>OX465095.1:13624830-13939830 GCA_949987625.1 Chalcis sispes | reverse complement strand
TCGAGCAAACGCGTCATGCTATTTTCGTACAGGAGCGAGCGGCCGGATATTCGGATTTACGTCGGAGGATCGACGTTACGTCGTATAACGACGATGAAATATCTCGCGGTGTTGTTGCTCGCTTGAACATACGTGCGTACTCTATATGCGTGCGCGCGCGTTTGTGTGTGCGTGCGTGTGCGCGTGTGTGCAATCGTAACGTCTAACGATAAGCGTGTAAAGTGCTTGGTTTTGATATTAATATAAAATGAAACGGTATACGTGTGTTCGGTGGTTTAATCGTTCGTTAGTTGGTTTAGTACAGCTCCGTTGCGGGGAGGTAGTAAAGGTTGGAAACGCGCTTGACGCGACGTTCGCGGGAGAGAAACGCCGGCGTTACGGTGAACGATCGTTATGAGCGCGAGTTGATCGCGTATGAAACGATCGCGCGATTGTTAAGCGTGGATTTAAAAGCTGTCGTACGCAATAATTTATAATTTCCGCTAAATTATTGAGGATTTTCAATCCTCTTACGTTTGTATGAGATATACTATGCGATTGTATGAGTCGAAAATACTTGAAATATCCGTAATAAGAAATTATAATTATATAAATAACTGAAATAATACAGCGGTATCGTGTTTTATTAGCGTATAAAAAGAAATTCGAGAAAAATATAAATGCTTGCAAAAAAAAAAACAAGTCATTTTGAAATTTTACATTTATTATGATCGAATAAACAAGTGATAAATACTATATTTAATGCGACGTCGTTACTATTGCTAACAAAGAATTCATTAACGTTTAAATAAAAAAAATTTATCAACGTGAATTATTGTAATAATAACAATTTAAAAATTTCGAAATTATATTTACAAATACTTATGTATGTTTGTTTAATCAAATTGAAAGAAAAATATTTGCAAACGTGAAAAGCGTTAAACTATGCCTTGATTGGATTGTAAAAATAAAAATAACTATCATTAACGTATAATTTAAATCATAACTTTATTTCTTCCGTATTAATTTTCAAAATAATCTAAAATAATTTCCAAATTAATCACAATATTATTCATTACAAAACCATGTAGCAACAAAAACTTATTTTTTGTTGTGTGCCCAAGAATAGAGAAAAGGACGTAAAACGGTAACAAAAAATAAATCTGTTAAAATGAATGTGGAATGACGGTAATACAAAAAAAAAAAAGCGCGATCTGCTAGCAAATATGATTCATCTTCAGTTCCAGCTGACTTACTTTCGTCATTTTTAACGGCTCTCTCTCTCTCTCTCTCGTTGAGAGACGAGACGCCGCCGAGAAGAAAAAAAATTTGTTACTTTTCTTTTGTCTGTGGTAATTCTGTGTATTCGTGAGACTTACAGATATTAAGGAATCAAATATTATTCGTTTATAAATTTGATTCATGAAATATTGTATTTTGTAAAATAATCTTTCATTTCCAAAAATATCTAATTTTTTTTTTTTTTTTTTTATTTTCTTCAATTTAAAATAATAAACTTACGCTCTATTTCGAATCTACGAAGTACACGAATAAATATAAAAAAAAATACATTTTTCAAAGCATAACAATAAAGTTTCTCAATCTAAAAGAGCTATTAAATAGTAAAATAAAAGGAGTACTTTCCTTTGAAGCGATACGGCATTATCAAAAAGCATTAATCAAACGATTCATCTCTCAATTAAACCTAACCACCTTAATCTTCCGTATAAAATAACTTTGAGCTAAAGCTTTGAGTAAAAAGCTCCTCATCGCGCGGCAGAAGCGCAGACGCGCGAGAACTCAAGAAAATTAACGCACGCGTCTCGCACACTCATAAACACGCAGATGCACACATACACACATAGAATCACGAATATATGTATATGTATAAAAGCGAGCGTAGAAACATTATATAGCGAAAGCTCAGGGGGAAGGGTGCGATTGAATGAATGCCACGGAGCTTAGTCAGCGTCGCGATGCTAAATCCGAGCGCTTCGCGTTGGCTTTTGGCCAAGAAGCTGCTCTCTCTCTCTCTCTCTCTTTTCTTTTCTCGTGTGTACAGAGAGAGGAAAGAACCACCTAAGCGCAACCACGAGCGACACACCAACCTGCTTCTCTTACCGTTTAATCCGCGCCGGTTTGTGCTGTGTACATAAGTTGGATGATCGAGACGACGACGAGTTGACTTTACTTTTTTTTTTAATTTTTTTTTTTTTTTTTTATTTCTTTATTTTTAAAGAGAAAGCGAGAGAGAGAGAGAGAGAGAGAGAGAGAGAGAGAGAGTGAATGCTCGCTGCCAAACTACGCTTTACTCGGTGAAACTGACTTATAGTTAGCGCCGAGTGGTTGTCATGGCGTCGTATGTCTACGGCATGAGTACGAACACGAGCGCATCTATATGTTTTAAACGAAGAGGATAAGATTTTATTTTTTTGTTTGTTTCTTTTTTATTTCTTTTTTTTTTTTTTTTTTTTTTTCTATGAGGATTTGAACGTCTGTCGGTTATAAGATCGACCATATTTTTGCGCGGATTTATTTTTTGGTTGTTTGAATTATTTGCAATTAAAATGATTGGATCTAAGCTCAAAGTAAAGATAACGTTAATTTCTTATTATTAAAATGTGAGCAGCGATGTAAATAATTAACTGTCGCTAATGTAACAGTAAAAAGTCAACAATTGAATTTTTAATTATTACTCAATTGTATCAATGTTACTTTATTGTAGGTAGTTAACCGACCAAAAGAAATAAAACAGAATGCGATTCCTCGAATTTAAATGTAAATGTTTATATAAACGTTATGCTGCCATTTAACATAAAACATAAGAATTATTTTAACAAGTTTAGTGTATGGAAATGCGTTTTCAAGGTATCGCGTATGTTACGCATCACCGTTACTTGACGATCTATACGTATGCCATATTTCGGATTTTAAATTTGATAAATAAAAAAAAAAAAAAAAAAAAAATAAATAAATAAAAAAAAAAATGAAATTATGCACAATGTCTTATGCAAACCAATATTGTAAAATTTTTTATATAATTTATCGTTTTTTCAAATAATTAAAATTATATACGTTCAGTTAAAACTGAAACATTGTAAACTAATATTAAAATTTCTTCATTTTTCGAGGAACAATGATTCATTTACGAGTAGTACCACACGAAAATTTCGAACCAAGACTCTCACACATTAAAGCATACTATATTTTAGCCATCGATCAACAAAGCCCAACGGCGAAGGTATACACAAACTCGACGGCTCCGCTTTGCCGAAGACTTACGTAAGGCAATAAACCGTTTCTCTCCATTTCTGCCAAGGATCAATCGACAAGATTCTCCGTGCATTTGGAATTTTCACGCGCGCGTGTATACTTTTTCTGTATCAACGATTCTACTCGACTTTACGAAAATATCCAGATCGTTAAAAAGTCTAAATGGAAGTGAGAAAAAGCTTGCGAAATCGAGCGAAAATTACGCGACGAGTTGAATATTAACTTTTATCATTGTTTTATTATACAAGTAGCCAAGAATACGTAATGCATTTTAATCGATAAATAATAGACATACTTACATTAATATTTCAAGCACGAAAATAATACGTTTATCGCAACATGAAAAAAATGATGAAAAAAAAAAATCGAACGCGATCGAGCGAGCGCAAAAATAATCTATCTGAAACATTCCTTGTCGGCCATCGTAAAACCACCGTCAAACTCATTCCCGCATTTTTTTTTTTCGGCGCGTCAAACAGGTGTTCTTAACGCTCTATCCACAAAATCTCGCTCACTTTCTATCTCTTTCTTTTTCTCGCTTGTGTTAATGCGCGCGCACACGCATACATACGTAAATACGTACGTATAAACCGTCCGAAAATAAAGCTCTCCGCGCTAGAAGCTTCGCGCTGACGCAAGAGCCGCTCGGATATTCGGTGGAGCAACGTATATATATATATATGGCTTCTAACTCGGTGCTCGGCCACCTTTTGCTCTCTCTCTCTCTCTCTCTCGCTCATTCTCTCGTACCGATGGTTAGTTTTTCGTATGCGTGCGGTGATACGCGTGTGTTGTAAGGTTTGTAATCGCTTGGGTATAGATTCTTGGCTCGAAAGCTCGTTTAGCTTTCAAAGAGTTTTTTCACGTGGCCGTTGGCGATTGGAGCGTTCGCGATGTGCCAATACGCGTCGTCGCACGATTTTTTCTCTTTGTTTGGTTCGCGCGCCGATGAATTAACGTTGCGGTTAATTGCTTTGATGTTGATTACAGGAATTTTTTTCGAGAAATTTGATGCTTACGCTTAGGGATTGATTTTGAGCTTTTGATTAAGGTTAATTAAATAAATTTATTAAGCAAGCGTTTAGATACTTTGTACGTACAATATTTTTATAAAAAAAAATTGTATGGTTTTTCGTTGTTTTGAAACTATTACAATTATAAAATTGTAACATAAAATGGACTTGTATTATAGTTCGATTTTACTACTGTTGATCGTTAGTTACCATCATTTGTCTTATATATATTTTCCTCCTACTATCTCTTCGGTCTTAACAGATAATTTAAAAGAAAAAAAAAAGGAGGCTACTAAGGGTTTTTTTTTTTTTTTTTTTTTTCACGAAACTTTATTTTTCTTTTACCTTTTCCCCATTTGCTCTTGAAAATCACAAAAAATCTTAAGCGACTGAAATATGTTCCACTAACCGCAACAAGAATTCCAAGTAGGGGAATATTAGGGATGAGTCGTTTTTGCGGGGAGAAAAATATCCGTCCTATTTTTAATTTTCCACTTAGCACAACATGACATTGTTCCTTCCTCATACAATTCTTTCATTTTTTTTTTCTTTTTTTTTTTTTTTTTTTTTTTTTTCATAGATAAAGGTAACCACTGTTCATCGTACAAATTTTAAAATTGCTTCTGATGAAATAAATTATAACAGAATCTCAAAGGAGAATATAGAATTTAATTTTAACACCGAAATTCAAAGATTATATAAATCTCATTATAAATTCTTATGTCTAATACATCTGCTAACCGCTACAATATTCACATAAGTTAACTACTGAGTTTTCGTTAACTCTTATTAGTAATGATTAATTACTTGTAATCATTCATAAATAAAAACTGCAATTAAAACTTACGCGCACATTGCTCGTCCGATCATTAATCAACATCATCCTCGTTATTAAACGCATAAAACGCAACCAAGTATATTAATGAAAAAGCTAAGTCTTTTAAAGACCAAAAGAAGTCCCTTGATATTTTTTTCCCCACTATTATCCGGATGATCTTTGTCGCGTGGCTTCGAGTTTTTACGGCCACGTGCCTTTCGGCAATCGAAAGGAAGCAACGACGTAGAAAGGGGAAGAAAATAAAACGAAGACGTTACGAAAAGAGGAACGAAGATAAATGTTGCCGGAAACTTTTACACGCGAATCTTTAAAAATTAAGGTTGAGGTAATTGTTTAATTGGTCAAGATAAAGGTAAAGATTGTTATATTATCAATCATCGACGTTAATTATTACGCTGTTTTAAATAATTGTTTGATTTTAAAATTATATGCATTATGTAGTATTTATTAATGAATTTTTGAAATTGAAAAAGTAAAAAAGGAAAAGCAATTGTTTAATTAAGAATAATGCATGTACTTTGGCGATTCCAAGAAAAAAAAAAAAGTTATATCTTCAAAAATAGATTTTTTCAACGATATTTAATTTTATGTTGCATACTAAATATAGTAGATGACTATTCAAAACAAACGTTCGTTAATCTAATAAAGTGTTATTTTCACGCATAAAATTTTTAAATGCCATCTAAACGCGAACAAGAATTTATTTATTCAAGTAGTAATAAATATAAATAATTATGATCAACTTAATCAACTCCGCTAAAATTCAATATTCAAAGTAAAAAAGAAAAAAAAAAGAAAAAGAAAAGAAAAAAAAAAATCATCGTAAACACGTTAAAGTAAAAATGATTAAAATCAAAATTTCCGAAACACATCCTATCGCGTGCTCAAAAATCATACAGACCGACCATCTTACGCTAAACGAATCACGTACACACTCGCGCATAATCCAAAGAGATAAGCAAATAAAAAGGTAAAACTTGTGCGCACTTGGGGCCTGTTAGAAAAGCGTTCGGAAACGTTTGGTTCCTCCTTACGACTTATTACCGGCAGCGTCACTCTTTAATCCCGCTGATTCGATATCTTCTTTCGACCGACGAATCTTTTTTCGCCTTTTCTACGTTTTTCGTTTTTCTCGGTAAATCGAAAAAAAAAAAAAGGGAAAAAATCGGCATAGTGATTATTTAAAAGATTGACTAGAAATGTATAGTACGTACGCGCGTCGATGGAAATAAAAAGACCGTTGACTTTTACGAGATACGACGATGTTTCTGAGATTTTGTGTATAAGCGATTGTTGTTTTTTGATTATATATACTATTAAAATTACGGTTGGATAAATGTGTATTTTATTTTAAATGATTAAAAACGATCAAAGCTTCTCGACGTTCGTTGACTTTATATACAACGGTCATGGTAATTTTTAGAAAAATATTTTAAAAATTTTACGTGAACCATGCGTCGTAAAATGAATTTAAGAATTAATCCTTCCAACAATAAAACTAACGCTAAACTCGACAATCTTGCGTTTAAAGCATTGGAATCAGTCCCTCGTACAGCTCGCGCGCGCGCGCGTGACGCGTGACAGATGCGCGCAATGGCAAGGAAACGGAATAAAACGAAAAGTTGAGGAAACAAAATAATACGAAGAAAGCGAAACTTCCAGACGGTGAAAGAAAGAAAAAGGAGAATGGTGAAGATAACGAGATAGACGGAGATAAAAATAGGCGCCGAGGTTAAAAGAGAGAGAGAGAGAGAGAGAGAGAGAGAGAAAGCGAAAACTAAAGGGAAGAAAAAAGCATCGGTGAAAACAGAGAACCACGCGGAGAAGATAATGAGATAGACAAGAATAGAAGCAAACTATAAAAGAGAGAGAGAGAGAGAGAGAGAGAGAGAGAGAGAGAGAGAGAAAGAGAAATTACGCTCGAGAATTGGATGAACATTGTAGCGGCAAGTTTGGGAATTTCAGAATTCGATTGCTTTGTGGATATTAATAATAAATTACGTGAGTTGCGTGGGTCGATTGGAAACGATTAATTGATTCGTTTAGAAAATACGAGGATATCTTAAATTCCGTTACAAAATAAAATTGGAAACTATTATTTCCCAGACCAGTTGTCAAAACACGTTATTATCATTAGGTTTGTCATTAACAACTCAATATTGCATAGTAGGTTGAGTTTCTTAATATTGTATTTCTTAATCTTAATATATTTAACAATTAATCAAAACAATGTATTACAAATAGAATCGAAACTCGCGTAGGCGATACGCAACGATGATACGAACAAATTACAAAATACCTAAGAAAGTGAAAAAAAAAAAAAAAAAAAGAAAAGAAAGTCAAAAAAGTCAAAAAAAAAAAGAAAATACCGAGATGTACGCGAGTTCCCCGCATCGCGTATAGAACATCATATAGGGAAGGAAATAAGCATATCTACGCGGCATAAAACATTCTCTCCTACATTAAAGAGAGAAAGCGAGCTTCTTTCCTCGGCATGGGGTTGACTCGTTGGCTATTTTAGAGAGAGAAAGAGAGAGGGAAAATAACGGCAGCTGTCGAGGTCTCCTCGGGTAAACCACCTCCCAGTTAGACTAGTTGTATATATATATATTAAAGCACACGGTCAATCCGTGAGAGAGAGAGAGAGAGAGAGAGAGAGAGAGAGAGAAAGAGAGAGATAGAAAGAGAGAGAGAGAGAGATGCGACGGGAGGTGAATTTCTTTCCCGTCGGTGCGTCGACCTCGCGCGCGCGCGCGCGCCCACTTCGTGCTTTTATGTTTATGTATACGTATATGCACACCAAAAAGTGCGCATATACGTATACATAATGCAGATGTGTGTACATATATATATATATATATATATGTACGTACGTATATGTTGAGTTGGAAACCTTGAAACGAGAAAGACGCTTGGGGAGAATAGTGGGTGGAGAGGTGGTGATTGAGATATATACATATACATACGTATATATTTTGGATGTTTTTGAATCCAAGCCCTTGATAGGTGGATGTGAAAGAGAGAGAGAGAGAGAGAGAGAGAGAGAGAAAGAGAGAATGGTCGATGGATGGATTATTTATAAAAACGAGGGTTGAAAATTTCCCGTTGACGTGAAATTTCGTTGCATACATTTGAATACTTAATTTTTATCAATTGGCGAAAATTTTTAATAAATATTTTTAATCTAGACAAGCACTTTTTAGCGTCTTACTTTACGAAGTTAAAAAACAAATTACCTTTAACAATTTTTGATTTGTTATTGTAAAATAAATAAAGAAACAGTTTTTTAATTCACTTTAAAAGTTAACGTTAGTAAAATATTGTCTATGTTAATAAAAAAACTTTACCTCAGCATTTCTTATTTAAACTTTACCTCAACAAATCTAATAAAAATTGATTAATCGCTAAAAACGGTAGGAAACTTTCTATTCTATACTATAATCATATTTTCTTTCGACAATTACAAACTTTACGAGAGATTTCATTAAAATAAAAGCTTCTCGTATACTTTTAATTACTTAAACTTTTATTTTCATCGCTAAGCCGCCGTACGTAAACCGATAGGTTGAATATATATTTTAAGCGAATCATTTAAAAACAATCCTCGCTCAATTTATCATCCGCGACTTTGAAAATTAATGTCAAGAAACGTTATTAAAATGCAATATACTTTGCTTATAGACGCTACAAAATCTCTTATATGGACGTCATCTATTTCTTTCTAACATACACACACACACACACACACACACACACACGCGCGCGCACAAATACAAGACGAGCATCAACGTTCGCACCGTCGCAGAAAATGTACGTATAATATAGTATACTTAGAGTAAGCGCGAAGAAAATTCAAAACACTGGCCTGGAGCCAAATAGATTTTCGGAAGGAGTCGCTGCTTTTAAAGTTCCATCGAGCGCTCATTCGTGTCTCGCGTCTCATTCCATCTCGTTATTTTTATTTTCATCTACGTCGGCGTGCATATCCGGCCGTGCATTTGTATAGGTGTGTCGCGCTAAAGTATAAAATCTGACGAAAATTGTCGTTTATTGGGTGTGACGCTTTCGTCGCAAAGTTGTTTCGTGCTTTTTAAGTTGATTTGCTGTCTTATATCGTGACGATGTTTAAGCTGAAAATTTTTCCTTTGATTTAATGCTTATCGATGCGTTTTGCAATGCTGGAAAGTTAATAATGAAGTTTACTATATATCTGCACTTACGATTAATTGAAATTTTGAAATTTTGCTTATAACTTGTTAACGAGGTGTAATTTATTTTAATTAGTTAATAATCAAATTAATTAGTACTGAAATATCTGTTAAGGAAGATGTAATTATAACTTTGTTAGAAAATTATGTAGTTTAATTTCTTGTATCAAAGAAATTTGTTTTAACGATACGAAATTAGTAAATCAAAAAAAAAAAAAAAAAAAATCTTAAATTTAAACGGTAAATATCTACGAGTATTTATAGTGACTTTAAATGAACTCAAATCAATGGAAATATGTCTTCGATAAAGAAACCGCGAAAAAAAAAAAATACGCCGATTAAAAAGTTTTACCGACACGACTCTTAATTTAGTCTCCCTTTCGTTTATTATGTAGAAAAGGTAAATATGACGAAGAAATAAAAATAACTCGATTTCAAAGTTCGAGCCGTTCATCGATTTTTATGTTTGTGTAAAACGCAATATAAATAGATATACTCGATGTAATAAATGATAAATTACTATACACGCTCGATGCTTACCTCCGTCATAACTTAAACGCTAACCAAGCATCGAGAAAAAAATCGTCGCGAAGATATCTAAGAGAGCCCATAATTTTGACAAAAAACGACACATTTTTTTCTCCCCGTCTCTTTGCCGAACGTCGCGTATCGGATAAAAGAGAAAGAAGAAAGAAAAAAAAAAAAAAAAAAGAAGCTATACGAGCCGCGCGTAAGCTAAAAAGTCCACTTCCGAAAGGAGCCACGAGTTTTTAAAGATAGAGAAAGAATGATAAAGAGGGGAAGTAGAGAGGGAGAAAGAGACGTAGCTTCCGGCAGGCGTGTGTGCGTTCCCCCCTTTACTTTAAAAGCTTTTCTTAGACCCGCTCCTGATGCTGTTGCTATGTATGACGAAGAGAAGCCGAGGTTATATACCGATGGTGTGTGTGTGTGTGTGTGTGTGTGTATGTGTGTGGGAGTGTGTATGGATATATATATATATATACATATTATACGCACGTTGCCGCGATGCCACTTGGCGGATCGCGCGTGTCTGGCGATCTATGCACGCGCGTGTTGCTGTACGTGTGCGTGTATACAACACAATTATAAACCATTCGGTAAAAGGCTAAGTTGGAAGTCTTCGATTTATGGTATCGTTTTGACGTCGACGCGTGCGTTTCGTATTTTTTTTTTTTTTTTTTTCTTCTTTTTATGCGTCGGGATAAAATTTTCCCTTTTTCTTTTCTTTTTATTTTTTTTTTTTTTATTTTTTTATTCGTATGCGTTGGAAATAATGAAGTATATGGTGATTAATGTTGCATATGTTTTAGATATCGAGGTAATAAAGATACTCGGAACGATGTTGGTGCATTTGAAAATTGTAGTTTATGAAAAATACAAATACAGTCCTTTAAAGAATAAAATTGACGTATAAAAAACAAATTTATTTACATTTATTATTAAAATTAATATCGCAAAAAATTATCTCAATTTTTATATTTTTAAATAGCAAACTATATTCCCTTTAAACGCAAAGTCCAATTCTCGAAACATCACTTTCAATATCCTCTAATCTACTCCTAAAAAAGGAAAGACAAAAAAAAAAAAAAAGAAGAAATTCCTTGGCATTTACGATAAAAAAAAAAAAAAACAAAAAAGTCCCCCGTACCTTATTGTTCTTCGGTCTCAGATACAATAACCACTTCGCAATAAAAGCACGGCCAGCCAAAATCAAATCCATTTCGCGAATCAAAGAAACGACGCGTTCTTTTTGCCACGCGAAATAAAAAAAAAAAAAAAAAAAAAGAAAGAAAGAAAGAAAGAAAGAATGAAAAAAAAAAAGGAAAGACGGAAGAAACAGAAGAAAAAAAGAAAGGACGTCGCGTTACGATAGACAGATCGAGTATATTCACAGGTGGCAAAGAAAATCCGGAACGCGGGCGCGTTCGTCTGTGTGTGCGTCGACGCGTCTCTCTCTCTCTCTCTCTCTTTCTTTTTCTTGTGCGCCGAAATGTATACAAAGAAGTGAGAGAGAAAGAGAGAGAGAGAGAGGGGGCCGATCAGCTGGCCGCGAGCACCCGGTTCTTCCTCCTCTATCCACCCCCAGCGATGGAACGGGGAGAAACGTTGCAGCTGGTTACTGTATGCCGGACTCGAGGTGGTCCTTGGCTTTGCTTGTGGCTGCTTTTCCCCTTTTATTTCTTCTTCTTCTTCTTTTCTCTCTCTCTCTCTCTCTTTCTCTCTTCTTTTTTTCTCTTCTTTTTTTTTTCTTCTTTTTTTTAATGGAATCAGTTTGCTTTTTGGATTTTGTATGCTGAAAAGTTATAAATGACGTTTGCTCGGTGGTTGCTGATGGTATTAAGAAAAGTTTTATTTTGCGATTTTTATTTGGATTGTGAATTAAGGTGGAGTGCCACTTTAAATTTTTACAAACTTCAGCATTGCTTGCGAAGACTGAATCTTATGTCTATATTATTAAAACTATATTGCTAAATTACAATCGAGGAGCTAATTGGTACAATTGTTTTAGAACATTTTTTATTTTTATTCTTCAACGCCAATTATTTATTATGCTCTTATGTATTATTACCTGCACAGATACGCGCGTAAAAGTATTAAACTTTGTAACGATAATAAAATGAACAAACGTTTTTCAAGTAATTCGAAAATCCGCAATTGCGATGCTATAACGGTAAACGCGCGCTCGTACATTCGACATCGGCATAAAGAGCCAATCATCTCTCGTACAAAAATTTCGAGATTCTTACAAGCCGATACTGAAATAGTCAGTGTCATTGACTCATCGGAGTTGTTATACCAGCTGCCCTTGCTTTTTCTTTTCTCTCTCTCTCTCTCTCTCTCTCTTTCTTTTTCTATCTCTTTCTCCCTCAAAATTCTTCATCTCGTAGATTTTATGTTGCTTTTATAACAGTTGTTGACATTTCATCGCATCTTGGAGATTTATTATCTGTGCGTGTCGTATCGAATTACGCCATGTGTGATTATAAGGTAAAACGAAATTTTTGCCCTGTTTAACGAAATTTGTTTTTTACATTATCTTATACTTTTCTCTTATTTTAATATATCATTACATTTTTATTATGTTACCTTTTAATTTTTATTGTGTACCTTTTGATTAGTATTGAAAACGTATAAAATACATTTAACAAATCAAAAATAAATAATTAAAAAATTTCGTAAAGATCTATGCACATGTAAATTTTGTTAAATAAAAACGTACAAAACTACATTCGTATCATTCGCTAAGCACATATGTAGCGTTAATACATGGAATAATTCGCAACACGCATTCGAAAAAAAAAAGAAGTATAGAAAAAACAAAATAAGTGAAACCACGAACTATTAAAGTAAATTTCTTGCCACGATGGTTAAAAAATAGAAAAGAAAAAAAAAATCGCACAAAAAAGAATCACATCCGTGCGCCAACTCCTTTGTACACAAGGAATTCGTATACATATATATAAATGTGTGTATGCGTGCACGCGCGTGTGTGTGTGTATGCGTGCGCGCGCGCGTGTGTGTGTGTGTGCGGAGAGAGAGAGAGAGAGAGAGAGAGAGAGAGAAGCAGGAACGGTGTGCCGGCAACGGTAGCGAAGAAGAGAGGAAGTAGATCCGTCAAAGGGCGCGGAGATTTGTAATAGGAGAAAGAGAGAGAGAGAGAGAGAGAGAGAAGCGAATGAAAAATAAGGAGGGACACGAGGAATCGGAAGAACTCGGGCTCGCGAGCGCGCTTGCACGCGGGAGGATGTAAAAAGGAAAGAGAGAAACGAGCGAAGACTCGGCACGCGACCGACACGCGTCCCTTCTGTTCGCTTCTTCTCTTCGCGTTTATGTATATGTATATGTATATGTACATGTATATGTATGTATGTATGTGTATATATATATTTATATATCTGATTTTCATCTTTCTCTCTTTCTCCTTCTCTCTCTCTCTCTCTTTCTCTACTGCTGCCTGGCAGCTCTAGTTTCTTACACCTATATACTACCGACTGCTCGCTGACGAAGAGACGAGGAAAGGTTGACTGTTGCTCCCTGTGTTTCCATTTCGTTTTTCACTCTCGCTTTTTCACCACGGGTGGGTGTATACACGCGTGAACAATGAATCGATGGGTGATTTCGTATGCCGTTCTTTTTTTTTTTTTTTTTTTTTTTTTTTTTTTTGTTGTTTCGCCTTTTCGTTAAAGTTTTTGGGGTTTGGGGGATGGAATTTAATTTTTTTTTTTTTTTTTTTTTGTAAAGGTTAAGAATGTGTAATTTGAAGAAAGTATCGATCGTGCCGAATAAGTAAGGGAAAAGTGACGAAATTTGAGAATAATAAAATGATTGATTTCAAATTAATTCATTTGGATTATCATTTATGATGAAAAAATTTGTGGAAGTAACGACGTAATGATTAAAAAACGTAATTAATGTATGTTAAATTCTGTAAAGGTATTTTTAATAAACTATGCTTTTAAATTTGCTTTCACGAGACCACACAACTTTTTAAAATACCAAGAATAACAGATGTTCGAGATATCGTTTCCTTAATTTGATAAATTGTCACTAAAATAGGCGCGACTTTTAAAATGTTGCCATTTTTATTTTCAAATTTCGTTGATTCGTATAGGTAATCACGATTTATTAAAAATTTTTTTCTTATTTTTGCCCCCTCCCCTTTTTTTTTTTTTTTTTTAACAATCTTAAATTAAACGAAAATTCATTAAAACTCAATTGATTAACGTCATTTCAATGAACGCGGCAACGCATCGCGAAAAAATTCCATTTATAAATAGAAGCGCAATTAACGACTAATTGAAAATCCAATCGATTACACATACACGCGATGATCCAATGGCACTAAATGAAAAAAAAAAAAAAAAAAATAAGAAAAAAAAAACAAGCCTTTCAGCATCCGGTATACACCAGCAGCGGATTAAGTATCAGACGCGGCTTTCCGAGCTCTAGTGGCTCATCGAAAAGTTCAGCCTCGTACAAACATTCACCGGCTTATCGCAATCCTTTCGGTCTCAAAATGTTTCGCCGCTAGACGCGTCGGCGCTTCGATGCGTTTTTTTTTTTTTTATTTCCTCTTTGTTTTTCTATTTTTTTTTTTTTTTTTTTTTTTTCGTATATATATATTGTCTATGTGTTCTTTTAATTATATATACCGTTTATTAATTGACATACGATAATGCCTTTTTATATTATTTACATATAAACACTCGAACCGCATGGATTGAAAACCAATCTTTAAATTTTCCTCCTATACCTTCTTTTCGTCTAACTTGCTCCGATCCTACGATCTCAAACATTTAATTAATCGACTTAAAAGTTCATCGGGTACAAGACAGTCGGGCAGCGCGTTCTTCACCGTTGTGCGTCGAGCACTTGAACGGGGCAAATCGGCCGGGCCGTCTAAGTTTAGCCTTTGCAAAACGATATATACAAAGAGACCGGCCATTATGGAAAAGAGTAAGAGAGAGAGAGAAGAGAAACGCCGACTTGGACAACTTGGCAAACGAATAGCGCTCCTCGAAATTTTGTCCGTGCCGTTCTGAGTTGCGTAAGGTTACGATGCGTCGTATGCGTCCAGGTGGTTTTTAAAGCGGGCATCGTTTATATATACATGTAAAGATGTGTTTTGAAAGCCGAGGTTAACGTGCATTTGACATTTTTTTTTTTTTTTTTTTTTTTTTTTTTTGAAAAGCTTTAATATGTTTATCCATATTTTGTATTGAAAGTTATTTTTACCTTAGCGACGAATTTTTAGATAGTTTAAATAGAAATTTTATTTCAAGTCAGAATCATCTATATAGTTCGATTAACGATAAACATTAAAACAAATTTGACGCGCAGCTCTAGAATACTAAATCATTATCGCGAAAGAACGAAAAAAAAAAAAAAAAAAACCAAAAGACCGCGCGCATCATTCATCGTACAGGTGCTGCCGTTAAGTAATATAGCGGTCATGACACGCTCGCTATCAAAAGCAAAGAGAGAGCGTCTATATAAGCATACGTAAGACTCGAGCCAAATTAATACGAAACGCCACTTGGCGCGTTCTCCGCGCTTTTATCGCTGAGATGCCACAGGTGGAAATTGGCTGCTTGCGATTATGTCGTTCTCTCTGACCTCGCGAGTATTCGGATATATCGAGAGAGAGAGAGAGAGAGAGAGAGAGAGAGAGAGAGAGAAAACGTTAATGATACGCACGGCGCTTATTGTCATTGGCTCGGATTGTATGCCGCTTGTCTCTTGTTAACCCTTTGTGCTGGTTCACTTTTATTACAAGTAATGATACAAGTGCCAAAAACAACGATGTTTATGCGTATGCATGCGAGAAGATATAACTATTGATAAAAAATATGGTTGGCGTAAGACACAATATTTTCGGTTATACATGTATATTGCAATTTTAATTGAATAATTTTAATAAGGAAAAAGTACAAAGTGCCGAATAAACTAAAACTTCAACATTTACATACATATGTATTCATTCGAACGCGTAAATTAAAATTTTAAAACACAAGGCATTCGACTATTTTAAACTTCAATAGACTAATTAAGAGGTACCTCAAGATTTCCGGATTTAAAAAAGCGCGAAGTAAAAAATGAAGTTACCGAAGAGGAAGTAGAGTTTAAAAGGAGGGGATTAAAGGGAAGAAGATGAAGAAAGCTAAGTGGTTTATAGAAGGAAGTCTAAATATAGTGGGCCCTATGTATTTCTTTAAAATCTCCCTCTCTCTCTCTTTTACTTTTACTTTCACCGTTTATGCTTATTTACGTTTACTTTTAAATTATTTGCTTTTATTATTCTTGTATGCTAAATTTTCATTCAAACGATTATAAATTGATTAACGAATGTAAATGTTTAATATTTTTTGAAAATATTATAATAATATAAAAAAAAAAAAAAAAAAAAAAAGAAAAAAACAAAAAAAGAAACATGTTTAATACTAACGATACATTTATGCATCGTCTACTCTTCGACAATATCATTCGATCCAAAAGATACATATTCAATCGAACGTCAAACCTTTGCTCTCCTTGCTAAGCATACTAGTATGCAAAGATTCCTCTACATTCAACAAAATAGAAGCTAGAAGAGAGAATCGCGTCTCGGTACCTTTGGTATACGAATAAAAGGAAAGAGTTAAATATGCTAAGCATATAAAGACGAATGAGAAAAAAAAAAAAAGAATAAGCGAGAGAGAGAGAGAGAGAGAGAGAGAGAGAAAGGGCGGGAGGGTAAGGGACGACTGGGTGTGAATGCGGGTGCGCGGGTAAGAAATGAGAATAGGGAACGTCGTCACCGTCGTGCATCGGTACATAGGCTCCATAAAATGTGCAGGCTGCATCCGCTCTTGTGCTCTCGGCGCAGATGTTTAACGCTTACCGCACGCTACGTACACTTTCCCTCTCTCTCTCTCTCTCTCTCTCTATTTCTCGTTCTCATATATATATATATATGTATGCATGTGCAAATATTCTCGCAATGCCGAAAGGAGTCTTTTGCTACTCGCGATATACTATATGGTATATTCCGCGAGTGTAATATGGTAAAACAGAGGGGACGATGAACTCCCGCATAAGGTACGAAGGGAGGGCTTAATCTGCGAGATATTGTACGACACGCGAGATGAACCGAGAACGGAAGCCGTTCGGCTGCGTGTCTTTCTTGTTGATAATACAGAAAGGGAAGTTGGTTAAGAGAAAATGAACGAAGAAAGTGAACGAAGTACCGATTGATCAAGTAAGTTGTGAATTTTTATCAAGTCCTTGAGCATTCCATTGAAGCAATAATCGAAAGAGATTATTCAAATCAATATAATTAACATTTTTTGTCAATTCAACCAATAATCGATTAAATGCAAATCCGCGCCGCAGTTTCAATCGATTACATATAATCCTTTCGCAAATAATAATCGACTACCACCCCCGCAAACACACACACGCATGCGCGCACACACACACACACACATACACACGTACACAAGCAACACGGCAGCAATAATTAATCCTCTCCTCGTCGACTCGTAGGACGTAGTCATATAGACGCGCAAGAAAAGCCCGAAGACGCGGTGTAGAGTATCTTGGCTTTGTGCGATACGCAAACTTTAAGGGCTTGCAAAGACGAAGGCGAAGGAGGAGGAGGAGGAGGAGGAGGAGGAGGAGGTAACGAGCTTGTGGTATAAGTCTTCGCTAATTTTAGAATCGCCCGCGCGACGACGACGACGACGATGAGGAAGAAAGGGAGCCGAATTGCCTCGCGGCAGCTGCTTGCGAGCGCGAAGAAAGGATGGCTGTACGGCGTATAGGTACACATGTACATGTGTATACTCGCTTAAGGAATGAGAGAAAGAGAGAATGGGAGTGATCGAACATGACAGGTGTACGATGAAAGAGAGAAAGAGAGAGAAAGAGAGAGAGAGAGAGAGACCTTTGAGGATGGATCGAATTAGCTTTAAATGCGCATTGAATCATGTTTGTTTTGAGAGCTTAGCAATTATTGAGTACCAAATATTTTTAAGAATTTATATGATCATTTGTTTGTCGATTAATAAAAATAAATATGAATCTTCGAAAAATAATAGATATGTATATGTATATATATTTTATTATAAAATTAAAAAAGCTCAAATAAAAGCTTGCCGGGTAAAATGTCATTCTTTCAAAATTCAACATATTCAATCATGTAATCGTGTAAAAATAATATTTATTTTTTCGACAAAGAAAAAAAAAAACGATTAATAAACGAAACGAAAAACAATACATATTTACAGACAGATGAAAATAAGAAAGCATAGCTAACAATATAAAGAACAACCTGAACCGTCTTCGATGAAAAAAACATAAACACAACGCGAGCCTGTCCACGGGAGCAAAAACTCCAAAAGCACCATCACATGTTGAAAGAGAGACGAAGAAATCGCGATATATATATGTATGTAGGAGGGTTAAGAAAAGAACCGAGAACACGTGCGTACATCGATACACATACATACGCACAGACAAAGTCGTCGCGTGCCTCCTGCCTCGTACGTACATCCGAGGATCTTTGCCCCCGCGATGAATAGATAACCATCGGGAAACCTTGCGGAGGTCAGTGTTTGCGTCTTCGCGATCGCCAACCGCGCCGTATTATTTCCATATATTTATTCTAATTATATGCTACTTTTCTTATAAACGTAAAAACGTACGCGTCCCCAATAGTTTAAGATTAATTTTATTATATTTAACGATAAACGGAATGAAAAATTCATCGGCTTACGGTTACTGCGGCAAAGTTTTTGTTGAGTAAGAAAATACACATGCTCGTAAATTAACGATCAATATTAAATAATCATGGTATCTAATTGTACATATAAATAATATTTATATCGAAATAAATGATTTACAATATAAACACAACATTACAACAAGTGATTAAAACCCAATGTCTGTATATGGAATCACACAAGGAGAGAAAATCCATGTAAGTATTTACAAACACGTGTGGGTACAAACTTAAAAGTGGGAGGCGTCTGTGTCAATGCGCACTCGTGCAACTTATAAGCATTTGAAAAGAATCCATAGTGAATCGAGAGTGAAGTGTCTATCATTTGTTTGAGGAAAAATTATAATGAAAATTTGAATTTTTTTTTTCGTTATAATTCTATTAATTTTATAATATATCTGTATATAATAAATCAGTGTATTTAACGAAATATTTTTATGATTCCATGATGGAATATTAAATTAATTTATTACTATTCTTATTATTTATTAGTTAATTATATTTCATTTTCTTTATTTTAGAAATAAAATAATTTACATAGCTATGTGATCCGCGTAAACATGTATACAAAAAATTAAAAAATGCTGTTGTGATATAATTTAAGATTAAGACAAAGACTAAATACATAAGAATTAAACAGAATAAGATTGATCCGGTGCACATAAAATTACAAAATACAATCAATTTAACTCCCGTGTAAAAATAATTTTATAAATTCCTTATATGTTTATTTGAGACTTACGCTACTACATGTATCTCGGTGCTTATGAGAAATATGACTATTTCGTACATAAGCTACATAAATATATTGTATAACGGCTATATGTAAGATTCATGTGCGATGCATGTTTGATTAAGTTAAAATATATTAATAATACAATATTGATGTAACATTATGACAACGATAAAATACTGCAATAATATTTTTGCAATAATATTTTTACAATATGGTTATATTATTGTAACAATATTGATACAATATTAATGCAATAGTGATAGAATTATGTTGCATGATTGCACCAATAACATAAACATGCGATATTGATGAAATATTTGTACAATCTTAACGAAATATTTATGCATTATTGATACAATTTTGAGACAGTAGATACATTATTGTAAAAAGCTACGTGTACATATATGTATCGCATATGACTCGTATATATTATGAGATACACAGAATTTTTATGAGACATGATAGTTTTGCTCAAAAAGCTCCGCGGTTCCGCAACCTTCGCATTAAAAGCTCTAGTCGCGCGCGTCACCGCTTGCAGCAACAATTAAAAAATCCATCTTTAAGTCTCTCTTTCTCTTTGTCATTATTACGATTAACGATCAAAACTCGTTCTTATACCATTGCGATAATCTCCATCCCTCTTTCTCGTATTCCATTTCTCTTCCTTAGCCTCGTCGTTCGTCATCTGTACATATTGTATATAAGCCGCCAAGTGAATCGTTCGAATCGTTCGTAATCTCCTGCAGCTACACGTGTGTACTCATACGTACGTGTATACATGCATCGCAAGTGCTCGCGTACGCGTATACACGTAAGAATATCAAACGTATAAAAATCGTAGCGGCCACGCGCGCCAGATGTATTTCGCATGCGGCGCGTGCGCGACGTGTGCTTTTACGGATCGTTTCGTGTCCTCTCTCTCTCTCTCTTTCCCTCCCTTTATTTCTTTCTCGCGTTTCCTCTTTCGCGTCTACTTATTTTTTATTTTTATTTTCTTTCAAGCTCGCTCCGATGCCTTGACGTTTTTGGCGGAAACTGAATCGGCTCGAGTCTTATATAGTTTTACGAAGATTTTGTACTCTACGTAGACCTGTATACGTAAAGATTGTCTTTGTCTCGATTTTGGATTAAACTATACATGCGTGCTTTTACAATAAATTTTCATCCAAACGTTATGTTGTATACGAGCAACAAAAGATAAAATAAATTTAAAATGTTGAGTAATTGAAAATAATTAAAATTTTATACGAAAGTTCTTTTTACGGAGTTATATGGATATAATGGATTCGAAAAAGCCTTATTACTTTTCTCTTTTACGACGCGTCTTTATTCCTCGCGCCTTTCAATCCCATACCTTTTATATCGAATAACGTATACCAATTTTAATAACATAAACTTTATATTACCCGCATAAATCGTTCATAAATTTAAAAGTATAACCCCGCTCTTCGATATAACGTTTTAAAAATACATCCACGTGTGACTCTCGATTTGTGTTTGTAGATAAAAAAAAAAAAAAAAAAGAAAAAAAAAAAAGTATGTATCGAGGGAAAAGAAAGGGAGAAAAAGAAAGTCGCTTATATAAACCCATACGTATATAAGAAACCGAAAAGATTCGTTAAAAAATACGTCTCGAGGATATATATATATTAGATATATAAAGCGATGTACACAAGTTCTCGAGCGCGTAAACAATCATTTCTTTCACGATAAAAAAATTAAAGGAAAACAAACACAAGCCGAGGGAAAAACGGTGAAAAATTCAGGGACGAAGCAACAGAAGCAACGGATGTTTTAAAGAACGCGTAATGCCTCGTATTTTTCCTCCCCATCCCTCTCTTCCCTACCCCTCATTGTGACTTCTTCGCGGTCATCTTCTCCTCGAGCGTAAAGTGAAAATGAAAACGACCGGATGTGATGTTTTTTTTTTTTTTTTTTTTTTTTTTACGTATTTTTGAATAAATAAGGAGACCAGAGCTCGATTTTTTTTAGGGAAAAAGGGTTAGAAAAAGGGTTGCGTTTTTATGTTTACGCGTAGAGTTTCGCTGACGTGAAATGGATAATTGTGAAAAATAAAATTAAAGACGATTGTGCTACGTGAAAATAAAATTTTGTATACAGTTTTAGCGTATATATTTGTTTCTGTCTTTTATTACTAAATAAAGTATGAACAGTTTTTAATTTTTTACGCAACCGGAAAGCTTTTGTTTTAATTAATTTACATTATAATCAGCAAATTGACGAATTAAACAATTTTTTGTAGGAAGAAGTAGAGAACAAACGAATTCAAGTTTTATTTGTATAATAATTAAATTTAAAAAAACTTTTAATTTTAATTATAACTTTACTATTTATAATAATTATGTTTATCCTTATTTTTAAAGTAACTTTTGTAATTAAATCCTTATAATAAAAAAAAAGAAAAAAAAAAAAAAACGTTATAACGTAAAAGGATAAAATTGCGATCGACAATAATTATCATCCACAAATCGCAATCGCAAACGAATAAATGAAGCACCCAAAGCTCTGCAATAAAGCTTTACCCAAATAAAATTCCCAGACGCATCCTAATCATTGTTTCCTCACATTTTCGAATTCGTATATGCCAAAGCCACACCCTATTCCCACAAGAAGTCAAAAGTCTCATAAAGAAGGATCTTCTCACGATGCACTTGCACCTCTTTCTACTCGTATTACACGGGTGTCCATGTTCCTTCTCTCTTTAAACAGAAACACACAAATACCATACCGTATACATATCTATCGGCGACAACCTGTTATCTCGCCGTCAGTAGGACCGTAAGTTCATACACGCATACGGAAAGACCAAAAAAAAAAAAAAAAAAACACCCAAAACACATGTTGAGACATCGAAGAAAATTCTCGTTGTGCACATCGAAAGAGAGAGAGAGATTTAATGGTCTCCCGCATGGTGACGGAGACGAAGGAAAAGACGACGGGGGTTGGTATACAATGTTTGATTATAGAGCCGTTAATTGCTCGATTTTTAAAAGCTGCGTGACTGCGATGTAACCCAGAGTGGAAACGAGAATTTTGTGTTGTTTTATGCGCGTGGAAATTACCCTTAAAATTATGTTTATTTCATTTTTTTTCCATTTTTTTTCCATTTTTTTTCCATTTTTTTTTTTTTTTCGTTAGGAAAGAAAATCGTCGGTTGAAATATTTACATAGTCGCGATGCGTGAGATCGAATTTTATAAAATACGGTGTGAGGATAGCGCACATACCGAGTTTCACATGAAACTACAGTTTTATGCGCGCTTTTGCTTAAATAGAATTTATATTTAACTCGAGCAGCGCAGGCTGGCTTGATCCTTTTGAAACGAATCTTTGTTTCGACTTTGATATTCAACGTTGAGTTGTTAAAATAATGTAAAGCTTATTGATATTTTCTTTATTTTTATAAAAAGGAAAAAAATAAAAACGCCTTGCATTTACGTTTGAAAAATTTTTAAAAAATGATTAAAAAATATATTGATATTTTAAAATTATTTTATGATTTTTTAAACACTTGAATTGCATTGAATAACTTTCGCGATTAAAATTATTAATGATAAAAAATTTGAAAAATACAAATTTTAATAAATTTAAAATTAAAAAATTTTCAAATCACTATGTATCAATCACTTTTCAATCCATCAATTCTTTTATTTTTAGCTGACTAAAATAATATCCTACAGTTTCACGCGCGCATTGATTTTTCAGCTACGGCAAGTATGCAAAATCATTCGTTCTTTTCTTTTCTTTTGTTGGTTTTTTTTTTTTTTTTTTTTTTTTTTTCTTGTATGAAAGCCATCGTTTACACATTAAGTCGTACGCACTTTTCGCGTGAAAATTATCGCGATAAAAGCTGACGTAGCGCATCGGTACAAATTCAGTTATACGCGGTTCTGATAGTTTGGGCGGGAATCACAAGCTCGATGATTTGCATACGTCGAATCAATCTAAAAAGTCAGCTTCGAAAAATTCATAACGTCGCGTATTTTTGGAGACGAATACTATTGTTATTTTGTTTAAAACCGTTGCGTTTTTAGTACTTTGAAATTAAAATTTATACTTGACTTTTTTCGTCACATCGTATAAGTTCAAAAAAATCTTTAATAACTATTAAAAAAACAAGTAAAAAATATTGCCAAATTATTTGTCAATAAAGAAGCCTCACCATTTTGAAATACGAGAAAAGTGCGACAACACAGACACACACACACGCGCGCGCGCGCGCGCGGTAACGCGAGCTTTTCTCTCACGACCATACGATCGCTTCAAGCATGTGTTTATACGACTCGGAAAAAGTCTAGTAAATACCAACGCTAAGAAACGTTCCAGGGTTCCGTAAAACAACCACCACCACGTGGTCCACTCGCGCGAAGATGCGCGAGTTGTTTAACGTAGCTCTTGAAATTCACCGATCGACGAGAGCGCAAGGTGGTCCACATGTATCTGAAAATTTTTTAAGAGGAGGGCCAACGCGCTAGTATTAAGGAATAAATTTACTCCGGTTTGAAAGATTGTATATAAATAAATGTGAAACGTTTTGGGACATTTTTGGGACCTTTGTGGGAGATGCGCGAGTAAAAATTTAGTCGACGCTTAGATGTATTGAAAGGTTTAATGGATGAGATAGAATTTTTGAAATAATTTTTATTTTTTTTTTTAAATAAATTTATGTATATTTATAAATTTAATTAATATCATTAGTATTATAGAAAAATTAAAATGCAGTTTTCAAATGGTTTTTTTTTTTAATTTTAAAATAGTGTGTAATTATTCATAAATATATAATAATTATAAATAAATAAATAAATAAATAAATATATATATATATATAATACTTTATAATTGTTTCCCAATATAACCGACAACATACTGCCCATACGTTATTATTAATTTTCAAGCATTTGCCTTGCCATTTCCTTAGTACACGCCGTCGAATATAATATCACCTGCCCTCCATTGTTTTACGAGGGCGCGTGCCGTCGGTAATCTGACACTTCCTCAAACTTTAACGATACCCACTCTCACAAGCATCTGCACCAGCCTCCTCGGAAAATTGCGGAGCAAACTCTCTACGCTTATTTTTGCCAGAGTGAAACATTCGCATATTACATATGTATATATACATACACACATTGCACACTGCACATTCTGTGCAGCCACTGGCAAAGGTGCACATTTTATGCGCAGTTTTTAATTCTTTTATTTTAAGCACCGCGTTTGGGTGTCCGGTGATTCGGTACGATAATAAACATAATATTAAAACGCGCGTACACTGTGTAATAATTGTATTAATTTTGTATTAGTTGGGTGGAGATTTTAAAGTTTGACTAAAGTTTTAGCAAAAATTAAAATTAGAAAATTATTTGGCTTTACAAATAATAAAATTGAAAAGATTTAGATTTTCCATAAAGAATATTATTTTTAATATATAATAATTTAAAAAATAAACTTTTTATGAATAAAGCAAAAATAACTATGAATTAAAAATCAAATAAACTATAAACGAATATTAATTTCATTTGGTTTCAAATTAATAATTATTGATATTTATTACTAAAAATTAAATAAACTAGAATAGTAAATTATTTCACAGTAATTTCAAAATATATATAAAATATTGCTTTTATTTAAAAAAATTTTCGTGGAAACGAAAACAAAATTTGTTTTACATACGCTTAAATTTATTAAAATATTATTATCATATTTATTAATGAAAAATTATTCATTAATGAAAAATTTCAAACACATATACTTTACTTTATTTAATACCAATTCAATAATCGTACAATATTTTATTCGTAAGGAGATTTTTAGATGATTATAAATTTAAAAAAATATAATATATTTACTTACAAAATATATAATAATAACTTTCTTTATCTTCTAAAAAAATAACTTTCAATAGAAATTCTACTTAATCTGAAATGTTTAAATAATAAATATATGAAAATTTTAATCGCACATTTTTAAGATTGCTTTTTCCTATGTAATGTTATAGAATTACTTTTTACATTGTTTAAAATTGAGCAAGCACATTTTTTAAATAAAATATCAATTATATTAGATTTGCTATAAAATGAAATCAAAAATTTGTATGCAACTTATTTTAAAATAAAATTTTCAAGTCGATGTTTCTTTGAAGATGGCTCCAATAACAGTACCTTGCTGATGTATAATACATTGCCTAAATAATTTATTTTATATTATTATCCTAAATTATAAGAAAAATCACCTTTATCTAACTACTTATACTCATTACCTCGATTCATTTTGTATATTAATTATTGGTGCCGTTGATAAAGGTTCTATTTTTGATGCTAACTCAGCCATTGCTGCAATTACTCCTGCACTATCGCTCGAAGCATTTCCTTTTACTATAAACAATATAATTGAAAAAGAATGCGTTAGAGAAATTAAAAAAAAATTAAATTAATAACAATCTTATAAATATTTATTTAATATTAATGTTAAATTTATTTATTATTAATGTTAATATTTAATTTAAAAATTTATTTTAACATTTAATTTTTCTACATGCAATAAAAATTTATTATACAATAAAAACGTTTACCTCCTAGACAAAGTCCAGATTTATCAGTCAACGTACATCCTATAACGCCTTCACAATTATTCCTAAAAATTAAATTACTTTAAAAATCCAAAAAATATTTACAAAACAAAACAATAAAACATAACCTGAAAAAGTAAACTTACACCTCATCCATTCTTTTTTCGACATTATGTTCCATTTTATATTATTTTTGAAAAATAACAAACTATATTGCTTTTATTTGAAAAAAAAATTTATTCAAAGAAAATAATAAAATAGTTTAAATAACTTTGTTCTTCAAACTTTCTTAGCAGCTGATAATGATACTTTACATATGATTGTACGAGTATATATATATGTATTTGATTCCGCAACAGTGTCCAATGCAAAAACGAATGTGCACATTAACGCGCGAAAAATAAATTATTTTATATTTGTATTTTTTTTTTTTTTTTTTTTTCTAAACAAGATAAAAATTAAATTGAATTTTTCTTAATTTATATTGTATAAATTAATCGAAATTTCACATTTAAAATTAATTATATTACTTTAAGAATCATAATGAAGTTTTATTTTTTATTTAACTTCATTTATCGTAATTTTAAAATTAAATGCATTTAATTCACTTGTTTAATAGTAGTTTGTATAATAATTTATTGTGTTTAAAAAAAATTTTCATTTTTGTAATATATATGTGATTATTTTGTTTGCATGTGAGGATTCTTTTTTTTTTTTTTTTTTTTTTCTTATTTAATTAATTTTTATTTAAATTTTTATTTGAATAATATTTATTTAAGGTTGAATAAATAGGTAAAATAATTTACATATAATTGTTATAGATATTTCTATTATGATTGACGATTATATTGTTTAAATTTACAATTTTTTTTTACAACAGATACGTTTTTTGAACATTTTATTTGAATTGATTATTTAAATGATCAATGAGAAAATCAATAATAAATTAATTACTTAAAAATTAATTTTATTTTTTAACAATACTTTGGTGACCAACATAATGCCAGATAAAAAAAAAATTTAAGATATTTTTGTAGATTTTACGTGCGTAAATACAACAATAACGTGCTAAGTGAATTAAATTGTAAGTAAAATTCAATTGCACAGGTATCATACTGCAATGTCCTTTTTATAAATAATAGTACATTTATTATTTTGTTTTACAAATAATTTTATTATTGTATTTTATAAATAATAGTAAATTTATAATTGAAAATATTATTGTTTATTTTATTGCACTCTTTATTCATTTTACAATTGCACAATTTCAAGTCGACACACATTCTTATATTTTTATCAAAAAATAAATAAATAAATAAATAAAATAAAATAAAATAAAGTAAAGCCTTGATTAATATATTATATTCCACCTTTCCAAAGCATCATATACTTCATCTTCACATATGTCGCACAAGTATACGGATATATCGTCGCGTTCCCACGTGCACCAGCAGTTCCATCCCTGCAAGTGACCCGAATGGAAGATCGCGTCTTGGGAATCACCGGCGCAATCGCTGCAAAAATCTTCGTAAGTAGTCGTCCGGGAACAGCTGGAGCACGAGAAACGTTCCCTTCGAAGAATATTAAAGCCCCCGAAGTTTATGCAAAAAAGAGGTCGGATGTCGTAAGTGACCTTTTGCTCGCGCTCCCTTTCCTCGCCTCGAATTTTTCTCATTCGTCTTACTCGCTCTGGCCGGATGCGTTTGAAAATGTCGTTCGTGTGGCCGGATCGCGCGACGATTCCCGCGAGCTCTTCCTCCGGATTTACGGGCTGTCTTTGCATTACGGGCATAGCCGACCAATATTTCACCTCCGGCGAAGCCGCGTCTCTTCCTTGAAGACATAGCTTTTCGTTAAAGTGCAACGCTCGCTGCCAGACAAGTAGTACTTTTTTTATCCATCCTTGATGCCTTTTTAAAATTCTGTACTCGTTGTCTTCTTTCCATACCGGGTGTTCGGCTTCCGTCGTTGTCCAAACGAGCATCTCTTAATTTTAGGTGACGGAGGCGAATTAGAAGCGATGCTTACGCGCTGACTCTCGATACTCTTTTAAAAAAAGCTTAACTTGGTCTAGACAACTCGCCCGTATAAGTTGCGCCTCCCCATTCTCATCTATTACTAAAATTATCTAATCTTAGATGGGAATGAAAAAAATACTTTTTCT
Organism: Chalcis sispes; assembly: GCA_949987625.1. NCBI lineage: Eukaryota > Metazoa > Arthropoda > Insecta > Hymenoptera > Chalcididae > Chalcis > Chalcis sispes. Next base: position 13,911,751 of record OX465095.1, on the reverse strand, counting down.
TTATATCTGAATTTTATTTATATTTACATAATCGACGTTTATCTATGTTTTATTGAATAAAAATAAAAATTTATTATAAAATTTTTCAAATAAAATTATTCAAAAGGAAATTTCAGATGAGTCGTTAGATGTGTGAATGGGAAAAGCCGAGAACCATTAGCGTTTAGGCATCGATGAGGAAAAAGTGGGGAGATTTTCTGTTTCTGTTCTCGAAATTTTTTTTCGCCGCTTTTTTTTCAGCGACGAATGAAAATCTAATCGTTCAAGCGTTAAGAAAAGTCAGTTTACAGTCGACAAGTCACGAAAATTAGATCCTCGTTCTTGCTAGAACGAAAGTAATAAAATTCGTATTAGTATATTATTTTTTAATTATTCTTGCAGGAATTATTTATAAATTTTATGGAAAATTAATAATAACAAAGTTTTGTTTATTGTTTGATACGCAATAATACAATAGGAAGATTTCTTTGATTTTTCTTTATATTTTTATAAGTTGAAAAAAAAAAAAAAAAAAAAAAAAAAAAAAAAAGATACATTTTTTTTTCCTTTCACCGCGCACATTTATTAATTTTCTAAGGTGAAAGAATAGATTTTAATGATACAAATTGTATAATATGATACTAATTGTATCATTAAAATCTATTCTTTCACTCTATTCTTCAAAACAAACCTTCCTATACGATCAGTATACACAAAAATCATGTTTCTTTTTTCTTCTTTTTATAACCGATTTAAAAAAAAAGATCTTGGCATTAATTTAATATAAAAAAAAAAAAAAAAAAATTAAATGTAACGTATAAAAATATTATTATTACTTCATTACTATATTTATTTCTTCTTTAAACATTACGATGAATCCGATAAGATCCATAGAGAGCATAATCTTAAAACAATGTTGAAAATTGCATATAATTAATGTTTTATTTATTTATTTATTTATTTTTTTATTTAAATAAATAAGCAGTTGATAAATCTTAAAAATATTCTTAAGTCACATTATGCATGCGCTTAATAAACTTTTCGTTCGTGCGTTTTTATCACGCGTACGTAAAAAAAAATGCACGGGTGTAAAATTTTACTGTTAAAGTAAAAAAAAAAAACTTACGCGATGATCGATGCCATCTGATTTGATTTGATCGACGCTTTTTTCACGCAGACGTAGTAATCTTGTACAATAAAAAAAAAAATAACTATAGTAAATATATCTTGCATACTAAAAAAAAAAAAGAACACATACAGTAAACATATTCAGTCGAGTATATATAGGTCCGATTGGCAACAAATACTAATCAAATATTAAATTAGGCATAATATAATTTTTAAAACAATTATTAAATTTATTTTTCTTTATATCTGTATTTTCATATAATTTACTTTCTATAACGTTATAAAATAGATTTATTACGTCTTACTCAAAACTGCAATGTTAGATGTAGTGAGACTATATCAAAGTGCGAGTTTTTTACTGTACACTTAGAGAAGTAAATATCAGTACTATAAGCATTTATGATAAGAATCATACTTCTTTTTAGCTAAATTTCACCATTTTTCGAGAAGATACATTTTTTAAACAAAAGCCAATAATATCGATATATTTAAACAATTTAAAAATTATAATCATTGTTCAAATATTTTAAAAATAATTTTCTTTTTCGTTCATAAAAGAAACATTTGTAAAATTTATAAAAATATTCAATAAAATAAATTGATAAAATCAGCTGTACTAAAAAAGTTAAAATAAGAAAATTAGATAATAATAGATTATAAATTTAATTAATTGATTAACATCTTCTTTATAAAAGAATTTTATTATTTTTACAATAAAATTTTCTTAACATTCTCATTGTATAAAGTTTGAATTACAGACTTTTTATTTTCATAAGCGTTGATAAGCCATTGCGGATTAAAATGCATATGAGAAGTGAAAACGAATTGATTTCCTTCAAAAATATACTTGATCTTTGAAAGATTAAAAAAATAATTAATTTTTAATCATGAAAATAAATTTTTTTTTTTTTTTTGAAGCATAGTTAAACTTACATCAAATAAATAATTGCTTTCTTCGATATTTATTTTGATAAAAAAATAAACGTTCACGGTTATTGTTGGATAAGTAAAATCAGCCATTGGTTGAGCCCATTTCGCTTCATAAGCGTAATAATTCGTACAAGAATTTTCAATTTTATTTAAATATATTATGTGAAAACACCAGTTATTTAATTCCTATATAAACAGATAATATTTTATCTATTAGCGGCTTTACAACATTAATTTAATAATAAATTTAGGCATAATAAACATGATTATTTTCACTAAAGTACAGGCATGTCCTTCCATATTTTCATCATAGATTGAATTTGATAAAAACCAATTTCTTCTACACTTTGAATTGTTTCTTCGGTTGAAATATTTAAATATTTTTCGTAATCGGAATTATTATCGCATTTCTGTCGAAACGATAATTGTAAATTTTAATTTTATAACATTGTTTTTATTTTTAAAAGTATTTTAACCTCAATGACATTTTCAATAATTGTAAAAATTATTGTTTGTATAAATAGGGAGTTTTCTAAAACTACTGTTTCAGTGTCTTCGGAACCCTTATCCATTTGAAATTGAAAAAAAATTTTCCAGAGATAAAAAATAATAACAATTTTTTTAGTCAAAATTTGTAATTAATATCTATTGTTTTTTAGTTATAAAATGATTTAAAGTTATTGCTATAACATTATATATAATTTATCTTATTTATGGAAGACTTTGGTTCGAAATGTAACAATAAACTTAAATATTTAATTAGTTGGTTAAATCTTTAATGTCAACCACCGAATTTTAATTTAAGGCAAAAATTGAAAAAAAATGTATCTTTTTCAAATTCAATAGTAACAACATTGAATTTAAAATGTAGAATTAATAGTAAATAATATTCGCAGTTTTTGAAATTGTATAAAATTAAATTTCTAAATTTTGCTTATAAACAAATAAAAAAGTAATCAATTTTCAGTTTAAGAATTCAAAAAATTGGCAGAGTTATTCTCATAATTTTGAATCGAAAAATTGAATTTTTCACATTTTTTTTTTTTTTTTTTTATTTTCCAATCATTCCTAAATAATCTTCTAAGAATAATTTTTCTAAAATTTTAAAATATTCCGAGAGATATAAAATTTTGAAATCGAGTAGTCACAAATCGGAATTTACCTGCCGTTATAACTGAGTCATATACCTCTACTGTCTCTAATTCCTGTCATCAAAAGAAGTCAAATTTTTTTAAATAGTAGAAGCTAGAAACTTTCTTTTTAAATTAGTAAAATTCACTTCTGTTGCTATGAGAATTGTACTTCAAGCTTAACTTCTTTCTTGAAAAATTATAATTTTTCACGAATTCATTGTATTAACTTAAAAGTTAATGATTTAATTTGGATAAGTAACGTCTGATTTTGTCCATAATTAATGACTGAATAGCCTGAAATACAATTAATGCATATATTTTTTCAATTAATTTTTTGTTACAAATAATTAACTAATTTGTTGTATGTAACTATTTCTTAATAGGAAAATAAAAGAAACATATATTTGTAAAAATGCAATATTTTTTATTCTTTATCTACGAATATTATGATGGCGCATTGACCAACATTAAGTTTTATTAGTATACACTTTTTTGTACACATAGCGCACTTGTACAACAATTAATAAAATTCTAATATCTAGATATCGAAAAATGTCGTTGCTATAACTATCTTTGAATATCGAGTTAGCAGTCTGCTTTTGTGTGATTTATGTGCTCGTTTTGAACTCTTAAAGCCTTTGTGTAATTCTCCAAACTGGTTACAGCAGCCAAAACTCGAAATAGACTTTCCATCAGTCTACCGAACGTTTCGGACATGTCATCTTCGCTCCGTGTAACTACAAAAATATCTGTAACATAGAAATGAAATTATCTATTATATTTTGACAATAAGCATTAATGCAATTAATATTCGCAGCATGTTTTCACAAGTTAATCTATAGTATTTAAAATTTATGTATTATATTGTTATAAATTATGATTCTAAATGTTTGCTATCTATATATTAAAATTTTTCAGTAATTGATTCAATCTTCAAACAATTTTATGTTTTAATATTCTCCATATTTTTCAAGATTTTTACTTTTCACGATTACCTGATCTGTCTTGACCCAAATGTTTGCAAAACATGTTGACAGCGATCGTAACATCATCGTCGTCATGAAAGGGATCGCCGGCCCATTGAGTTCTATGTAACCTGACGATTTCCAATGCTGCATTCCATTTAGCAACCTTTAACAGCTCTGCCACTCTTACCAAATCGTCATTTCCGCTACTGTTGCTTCCAGCCTGCAAACATAGAAATTAATACAATATAATTAAATTTTATTTGACTTTTCTATATTTACAATAATGAAATAATAAATTATTTTAGTTAGTTTTACATACCTCTGGTTGCGGACTAGGACTGGGAGTCGGAGTTCCTCTTTCACTCTCAGTACTATCAATTTCAATAGATCGTGTCAATGATTGCCTCATACTCGCTATCTCTGCAGACATATCTTGGAGATTAGTTTGTAAATTTTTAGCCGCACTATTTAAAGCGTACAACATTTTATTTGAAGCTTCAATAAGCAGAAGCAATTGAAAATGAAGTTTTTTAAGAGCACGACCAAGATCTAGTAGCATTTCTTCGAAACTGCTCTCAGTGTGTGAATGAGATTCACCGAGAGAATGTAATTTATTAGCCGTTTTCACTGCTTCTAAACACTGCAATTATTATGAAAATAATTTTTCTTTTTTAATTTATATTTATGTTATAAATTGCAATAAAATACCGTGAAAAGGATTTTTCCAGTAAATGAAATTTTAAATTGTAATTAATACTAGATTGTTGAAAAAATTCAATTTGACTATTTATGATTTAAAATATCTGCGGAATACATATGTTAAAAACAGAATATATATATATTGTTGTGAATAATATTTTATTTTAAAGAAGCTTTATTAAAAACAATTTTTACATATATATTTTGTTTTTAAAATACACTTTCCGCAGATATTTAGAATCATAAATGAGTCGAATTGACTCGTTCTGGCAATTTACTGTTATATATATAATGTTTTATTACCTCAGAAGCGTGATCTTTTTTATCGAGAAAAGTTTCAAGATGTTCTTGAATTTCTAGCAGTCCAAATCGTAATGTTTCATGGAACCTTTGATTAGCAAAAACTGAGGAGGAAAACCAAACAATTGGCGGTTCACCTTTAGAACCCAGTAATTCAGCGTGACTAGATAAGTGAGATGCTAATTGTGCAGAAGCAGCGCTCCCGTTATTCAGTAATGAAACTGCTTCACGAGTAAGGCTAACAGTTTTACCACAAACATCCTATAAAAATAAAATTTAAATGATCATGTTATTAACTCATCAATGTTTAATACACTCAAAATCTTAAATTTTTAGACATTAAAAAAATAAGTAACACAGTAAATTATAACTGCAGTATTTTTATAATCTTTAATATTTATAAATAAATAGCACATACTTACTCTTAAAATTTTACTAAGAAGCTGAAAAACCTCTAACGGGTTGCAAGGTGTTTGCGCAATTAGATTTTGTATTTGCTGTCTCCAGATTTCTTCAGCATCGTCGCGAACTACTTGTCTGAAAGGCATTAAAGCCGAAAGATTTGGCGAGGCGTTGCACGGTGTTACATCACCCAAGTCACCAGCGCTAGAACCACTATTGAAGATGAGCATTAGTAATGAAATTCCATTTAATTTAATGTCTTAAATTTTGCAATCAAAATTTATGAATTTTAAAGCATAATTTTTATATCTGTTACTTACGAAGTATCAGATCTAGTTGACGAGTCGTGTCGACTTCGACTTGGGATAAGTGACAAGGAAGACGGCGGAAACATACTAGGTATACTACTGGCCTCTTGACCGGGTCCGGTTCCGCCTGGAACTTCATCTAGCGGCGATTCTGAACCAATTTCATCATCCGATGATTCCTCCGCAACTCCTCGCTTTTAATATTATCAAGTCAATAAGAAAAAAATTTTAAAATATTATAAAGTATTATAAACTAAAATATTATTAGATTTAGTTTCATTGTATATTAAAATATTATTCTTATTATATATCAGTATATTACATATAATTTTTAAGTAATTATTTTTCAATATATATTTATTCTTACGCGAATAGTTTGTTTGCTTGAAGAAACTGTCTTTTCGCTAAGACTTTCTTCAAATGTTCGTAAACTTGGTTCGCGTTCTTCCCCTTCACTCAAAGGTCGTCGTCTTACTCCCCAATTAAAATTGTCTGTGCTTTCACCCTATACATAAAAAATATTAATAAATCATAATTGATATTTAATGCACATATTTATATATTTTGTAAAAATATTAAATATATATTTGATAAATTTTGCAAAAAATAATTCATTTACTGTAAAGAAAAATTATACTAATTAAATAGTTGTTTACATAATCTTTATCTAATTGTTGTTCATAATTTAATATAATTATATATAAATAAATATAAATATAATTATATATAAATAAATAATTTACCTCGACACTCTCACTTTCATATTCCAAAAAGTCAAAGTCCTTGAAAACACCGAACTGTTCATCATCTCGTCTTGATCCGCCGCTTAAATCATTATTAGCGCCAGAAACTTCTTCTGTTGAAGAGGCCATAGACGACTGTCTTTCCATCAAATCAGAACTTTGACTGAATATCACCTGCACGAAAAATATATATTTAAATTTTGCACTATATTTCAGATTATATTTGTTAATAATGGCACAAAATAATGGCACAAAATATAACAAAAAATCACTGATAAAATATTAATGCCATTAATATCATCTTAGATTATCTTAAAAAATTCATTTTTAATCATTTTTTTGGAATCATTTTTGATTAATTTTTATTATAACCAAAAATTTTAATTATAATTTTAAAATAGTACGTGAATTTAAATAAGATAAAAATAAGATTATCAATATTAGATTATCGCTTAAGTGATTTTCAACATAGTGTCAGATTAATTAGGTCTTAACAAAAATATTTTATATTAAAGTATTTTTTATTAAATGACCTAAATGATGGTAAAATTATATTCCTATATTTTAAAATAATTTGAATACTGTCACTTGAAATAATAGTATAAAATATAATTTTAATGATTTTTTTAAAGATCTAATTAAAATGTTAAGACCAAATTAAGAAATAACGTGATCCTACGTGGCAACTTTATTGTAATAAAAAAAAAATAAAATTGATGTATGTATATATATATATATATATATACTATTTTGTTTATCCCGTGCGTAATGATTTGAGTTCGTAAAAGCTATATTCAAAAAGCGTGAGATATTATTTTTTACGAACACGGTGCTTTGGTGATTGTGTGTAATGTTGTCGTGCAACACATTTTGTTTTTGTTTAGACAGTCTATTTACCTTACTGTACAATGTCATTGAACTAATGTGTTCATCCTAAAAATGAGGAGACAAGGAGAATCAATGGTGAATATTGCTTATATTTTTAGAGTCACATTCATGGCACGTGATTACCAAAATGAAAATAAGATTAGAAGACAATGATTTTTGTGTTTATAAAATGATAATATATATTTAAACTTACAGATGGACTCTTCGGTAATCCAACTCGCTGACCACAGGTTGTCAATAAATTAACTAAGCATTCTCTTACTCGTCCCTAAAATAAATTAATTTATAAAATTATGTTTGTTGTTAATAAAATTAAAAACGTATAATTTAATTATAAATAAAATATATACAATTATTTTTTATGCTATACTAACTTGAGACATCCAAGGTCTTTTCCATCCAGAAATGGGTCCATTATCAGCTGGTGAAAGTGATATGGATCTTCTCGGTGAATTAGTGTTTTTCTCTTCATTAACTTGTCGTGTTAGCCACCGTTTTCCAATAATTGGTGTTTGTGATAAATCAAAAGTGAAATCCATAGTTCTACCTATTAATCGAGTAATTTATTATAATGATACACAAAAAATTTATCAATAATATTGTAATAATTTACATACTCATTCTTTATCAACAATTTAAAAAATTATTTTAAACTACTTTCTAAAATTTTTTTTAAAAAATATAATAATTATGAAAGAAAAATTTTTACTGTTAAATAAAGAAATAAAATTTACTATTTAATAAAGGGATAAAAGCATTAGGGTTTATAATAATAATAGACCACCTAAATTTAGCAAAATAACAATTTTTTTTATTCATGGATACAACTATAGTCTAGCATTGTTATTTTTATCGCAACCTTTGATTTGTGATCCATTTGAAAATATATGGTCCATGCGATATAAGAAATAAAAAAATTTATTATTACCAAAAGTACACATGCAAGATTAATAATACTGTCGTGCTTTTTCTCAGAAATATTTTAAGTTATCTATAAAAAATATTTTCTTTAAGTAAATTAAAATTTAATTCCTTTTATTAATCAGAAAACTTAGAGTTTTTATTTTTTTCAGTAATTAAATCAAACTTGAATATTTCAATCAAAAGTATTACTTAAAATACATCTTGTAAGCAGACAAATAGTTAGTTTAAATAAATTAAAAACCTACCGGGTAACTCTTTTTTAGTAAATATTTCATTGTCATTAAAACTCGGATGGGGTGAAGCTATCGATGATTCCCATGTCGGGGCGTGAACAGTTGTCGGTGGTGCCACTAAAGTTGATGATCGAGTCACCACCAATTTTAAAATTTTTAGAGCTTCCTTCCAATGTGGACCCTAAAAACATCATTATTTAAATTATTAAATATAATTTTTATAGTTTTGAAAAATTTTTCAAAGCATTAAAAATGTATAATTCTTTTTTATTATTTTAAATAAAGGGTGATATGAAATTCAACCTATTCCTTCAAGGAATTATACTAAAAGTTATTTGCAAAAAATTAAATACAATCAACCATGGGTCAAAAGTTGATGGTTACTAAGCTATGAAGGTTTTACAATTTTTTTTTTTAATACTTTTCTGAAAGTAGAAAGTGAATGATCTTTAAAAAAAAAAAAAAGTTATTGCTCAAAAATTGCCCAAAATTCACATAATATCAGTCGGCATTGGACAGGACATGTTTCAAGGAAATCCGTTATCTGCTCGGATTATTGAATTTTAAGCACGTATTTTTTTCAAATGATCATTCGTATTTCAGTTTTTAGAAAATTATCACCTGAATGTTTGGAATGGAGTAATTTATTCTTAATTATTTATTTTTTTAACAAGTCAGAAAATTTCAAGTAACCTTTAGTATAATCCCTTTAAAGGAATAGGTTGAATTTCTAATCATCCTTTATATGGGTTATTTCTATACATTATGGTAATACACTAATATTTGTTTTATAAATCAACAAGGACTGACCTCAACATATTTCGATATTACTCTAAGCATTTCAAGGTTGGTCGGCTGTGCAGCCTGAGAAGAAATATCAACATAATGCAACATGCAATGGATAATACTGAGCACCGGTAAGGCAACATTGCCTGGACCTTTCTCGAGAACCTCGACGAGAAAAGCAAGCATGTTAAAACTCAGATGGGCATATGTATCGTACAAGTATTTAACGACGCACTTTGTCCATTGAAAGCTTTCTTTGCTGAATGTGCGACGGCTATATAAAGTCATGACGGTGCCTAGATTTTCCAGTTTTTTCCCTTTTTCTGCGCTCACCTGAGAAATGAAATAAAAATAAAACGATGCAAAAACTTAACGTCACTTATGGTTTCAGATGAAAAAAATTACTTTTTAATGCATAAGGCATATAAAAGCCGCAGGAAAATCTTTTATTCAACAAGTCAGAAGCACATTTATTTTTAGAGATCGAAAGGGACGAAGATTGAAATTTTTCGAATCAGTAAACATAAATTCTCTTCTTATTTACTATTGAAAAAAAAAAAAAAAAATCTGATAAAATTATAAAAAAAATGTGTTCCATTGCATAACAAATTTAAAATGTATCATTATAAAATGAAAAAAAAAAAAAATTATTTTTAAATCAATTTTTTATATTTTTTTATCATTTGTAATAAAGCAAACAAAATTAAACTAAATTAAAGAAGTAAATATAAATATTTATAACATCATTATTATTTTGTATCTAATTACCAAGGTTATACAATTATAATGAAATTATTTAAAATAAACCAGTAAATTTTCTTTACTTCGAAATGCTGTATTTTTTTTTATTTTCTTATTTTATTATAAGGCAGGTATTTTTTAATTTCATATATTTAATTTTTATTCCAAAAAAAAAAAAAAAAAAAAAAAAAATACATCTTATTAAAAAATTGAATAAATAAAAATTAAATAAATCCAAACTAATTTCAGATTAGTTTTAACAAACCTGAGCGATGTTTTCAGCACTTCTAATGCATAGCTCGTTCGCATCTTCGTAATTGAGTAGCATATACGGCAGCAGCGAAACAACGTTCATTGGAAAAGCCAAACTCTGTGTGGGGTCGACGACTGGTAGATCCAGCAATAAAGTAAATTGTGACAATAAAGTCACCACCGCTTCGTAAGTGTTTGGACTTGTACAACCCTTAAATAAAAGTTAATTTATATTCAATTTTTAGATAAAGAAAAACCGTTTAACATCATCTCGTATAAAAGAAAAGAAAATTAGTTTTATATTGATGGCAATTATCAAACATTTATATAATAAATATTTAAAGATAAAAAATCTATTATTAATATAAAATGCAGGTGCATTATTTTTTATAACTCTATAAATAATAAAATACATGATTTTAAAATAATTTATATCAATGAGTTATTTAAATAAAAATTATATAAAAGATAGAAATATTAAAAACCTTTAATTTAATGCGCGTTAATTTTATTGGTAATAAAATAAAGCATAATGGCTGTCAAATCATATCTATAAAAGAAGAAAAGCAACTAAAATGCAAAAAAAAATTCATATTATTACACACCTTTAATAAAAGCGCATGAACACCCGGAAACGACGTCCACCTCAGTTGCTGCTGGAGTTTTTCGACTTTATCCCGCGCATCCGGACGATCAAGAGGTAGTCGATGCAGTACCCTATCAAGAAGCCGTAAAGCCAATAGGAACTCGTGTTCATAGTCGGATTCTAGTAGAGAGACGGAAAGCCAAAAAAGCTGGGCAAGAATCGTCATTTTATCATCCTGAGTCGCAGAGTCACCGAGGAGTTTGAGCGACTGGGCCGAACGGGATCGAGAAAGATTTGAGTTTGTGTACTTAGTGCCGCCTGCGCGATTTTCTAATTCTGTTAAAATTTTTCGTAGTTAGATTTTTTTTTTTAAATATTAAAAGAAAATAAAATTATTTATTTTCTCATGTTTTATATTTAATAATAAAGAGATGTTTAACAAGTAAAATTATTAAAATATTTTCAATCGTAGTGCAAATATTTTAAAATATTTTATTTTAATTATATTCTTTTATTTCAATTATAACATCAAAAAGAGTAATATCGTATATTGTATATTATAAAAATATATATCTAACGATATATGTAATATCGTATATTTGTATATTATAAAAAAAAAAATTTCAAGGCAATAAAAAAATTAACTTTTGCTGAATACTTTCCTGCTTTCATAATCATATTTTTTTTTACATTGTATATCATTTTTGTTAAATTTAAATAAAGAAAAGGGTCTCTTTCTTCAAAAATTAAAGTTCACCTAAATCTTCAGTCTATATTTAATAATTTGTAGAGCTCTTTAGACACATAGATATATTTATGTAATTTTTCAAATATATCGTATAAAGCATCGTCGTATAAAGCATTATTTTTCGCTCACAGTATTTAATATAAAATGTAAAAATAGCTATTTTTATTAAATCCAACTTATTCTTTTCTCTGTAGATTAGAAAAATTACTTATTGAAATTATTGAAATATTAGCGATATGTATACAAGTATCCATACATAGTGTATTTTAAAATAGAGTAGCTGAAAATGTATTAACCCGCTGGCGCTTTATTTTCGCCATTAAAAATAATATATTTTATACCTTTGGCTTCGTTGACTGCAGAGTTACCAGCCGCGGATTTTCGCATGGAATAGCTTACGGAATAACTCGTGCTGCGCATGTGACCCTGTTGATTCAAGTGAGAAAATATTTGTGGTCCAGGTGGATAGTAGCCGGTAACACCAGCGGAACATCGCTTGGCCATGCCGCTTGAGGCCACGTCTTTATTATTTAAGTTTGGTGTAGACTTGAAAATTTCCTTCATGAAGTCGAGCGGCCGAAAGTCAGATTCGAGTGAATCGACTGCAGCCTCGAGCGTTAGAAGAAGTTCTGTGACGTAACCCTAATTAACAACAAAAACTTTTGGTCAAACTTAAATGTCGAAAAATTGAACCAATTTAGGAGTAATATGTAAGTGAATAAATTTCGAATTCTAAATTTAGTACAACAATTCAATTATATTAGAATTATATTCAAATTTAGTAACTTTATTATCAAACACATTCGAATTATTGTTATTATTATTATTATTATTTTTATACATTGCAGAAGGTCATAAAACCCTCATTATTAAGTTAAAAAAAGTAATAAATCTAAAAAAAAAAACATCACCTGCATATCTTCGCCTTGCTCGGCAACAGTTTCCACAAGTCTGGACAATATATCGGAGAGCATACGCGAAGTGATTGGAACTCTAAGGGCCCGGAATACCTGAAGCGACCGTCCAGCGTAATGTCGCGATGAGCACGACAGTCCTAGTTGTAAAGCAGTTTGAGCCCAGCGCTGACTGACCAACGCGTGCGGCAACGAATCCCTAAACACTCGCAGTACATGTCGTAATAAGATCGTGAGTTGCTCGGCGCTTCGAACCCACCAAACCTTGGCCGTCATATCCTCGTAGTTCCATAGCGGTTGGTTTATTCTGGAGAAAATCGAAAATTTTATAAAATCGAAAAATAAACAAAGAAATTGAAATTATTTATATAATATAATATATATATGTATATATATATATATATATATATGTATACAAATTAATTTTAATCCTAAATAATTAAATCACTAATAACTAACAATTGACGCGTTTTATTAATAACCATTACTCTTTTCGTTAACCAAATACCTAAAAATAATTTTAAAAAGAAAATAATTGCTTCGTAAGTTTTAAAATTTATAAAAAAAATTTTATCTTTATTAAAATTATCTTTATTAAAAGTCTAATAAAATATTAGAATAGAAAAAAAGTCTAATAAATATTGAACCTCATAGTTCACAAAAGACAAATATATGAGAATTTGCTTGTTTGGTTTTACTTAAAAATAAAAGATGAAAAATATAATTTTTATATGACTATTTTATTGCATCATAATATTTATATTTTAACAAACATCGTGTAATTTATTGCATTAATTAAAATAGAATTTAAGTCTAAAAGAATAACTCGAGTTCATAGAAAAACGCTGATGGCAAAATACAATCTTAAAATATTTTATAGTTAGGAAACCAAGTTCATTGTGCAACATTGTCATATTTATTTGATATTCACATACATGTTTACAAAAATACAAGATATAAAAAACCATAAATGTAGAAATCTGTGCATTATATATTAATAAGGGATTAATAACAATAATTATTATGTTATATTACCTAAAAATTAAATACGCAATAATTATTAAATAATTGAACATTTTTAATTCAAAAATATATAAAACCATTTTTTAATATTATTATGTAACAACATATTTCAGGATTTGAATATATACTGTTCTTTTGACACTAAATAGTTTTTAAATCGTGCCATTAACTTACCTTGAAGCGAGGAAGTTTATGAGAGATTTTATAACATCTTGAATAGGCATATTGGGTCCAGGTTGTGGTCCTGTCCAATTGACACCATCTTCGGGAGTAACAATAACCGGTGGCACGGCATTTGTAGTTCTGGTGTTTGTGTTCCAATTTCCATGCTGACATGAGGAATCTAAAAATAAATTTTTGAATTTAATCGCAATTGATTTCATCTTTTGTTTGATAATTTTTTTTTAATTGGTACTTTTTTTTTAGTGTAAATCCAGATAATCAAATTCAATGATCATATTTTGCATTTAAACTAAAAATAGCTATAATAGTAATGAAAGTGTTGTAAATTCATGTTTATTAGTTTATAATTGAAAACGAGTTATGTAATAAACACGCAATCAAATAATTAATACATTATTGAATGAGCAGAAAATTTTATAAATCAATTATAAAATTTAAACAATAAAACATGAAATTGTAATATGCAAAAATATCATTGTTATTTGGTATAAATTAGATAGTACGCATTAATTAATTGTAATATTAGTAATAAAAATTTATGTGCTTTATTTATAAACATGTTAATAGAAATAAATATTTATAAGAATATACGTATTATCAAGAAAATTAGTTTTCGTTCGTTTTATAAAATGTGCTGCAAATCAATATAATTTTTATTTTATACATTGTAAAATTTATAATTTTATCATTGATGAATGACAAAAATAAATCAGGGCCTGATCAGGCCCCAATTATCATCCGAATTTAAAATTTCACTTTAAATTTTCACCCGGGGGCGTAGCTCAGATGGTAGAGCGCTCGCTTAGCATGCGAGAGGTACCGGGATCGATACCCGGCGCCTCCAAAATTTTTTTTTCTTTCATTTCATGTATATTTATTAAAATTAAAAAAAAAAAAAAAAGAACTTTTATTTACATTTATCAGTAATGCCAATGATAAATATAAATATTGTTGGTGTGTAACTTTATTAACAATATTTTTCACAAATAATTGAGGGGCACAGAAATAAAGATAGGATTCTTCAATTTAATTATTTTTATGAAAAATAATAATAATCTGTATTTCCAAATATACACGTTTGTTAATCAACTTTTTTTGTTTTGCTATTCAATAGACATTATTTAATAACGATATTGTACCTCATTTGAACCAAATTAAAATAGACGTTTAGGGACAACCTACGTTAAGAAATTTGGAAATTATTGTTGATTCTTGCATGGGCTTGTATATGTCTGCGTTTGTATTTATTAAAAAAATTAATCAATTTTATGTATTATAAAATTTAATTTCTTATATCAAAGATATAATGCAAAGATAAAAAAAAAATTTCTGTGTCGAAAGTCACATGGAATTTATAAGTAACATATGAATATGACAATTCATTTAATTAAACTACTCAATTTATAAAGTAAATGAATTTATTTTTTAATAAAAATTTTATCGATAACTTATAGCGCATTTTTAAATCGTAACCATATGTTATACTCGGTCAAATGGACACGCACATGTACGCGATTGAATATAGATTTTTGGAGCGCGCCTTTCACCGTAAGTAGTGTACATTGGTCACTTTCGCAAAACATTAAGCCGACGATTCGATATAATTGTAACGGGGGGCGTAGCTCAGATGGTAGAGCGCTCGCTTAGCATGCGAGAGGTACCGGGATCGATACCCGGCGCCTCCAAATTTATTTTTTATTTGCCATTTCCGTCGAATATTTTTAATAGATTGTTAATTTTAATTTAAAATTTTAACTATGTAAGGGCATCATTCTTTTCTTGTTTTTACTTAAAGATTAATTTTGTATTAATTTTATGCGTAAATATATTTTATATGCTTTAAAAAGTTATCAATTACAAAATTATTACAATGAATATATGAAAGCTTTCTATAGCAGAAAATTGCAGTAAAATTAGAATGTATTTTCAAGATTTAAAATTAAATGTTTTTTAAATTATTTGTGGTTCTATGATCATAAAATTTTACTCAATAAATAACAATGTTAAATATTAATTTACATCATGTTATGGAATATGAATTATATAACTGTACATTACTCCAAGTCTAAAATATCTATCTATTTCAATAAGTAGATTAATTATTTCAGTATTATAAGCTAATTTTGTAAATTTGAAGTTATTTTCTCTTAAAAATATTAAATTGATTAAATCATAATTTGTACGATGTATAAAAAAACAAAATTTCATAGGTTTGAATATATCCTAGAAAAAGAATACGATATATTTTATTATAAAAAAAAAAGTTTAATTGAAAGTAAATGGTATTTTATTAAAATTTACTCGTAAAAAAGAATTTTATTTTTTATAACATTATTAGTTAAATAATAAAATCGTGAATCAATCGTATCTTACCATAAGAATAAATAACGGTTGGATTCTTGCTCTCATCGCCGAGATTTGGAGCGACATGCCTGATGGTAGCCGGTGGCGTGTTACCCGCGTAAACGGGCGAGTGTACAGGACTAGCGTTGTTGGACGACGACGATTGGGACGAAGACAGAGTCGGCGACGACGAGGTCTCGGGTGGTAATGGCGGCGGGGGCGGTGGAGGTGGCGGTGGTGGAGGCGGTGGTGGTGACGATGGCGGCGTGCAAGGTGGTGGAGGCGACTGGGACGGCGGCGATGTAGCACCGATTATTGCTACGGCACTAATAAACAAAAAGAAGAAAAGACATTTTGAATCGAAAAAGTGAATGAGTGCTTATAAAAAAAATAAAATGGAATTATTTGTATTTGGTAATAATTTTTAAAATTTATTAATGTTAAAATTACAATCTTAAAGATTCAAAGATAATTTTAAAAAATCGCTAATGTATTAGATAAAAATAGTTTATTTAACATAAGTGAATCTAATTTCAGACATTACCGAATAATACCTATAACAATGTAGTACGTTATGATAATTTATCGGGAACGCGAATTCCTGGAAACCTTGTTAGCAGTAGCATTTGCGAGGCACGATTATACGTCGATTGATGAATAAAAAAACTCATTTATCGAACTCAAATTTGCTCTTGAATGTGCTATTTTAATTAATCGAAACATGATTGTAGAGAAGAAAAGGAAGCGATTATTTTTAATAGAAAATTAAATGATATTTCAATACTAATATCGTTACAAATTCATTAAATAGTTAACAATTAGTTGATTTTATAAATGATTAGTAATAATGTATAAAAGTATAGTTAATCGTATTAAATTCATGTAATATATTGACAAATCAAAAATTTTTATTTTGAAAATTTAATGAATCCATAAGTTTTTTTATAAATAAATCAAATATTTTGTTGATTATTGATTACGAGCTTGTATTCATTAAAAAAAAATTAACGAGTTGAGTCGAATTTACTCTAAAATTTTTCGTAAATTTAAACAGAAATATTAGTTTATAAATTCTTATTCTTATTATTTTTTTTTTATTTATGATCTTTAATATATTAATTTCAAGAATTAAATTCAATTGTACTTTGTGGATATATATATATATATATATATATATATATATATATATATATTATGCAAGGTATAACTTTGAATTGATTAACAGCGATTCTACTAAACCATAACAAAGTAATCGCAGTAGCGGAAGCAGCAGTAACAATAATTGTAGCGGCAGCAGAAGTGCGTCGGTGAAGGGCGAGTTGAG
This sequence comes from Chalcis sispes, assembly GCA_949987625.1. Taxonomy (NCBI): domain Eukaryota; kingdom Metazoa; phylum Arthropoda; class Insecta; order Hymenoptera; family Chalcididae; genus Chalcis; species Chalcis sispes. The sequence continues at coordinate 13,894,216 of OX465095.1, read as the reverse complement.
AAATCGACAAAACGCAATTAAAAGTTGTACGGTAAGACTTACGCGCCATTGGTCATTTGAGTCGGCGCCGGAGGTGGTCCGTATAAGTAACTGTCGAACTCGGGATCGACCTCGGTGAAGTTATGCTCAATAACGGGTAGCGGTGGCGTCGAGAGTCCCAATCCAAGAAGATCAGTCTTAGTGGCGAGAAGAACTCGCGCTACACCAAGATGGTCCCGGTGGTCGCCCAATACCACGAGCATATTCAATAGCAAAAGACGACAATGATCTCGTACCAGCGGTCGCGAGTGGTCCAATCCAAGAAAGACAATGTGCAGCATTAAAGGCACGTGGATAGCCCAGTCGAGTTGAATTCCATCGACTACTACATCCGTCAATAACATTACCGCTATGTTACACCTGCAAAAATTGAACGATACTTTTTAATGATTTTGTATTGTTTAAAATGTAAAATGGAATATTTTTTCTTTAAAAACAATTATTTTTTATTTTTTTTCTCATTTATCTAAGAAACTTTTAAAATAATATTATAATTATTCTATCAAAATTATACAAATTTAGTATAGCAATAATTTAACATAATAGTGAAATAATAAAATAATAAATAATAAAACTGTAAGAGATTTTCAAAAATACTATATGAAAAATTTAAGATTACTTTTACGATAGAAATTATTAAAAATTTAAGCTTAAATTGCAATGCTGTATATTTATCATTATTTATTCAATTATTTTCATTGGATTATCCAAGTAATTTTTAAATTGAAATTATATTTATTCAATATTTTAATGATATATTCAACATTTTAAAGTTGTAAGAAGTGCAAATAATGATTGATAAAAATTAAAAATATTATTTGCGTAATTTATCATTCTTTCCTTCAATTAATCAATTATTACGTACCTATGAAAGCCGCTGATCGGTTGAGAGCTGTCGGGTAAATATTCCGTAAGCGGGGCAAAATAACCCCCGTATTCGGGCATGGGTAACGGATGAGGTTGTGGCACGTCGATCTTTTCACCGGCGTTGGGTACAGATCTGCCGTTGAAGACCACGGGAACGTTGCGTATGTAGTAAGCGTCGTCCGACATCAGCTGAAAGTCGAAGAACTATAAAAAAAGCACAGGTAAAAACACAAAAGGTGAAAGACATCCAGGTGAGGCGAGTGACGTATGTTGTAATAATAATGACGACGATAACAGTAAGGCGTGAACGTGCGTGCGTGTCTGTATGCATTATATGTATATATATATATATATATATATATATATATATATATATACACAAAAGAAAAAAAAACGGCTGCCTCTCTTTCTGTGTCTCATGCACGCGTACATTTGTAATGAAAAGACACTGTATGACGACACGATGAACGCTGTACTTGATGACGAAGGCTACGACGACGACGCAGACGCTTTTTACGCTCTTTCGATACTTACCTCGGCCTCGGTCATCGGGGTCGATAGGTCATCCAGTAATAAGGGTGGTCCGCTCGTCGTTCTTGATTTTTCACCGCGACTACATGGAAAGCCTGCCAGGGTACGAAGAGCTGTATCCGATTTTGAGCCCCTGTATAAAGAAGAATAAGTTTTAGATTATCGTTTGCGTTGGCAAAATACAGCCTATTACAGAATCATTCGTTTCGATTGAATTTTATTTTGTATTTTGGAATTACAATATATTCATGGGATTACTGTAATGTAACAAATATCGTAAAAATAAACTTTTTAAAAATATCAAATACAGAAACCACCTTCTGAAAATTGATTTTAGTCTTTTTTGTGTAAAAAAGTAATTTTTTAGTCATTTTAGTCAATTAGCTAGTAAAGCAGGAAACATTTTTTATTTTGAATCTATAAATAAGGCTACAAAAAGAAATTTTAACTTAAAAATAGACAAACTAAATGGTCATTACAATATCAATTTGTTATTAGATTTTTAAGCTATTGTTTTGATCATTATTGATAGTAACTGATGAACCTTTACAAGTCTAATCGAACAATGACGAAGCGATTGGTAAGTCTATTTATCCTTACCCCTCTGGTTCCTAATCAAGACAAATTGAACGCATTTTCCTTCTATTATGCATTCGATTTATCTTTTAAAAAGTCATCGGCAACTGGTAAACTGATCAAAGAAAAGGATTACATAGCTAATAGTAAATTGGTTGAAATTTTATTTTATGATTAAGTGTGAAATTAATGTTACGATTATTTTTATTAAACTATACCTACTGTAAAACTATAGTATCAATTGTAAATAAAATTACTCATTATTTAATTGACTTTGAGTGTTCCAAAGGATTTTTTTAATAAAAAAGATATGTCATTACAAATAAAAAGTCTCTGAAAAGGTATTTATTGCTTTTTATTATATTAATAATTATTTTCCAGTGACTTTTTTATTAATAATTATTTTTAATTAAAATACATTTTTGTTTTTAGTATTATATAAAAATAGAAAGAGAAAAATTGATATTGTAAAAAGGCATGAAGTAATACTTGTAATACTTCAGAATAAAATTAAAAAATGACTCCTTAAAAATTTTTTTTATTAAAAATTAAATAGTTCATAAAAATTTAATACTAATATTTTCACAATTTAATATTATTAAAAACTTTTGAAAAATGAATTTCACGAATCACATTAGTTTTAATATTAAAGTAAGGAAAATTAAATGCATGAAAAATTCAACTTTCTGTAATTAGTAAAATTAAATTACGTTCACAAATTCATTAGTTGTTCTTCTTAATAATATGAATAATAATTACGCTAAATTAAGTTTTTTTTTTTCAAAATATTAATAAAATTAATTAGTTTTACTTTTGCAACTCAAGCTTCGCAAACTTTAAAACTTTTGCAAACACAAATATTTAATTTTGAATGGAAATTTTCTCATAAAGTTGAACTATTATAAATTAATGGCGCATAAAGCAACGGCTCGCCTAATTAAAATTTCTCGAACAAAAGTGTACACACACATTCGCCTATTCCATTCGATCGTTTACGTTTTTTATGCATCATCCTTTTCTCTAGTGATCGAGATAGAAGCTGACGATACACGAACACACGTACAAATGTACTACACAGCTCGAAATTCGAGGCCGGATCGTTAATGCAAAAATCGTTAACGCCGTATAAAACAACTTGCCCGCTTTTGATGGGATCTTCGCCGGAATGGCGTTTCGTGTGTATCGTGCCCTTCTCGACACCGAGATCTTTGCTTGGATTTCCAGGATCCGCAGCTGGTGCGTCGCTGTGGGAGGATGCTTTGCGCATACTGGTAAGTCGGTAAAACGGCGGTGTCTCCGTTCTCTCGATCAAGCAATTGAGCGTCTCCACCGTTTGTAACTCCGTCATCATCTCGTCCACCAGACGATCCGGGCGTGCTCGTGCTAGATATAATACTACTCGTTTCGCCTTAACAGATCAGAAGAGGATATTTGACAACAATATTGGACTGCTGAACTTTTTCGAAAAAATATATATTCTCTTTGATAACTTTTTTTTTTTTAATATAATTTAAATAATACTGGATGTAATTACCTTGGAAAATCCATAAAATTATAAATGTTAAATTATATGTTTATTAATAAATTATATTTATATTTTGTATCACTTACGTACTTAACAATAATCTTCTTTCGGTTTTAAAATTTTTGAAAAAATGTAGTATTGATATTTAATCAAAGAAGATGACGTTTTTTATCAACAAACATTTGAATTACTTTCTTACAAAATAAAAAGTTTATATAGAAATAATTCAATTGAATTATTTTACATTCGTTTTATATATATATGTATATATATATTTTTTAGAATTATTTTATAATTTTTCCAATAATCAAATGGAAGATTTTTTTTATAAAGAAAAAAGAATCGAATATTTAAACAATGTATGATTTTATAAGCCGCTGCATATCGGCCAGCATGCAAGATATCACGTTTCCCTCAATCCGCAGAAGTCCCTTTTCCGATAGTATGAAAACTTTCGAAATTTTCCCGACTTTACAATCCCTTCGATTCCTCTCTCCTCCTTCAAAGTTGTTGCCGCAGCAGTAGCCCGGCAACTTTAGCTCGATTCGATAATTTAACGTCAGTATCGAGCGATGCGATACAAACGATAACTCACCCGGACGCTTGCTTGCTTGCTCTCTCTCTCTCTCTCTCTCGCATATACACACATACGTACACGCGAATGCACACGTATATTTACTCACGTATGGTAGAAGTTCCTGAGGCGCCATACCCGAGACGATGATAAGATAACGAATGATCACTTTAAGATTGTTTGGCCAGCAGCCGCAGAGAGTCGCCCATAACTCCTCCATCTCCTTTGGATGCTCGTCCGAGAACTGTGGAAAGTACGTAAATGTGGATTAAAAAGTTAGCTTTTTACTTCTTTTTTTATTTATTTCTTTTTTTCTGTAAATTTGTAAAAAAAAAAAAAAAAAAAAAAAAAAAAAATAAATCGTTTCTGTACGTAGGCGTTTTGCGAATAAAACACTTCGCGTTTTAAACGACTTGAAAATTGAAAGAAATTTGTTTTTATAATAAGAAAAAGTTTTATTTCGAGATGCTAAATTTCTAAAAATCGGTGATTGTTAACGATTAGAACCGAGACGATTTCAAATATTTTATGTATAAAAATTTAAATGAATCAACGGTACAATTTTAAGATAAAGAATAATATAAATTTGTGAAAAATGATTATTTTGTTTCTACGATGTGTCCAAGCATTACAGCTAAATTTATTTTAACGTTATATTTAATATTTAATTTGTGTGATAACAAAATTTTATTAAAAACAATTAATTTGAAATTAAAACCAGGCAATTAATGAATAGATGTCAAAAGTATAACTATACATAACTTTTAATAAAAGTTTATAAATAAATATTGGAAAAATATCACAAAGAAAAAGAACAATTGAACGAATTTAGCCAGCCGATCAATTTAAATATATCGATCGGTTTCGATTTAAAAAAAAAAAAAAAAAAAAAAAAAACCAAGCAAACCACTCACCTTAGTCGTTATGTAAAAAAGATTGTTAAGAACCATCTCGGTGGCTTCGGCGCTGCCCCAACCCTCTCTACGTGAACCTCCGCCGCGGCCGACGTCGTTCCCATAACACTGCAATCAATCAAAAAGTTCGAATCAAGTGGTTATCGAGTTTGGAATAGCGAACGAGCGCGCGACGAAAAACGTTGCGAATTTAAAATGTGATTTTTTCGTTTCGATAGTTTTTTTTTTTTTTTTTTGTCGAGGGGAACTTAAAATTTCTTTTACTTTTTAAAGGAAGATTCATAATTTGTTAGTTTGCATCAATAAAGCTATTAATCTTTATTGTTGAAATTAATGAAACTGTTAATATTCTATTAAATTAAAGAAAAAAAAAAAAAAAAATTTATTTGATGAAATTGATTGCACAAATATATTTTAACATAAGAGGTAAAAAATTACAATTTATTATATAATTGCAATATTTCATTCAATAACAGTAATCATAAGTGAATATTTAATTAACATACGTTACAAAATCTAACTTGTAATAAAAAATGATATCGTTCACATTTTCATAAATCTTTAAACACACATTTTTTTCTTATTTTAGAATTACTTTATGCCTTTGATTGACAATTAATGTTTAATTATTGGGTGTACAACTTTGCTTCCGCCGTTTTGCAATAGATGGCTGTAGCGGTAAGTGGTAGTTGAAATAAATAGATCATAGATGTCATATAATAAGCTTAGGTATTTGTTAACATAACGCCATCGAAATATTAGTCGATTTGTGTCTGCATCATAAAGTTATTCTCGATTAAACATGTCAGCTTACGAGCCAAATTCACGTCATTTGCGGGAGGTTTTAATTTTCTGCTTTAATATGAAGAAATCTGCGACTGAGACTCATCGAATGCTCTCAAATACCTATGGTGAGGCCGCTATTAGTGAAAGAACGTGCCGAGAGTGGTTTCAACGCTTCAAGAACGGCGATTTTAACGTCGAAGACCAGCATGGCGGTGGAAGAAAGAAGGTTTTCGAAGATGCAGAGTTGGAGGCATTACTTGATCAAGACTCGTGTCAAACGCAACAAGAATTGGCAGGATCATTGGGAGTGACGCAACAAGCCATTTCAAAACGCCTGAGAGTCATGGGAATGATTCAGAAACAAGGAAATTGGGTGCCGTACGAGTTGAAGCCGAGAGATGTTGAACGGCGTTTGTGTGTTTGTCAACAGCTGCCTGCAAGGCAAAGACGGAAGGGATTTCTGCATCGCATTGTGACTGGGGACGAAAAGTGGGTTTACTACGATAATCCCAAGCGCAGAAAATCATGGGGATATCCCGGCCATGCTTCCACGTCGACGGCCAAACCGAATATTCACGGTTCCAAGGTCAAGCTCAGTATTTGGTGGGACCAGCTCGGCGTAGCGTATTATGAGTTGTTAAAACCGACTGAAACAATCACAGGCGATCGTTATCGAACGCAATTAATGCGTTTGAGCCGAGCATTGAAAGGCAAACGGCCACAATACAACGAGAGACATGATAAAGTGATTTTACAGCATGACAATGCTCGACCCCATGTTGCGAAAGTGGTCAAGACATACTTGGAAACTTTGAAATGGGAAGTCCTACCCCACCCGCCGTATTCTCCAGATCTTGCTCCCTCGGACTATCACTTGTTTCGATCAATGGCACACGGTCTGGCTGACCAGCACTTCCGGTCTTATGAAGAAGTAAAAAATTGGATCGATTCGTGGATCGATTCAAAAGATGACCAGTTTTTTCAACGCGGGATTCGTATGCTGCCCGAAAGATGGGAGAAAGTAGTGGCCAGCGATGGACAATACTTTGAATCATAAATGTATAACCAGTTTTTTACAATAAAGCCTCGAATTTCGAAAAAAAACGGCGTAAGCAAAGTTGTATACCCAATATAATAATTTTCGTCGAATAATAAAAGATCTTCTCACTTTTCGTTACGAAGAATAAAGTCAATTATAAAATTTAAACGAGTAATTGCAATGAGAAATTAATTTGATGCGGTAATAAAGCTAAAATAATCGAACTCGTAAATCATCGTTATAGTAGCAAATAGTAATTGCGCGAAAATAAGGGGATCAGTTTTAAAACCGTTTGATTATAAGAAAGAATACAGAATCACGCAAAAGCGGAAAACCTATTTCGGATAATGAATGTTTTTGTTTATAACTCGTTTGCATACGATATTATTATGAGTACGTGATACTCTTGAGAACAATAACGTAGGAACGAACAGACGTTAATGATACATGTGATTTATATAAATATCGCGTTTGCGTATGTAGTTCATTGATTTAAATCGGCATATAATTTTACAGTGGTTTTAAAATATATTTTATATAATTTAACCAATTCATCATTATATTAAATAATTAAAATGTTGAATATTATTAACTTAAAAATTTATGTTTTAATTATATATATATATATATATATTGTATATAAATTCAACAATAAAATATGAGTAAATCAAACATTTAATATTAAAATCAATATACTCATATTTTAATATTAAATTTTTAATGGCAATTTTTTTTTCTTTTATGTAATGAGTACTGACTTTTTTATGTAACACTGTATTAGAGGATAAAATATTACGTATCAAAGAGGTCAAAAATAATAATCCAATTCTCATTAAATTTTTTGACATTTATTAAATATATTTTGTAGTAAAACATTTTATTGAAAAAAAAATTTGTTTTTAAAGACAATATTGTTGACTTATCGATTGAGAAGTTAATGATAAAATATGTTGGGTTATACAGATGTTCGTTAACAATAGGTCTTTGAAGTATTATGCTCAAAATAAAAAGTATATCATAACTTTTTTATAATATTTAATGTATTATAAAAATGTGTCAATAATATTTAATGTAATATTTTTATTTTTATATTCTTAATAGTATTTTAGATGAATAAAATGTAAATTTGCACATTTTCGTTATTTAAACGTATGTAAAAAAAAAAAATTACATAGCTCTTAAATATATAATTTTAAATATCATTTTTATCACGTATATAAAATATTTATTTATTGAAAAACCGTGAAAAATCACAATAATGTCTACAAGTTTATATGTACAATTTATATAAACTGTTTCTATTCGTAAATCTGACATAGCCAATGGAATTTAATGTAAACGGCAATTAAGATTATTACTTCAATAGCATTCAGCGTATCTACTTATTACCATAATTTCTAATATTTGCATCTAAAACGATAGCTATACTTACACCAAAATGTAATCGGATTACAAACGGCGCATTTCGTAATTTATTGACTCTACTACCGTTACTTTGCTAAAATGAGTTATATTCTAATTAATAGTTTATTAAAAATAAATCAACTTAACAAATTTTATTTTTTAATGTTATTATTGTAACGATACTTATAATTTATTCGATTTCATCGATGTTGCAATTTCAAACGAATAAAAATTGTGACGCAATCGCGCCGAATTTCTCAATATATGATTTCAACAAATAAATAAACGTTATTTCTATGACATTTTTCTTGAAAAAAGAACAATAATAATAATTAAGAAATGGAATTTTATTAAAAAAAAAAAATTAAATTGATTCACGTCGAAATAATACATCGACATTTTTGTCGCGCTTTCATTTCATACATAGAAACATTATGCGACTCGAAGATTATATTCCGAACCTGATGGGCTTTCACTATGCATTACTAAACAGTTGGTCAAAATAATTTTAACAAAAACACATACACACACAGATTGCATGCATGAGGGGGGCGTAGCTCAGATGGTAGAGCGCTCGCTTAGCATGCGAGAGGTACCGGGATCGATACCCGGCGCCTCCAAAATTTTTATTTTAGTCTTTTTTTTTTTTTTTTTTTTTAAATAAGATTTGTTGTAAATGTATCATAGATGTGTATTTTAGAGAATATTCTAGGGTATCACATTTTATTAAAATCTAGTGATTATTACTTTATTTTTGATACGACTAAGTGATTTTTATTTGATTCGTGAGTAATCGAAACTACTTTAGTGACTGATAAAGTGTACTGATTAAACGGAGATATTTAATTGATCAAAATTATCGAATGAATTTTGTATACTTTCAAGTTTTAAACATTTATAATGACAATAAATTTTTTTCTTTTTTTTATTTACAAAAAAAAAAAAAAAAAAAAAAAAAAAAAAAAATCAAAACAAAACAGAAAGTTTCCATGTATGAAATTTTAAGTTTACATTTATTCATGTTGTTAATATTACTTTCAGATTGCAAATATTTTACAAGTCTATACTTGAAATTCAAATCAGAGACCAAAAATTCGTAGTTTTTATACTACAAACTATACTACAAAAGAGTAAAAAATTTGCAAGCAGCAAGTGTAACTGAAAATGAATTTTTTATTAACGCCATTACTCCTATTAAATTCTATTATCAAAATTTTATAATAAATTTTATTATTATTTTATCAATGGAATAATTTTTTATTTGAATATTGCGGCGCAGTTACAAGTTAATAATAAAAATAAAAAAAAAAAAAAAAAAAAAAAAAATTAGGCGAAAAAACATGTGAATAAAAACTGATGCATAAATATTTGCACGAGGAGGGGCGTATCTTTGATAGTGGAAGAAAAAAAATTTCATCTCGGTCTCCGTTTCATACTACCAACATCTGTAAATATTAAACGCGTGTTCTTTTATTGCTCTTTAGAAAAAAACATTTTAAAACGATGGATTATGGTGCTCGCTGTTATTTAATTCCGTTCTACAGTTATACAAGAAAAATTTTACATCGGAAAGAAATTTTGATTTAGATAATGCATATAATCGAATATTAAAAAGTTTATATAAAAAGAAAAAAAAAAAAAAAAAATAACTCAATTTAATTAGAATTTATATATCGTAGAATGATTGATATATTATTTTACAAGTAATAGTTGTCGCGGGAAAAATTTTTTTTTTTTTTAAATATAATATCAATCAGTTTGAATAAGTATTAGAAAAACAAAATGAATCGATTATTTTTAGTTAAAAAAAAAAGACGATACTTATGAAAATTATAATTTATTAAAAGATTTTTCGATCAATGTTAAAATTTTCTCCACTGTGTACAATTTAATAAATACAGATTCATCTGAAATTAAAATTTCAATTATTTATATTACTAATTATTATTTTGTTGTATCCAGTAATTATGTAGTCAATTAAAAAAAGCAGTAAATCAAAGTAAAATTTATTGTTTTTTGGAATTTGAGAAAAATTGTACAAAATTATAAAAACACGAAAAAAAAGGATAAAAAGAAAGAAAAAAAAAAAAAAAAAAAAAAAGAAAAAATAGATTTTTCCGTTGTACGTGCATTTTATACAAAAGTCTTCTCAATTATTAAGGGGTTACCCCCAGTTGTAGCTCAACAAAAAAGGCCTTTTTCATGAATTTTTTTAAAGAAAACTACAAAACTTTTTTACACGATTATTATATCATCTTAAAGAATACATCTTGAAGAACTTTCAGTAATTTTTTTATAGCAAAATATTACATTGTTAAGTGGCAAATGGCCGCCAATGAAATAGTATTTTTATTTATACGGTTTGCGGTGACCAACATTGCGGCGAAGTGGATCATTTGAAACAAAAAATGTGGATAGATTTAGTTAAATATAAGTATAAACTAGTCTTTAATCAAAGGATTTAAAAAAATATTCATTTTTCACAAAATGGCGGACAGTCAAAGTTAATGGTTCGATTTTAACGAAAAATCGAACGATTAAAGACTACATTTTTATGTATTAAATAAGCCTGCAAAATTTCAAGAAGATCGGTTTATTAGTGTTCGAGTAATCTTGGTCACCGACTTCAGAAATGCCATTTCGAGAAAAACGCGTTTAAAGTTTTAATTGCCGGTTGTTTACACAACGGATTCTTCTCTTTCAACGCTCATATCTCAGTCAATTTTGTTCGGATCGACTTGAAATTTCCAGGTCATATTCTCAGATACTTATACTTCAAAAAAATGCAATTAACAAAAAATCGATTTTATCAAAGTCGCAAGTGGGGGTAACCCGTTAAAATAAACTCTCAACGCCGACAAATTAACGTTAGATCGCGAGAGCTTGTTTATAACTTTAAATTCATTATCCAATGGAGATACAATGTTCGTATAAAGAAGCTGTATGGCATATGCAAATACTCTACGCGCTTGACAGTGCGAAACATTCGAAACAATACGCTTGTTCAATAAGTCTTAGGATTTCAAGAAGCGCCGAATAAACAAAATTGATACATTTTTTTTTTTTTTTTTTTTTTTTTTTTTAATTTACACCCCTGCGGTATATAAATTTGATTGCTTCGAAAAATTTAATTTAATTGTTGTAAGATTCAGGACAATTTGTAAAATAAGATTTTTCTTCGTGAATAAAAATTTACGTTTTAAAGATTTTATTATTGTTTTCGGAAATTTTTTGATAAAATTAAATTTCAAGCTAATCTATGTAAAAAATTATGAAACGTTGAACATTTAAAAATAAACGTTCTTTTGTACCGAATATATTTCATCCTAAGAGAATCAGCAAGATTAAATAAAAATCGAAAAAGAATAAGTTCATCGATTGAAACATCAAGGCAAGTATCACCTTTTCTTTTTTATTTTGCCAAGAGTTACAGCTTTACATTTACTTGACTCGTATCGCGCGGGTACAGGCAAAAATTATTTCGAAGCGAGATTATAACGCTTCGGCTTTCATTCGACGCCTTTCGCCGAGACCGTATCTTTTACTTACCACTTTGAAAAATAGATCACGCATATTTATATTCATATATAAATGTATACAGCAGGGGGCGTAGCTCAGATGGTAGAGCGCTCGCTTAGCATGCGAGAGGTACCGGGATCGATACCCGGCGCCTCCAACGTTCTTTTTGTTTTATTTTTTTTTCTTTTTCTTTATATTTTCAATTTGACATTATTTTTTTTTCTTTAAACTTTTCTCTTAGTTTACGAGAAACAAGTGTTTCGTGATTGCGATAATTTTACAGGTATCTTTATCGATACTTTAATAGATTATTTGATTTTTTTTTTTTTTTTTTTCAATATATTTAATATTAAAAATAACGATATTGAATTTTTATGGACATAAAGTTTTTAGTTTTTATTCTAGGTAATTATACGGAAAAAAAAAATTCCTTTGAATTTTAATTAATATTTGATTTCAATGAAATGAAATTGAAAATTTTAATTAAATTTAGATATTTATATTTAAACTATTAATCGATATAAAAACTGTGAAGTAGTTCGATTATTGAACGAGATTATGTTATACGACAATAAAAATTATAAATTCAAAAATTTTTAATTTATTTTCAATTATTTTCCTTGAACAATCGAGCTACAATTATCAATTATGAAAATTTAAAGCAATTTCATACTTATAACTTTCTCGTGGATTCCATGTTTAATTAATTTTCTTGCTGTAAACATTTTGAATAAACATAATACCAAGTTAATTTGATATCCACGTAAAAGCCCCAACAAATTGTTGTTTTGTCAGATGATTGTTTTCCACAAAAAAACAAAAGGAGAACAAAGGAAAAAAGTTTAAAGATTTTCATAGAAACAACTCGAGCGCGTACACGCCTGCCTCGGGAAACTTTATATGTGCTCGAAGAAAAAGTAAAGAAAAAAAAAAAAAACACCACCCGTCATTTATCATTGTTTTTCAGTAGTATTTATTTGTCATTTGTTCCGTAGTTATGCCGCGTTTATGCGAGAAAACATGAACAACGTTCACCTTCTATCGTTTTTGCAGCAACGTCGACGATGTCGATAACGTATCCTTACAAAATTTGTTCACGTCTATTGATACGTCGACGTTGTTACAATTTTACTCATTTAATTTTTTAAATTCCTTTAAGGATCAAAATTTGCAAAATATGTTTAACTTAAAAATAATATTTAAAATGGTTTATTTATTTAAAAACTTTGAATTCTTTTACAGTCTTTGCTAAATGTAGATAAAAGCATTATTAAAAACTAAAACAGCGCATAATAATTTAATGCAAAAATTATAAATTAATCATTGTTGTAATAATCACTTAAAAAGTAATTATTACAACAATGATTAATTTATAATTTTTGCATTGTTGTTGTTTTAATAATTACTTTTTAAGTAATTATTAAAATTGCGTTAATTGGAAGTGGATAAATCATTGATTTGACGCAATTTCAAAATTTACAAAGTTCTATCGACAAAAAATTTATAAATGAACCCTCTATGGATCCGTGTAACTTTTGGATCGCATGCTAATACGAGGTTTGTTCGAAAAGTATCCGACCAACCTTCATATCTCCGTGCCGGCGTTATTTTTCGTCATCGGGCGAGTTGCATCCTTTAAAGTAATCTCCATTTGATTGAATAACGCGCTCCCAGCGGTGTTTCCACTTTCCGAAGCAGTCCTGAAATTCAGTTTTTGGAATAGCCTTGAGTGCCCTCGTCGCATTATTTCCAACCGTCTTTTTGTCGTCGAACCGGTGTTCTTTGAGCGATTTTATCAAAATTCAGAAACAACCAAAAGTCACAAGGGGCTAATGTCGGAACTGTTCGGAGGTTGGCCAAGCAGTACGACATTGTGTTTCGTTAAAAACTGTTACACAAGATTCCGTTGATCTGATCTTTCAGTAATTTTTAACGATAGCAAAATCCAACGAACGCAAAAAAGGCTTTGTAAACAAATACACCCTGCGCATAAACTATAAGTTCTGTAGGTATCGGCGAGCAGCCGATAAGTTCGCTAGGCTTTACCGTTGACGTTCATGCCTCGCAAAGGTCGCTCGAACATTCTGGCAGGAAGATATAAAAGCAGGTCGGATACTTTTCATGCACTCCTCGTAAACATCGACATTTTACCAAATAATTTAATTTTGATATCGGATAGAAACAAGCAACGTGAAATATTAAAGTAAATGTCTTGAAAGTTGCTGAAGTTAGGAAAAAAAAAAAAAAAATCAGCCTTCAGAGGGTTAAAGCTTTCAAATAAGATTAACAAATATAAACAAATGATCAAAAGTATAATCATTAAAATGGACATTAATAATTATAAAAAACGATTAAAATTTAAAAGCGTCAACAATAGAGAGATAATTTTTATGTAATAAATGTTATAAATAATATTAAAGTTAATTTTACAAAATAAACATTTTCGAAATTAAAAAGAAAATAAATACGAGTATATTTACTGCAAAAATAATGATATATCTATGAATTGTATAAAAAAAAATTAGATAAGTATAATAGAATAAAAAAAATATATACAAATTTCGTAAAAAGTTTGGGAGTAAGAGAAATATATAAAAAATTGAATAGGATTTAAAAAAAAAAAATAAAAAAAAAAAAAAAAAAAAGACATTACCTACAAAAGAATAAGAGAAAATTGTGTAAGAACAATTTTTCCGTAAGCAAAAAATGAATTCGACTACGACACAGGTTACCAACATGCGACTTTATTACGCGCGCGAAATAAACGTAAAGAAGGAAGAAGAAGAAAAGAAAGGATTGTGATATGCAAAAGAAAAATTATCTTCGCCAGGATATTCGCACGTGTGCTGTGTGTTTAGATTTTTATCCGTGAATATCATTTATTGTCAGTGAAAGAGTATCATGCGTAACGGTGATCATTATATATGTCCTTAAAATTATGCTTTATTCATAAGTAATTTAAAATCTTTTATTTTTTTTTCCACATTTATACTTTATGATATTCCATTTACAGGAGCATTGTAGATAGTACGCTTACGATATAGCGTCGAAAACTTTTTAACTAATAAATGCGAAGTCAGTTACAGTAACGAGTACACGAATTTCGCATTGTGTCGGTATATCTGTGCGAGAGAAAATCGGGCTAAAATGTACGCAAAACGAAAGATTTTAATATATTTTCTAAGAAATAAGGCGTAGTTCAATACTTGCTTCGCATGCGAGAAGTATTGAAATCCATTCAACAATTGACAACTACGATTTTTGTTTTTTTTTTTTTTTTTTTTTTTTGCAAGTTTGTCATATTTTTTTATTCTTTTATTTTCTTTTTATTTTGTGCACAAAACTTTTTTATTGAACGCGATAGGGAACATTTTATTGTATATACGATAATAAAAAATAATATTTTATTTTGTAAAGAAATATAATTTTTTTTGTTTTTTCATTTTTTTTTTTTTTTTTTTTTTTTTTTTGTTTCAGCAATGGAATGAAAATATTTTTCAATTTTAAATTTTGTAAGAAATAAAACTTTATTTTTAAAGCGAGATTTTCTTTATAATATAGATATTCGATACTGAAAATAAAATTTCATCAAAGTATTTGAAAATTTAATAAATATTAAAAAATAATGTTTAGATTGAAATTTTTATTTTTTCAAGCGTTAACTTTTAAAAGTACATTTTCCTTAACGTATACTTTGAAAAATTTTATGTTACTCTTGTTTTTTCAAGTTGTACACTCATGATAATTTTTTGATAAATGAAGCTTAAGACTTTTTATTTTTGCACGGAAAAACTTTTTAAACCCGTAATAAATGAGCTAGCGAGTCTACTATTTTGCACGATACTTTTAAGAAAGAATATTTTCGTACAAATTTTTTTTCATCCTCATTCTATAAGCCATCCCAAAGTGTCGACCTTCCCCCTTTCCCTTCCACAAAAGAAGAAAATCGAATATATCAAGACTAGCGCCTGACATCAAATGTACGCATCCACGTATAAATGGGACATCGTATAAACACATCGAAGCGAACAGATTCATCGAAGCATTTCACCGTGACGTAATTTTTACTTTCTGAGCGAATATTGCTTTTTTTTTTAGCTTCTTTATCAGCTCGTCGCAGTTTTAGAATGTAAAAGAGATACGAGCTCGAAGAAGAATTCGGGCCATGTGGGAAATTCAGCATTATCGAAAATTCGATAATTTCCTACTTTCTCGCTCGCTGATTCGTCTCTTTTTTTTCAGAATGCAAATGTAAAAACGTTGAGGATACTGTAAACGAAGACGTTTTAAAGTGACTTTTACGCTGTAATTTTTTTTTTTTTTTTTTTTTTTTTTCATGTAACCTGTTTGTACGTGTTACAGGCAAGATTTGATAGGATAATAATTAACGAGAACATTTTTCCCTCTATTCTACATTCGCTTTAAACGCAAAGAGAGAGAGAGGAAATTAGTGTTTTGAGGGAAAAAGTCGTAATTAATAAAGTAAGAAAGAAAAAATCTTAAAATTAAAAAAACAAAATCTACAATCTTTATAACGTTACACACACTGTCCCGCTCTTTTCTCTTACTTTTATCATGATTAAAATACGAACCAAAAATAGATATTCTTCGCTTTCGAGATAAAAAAACTAAGCTTATTTGCGTTGAACTTTAATGGTTCATCGTTGTAATGGTAACTAGCATTGCTGGAAAACAATGCGGCAAATAGTATTAGTGTATCTGCGAAATAAGACAATAAATAGAATTTCCCTAATGTTACCTTATATTATATATGCAAAGACAGATAAAGCGCGTTAACGAATGAGAAATGATAATATTTACAAAATATAATATAAATTTTAATATTACCTTATTATGACGTTGAATGTGTCACAAATGTAGAAAATATTTCAATCTTATAAGTTAATTTTCGTAAATGACGGATTATTTTCCATACATATATCTATTTTTTTGCATCAAAGTTTGAAAATAAATAACTATTTATTTATTAGTATAAAATAATTAAAAAAAGTCGTATCTGTAAAATTGTAACACAATGTGAAATTCAACAAATAAATGTGAAATTTCTTTTGTTAGCTTAACCTACACGTCTGCAATTTGGTAGCAATCTCTGGTGGCAATATAAGATTTTCTTATGATATTTATTCAAGTTCACAAAGTTGATAAGTGACTTTATATTTTATTCTAATATTAAATAATATCTCTTTTTAAACTTTTATAAACTCTAAATGAAAAATTCTTTTTTATACGTATACATATATGTGCATTGTTAAAATTAAAAGAATTAAATAAAAAATTTCATGTTTGAACAAAAAAAAAAAAAAAAAAAAAAATATTTGATAATCTTTTGATTATTTTAATCTTTCACAATTATCTAACAACTATACTCTATTTTTTGAATAATTTAAAATACCGCGTACAAATAAAAATAGTCAAAGTAAAATAAACGAGAGAGAATAATACAAATAAACGTGATTTTCATCAAAGATGTCGAGTCGTTAAAAAATGCATTAAGGAGGTTCTATCTCTTAAGAATTAAAATTCAGATATCGTTGAAACTTAATACATTAATAAATATTACCATTATAATAACTCAGTTAAATTTTTAGAACCGTTCATAACGTAAGAAGCGAGTAATTAAAGTTTTTATTTTTGAAAATTTAACATGGAGTCTTATGAAGAATAGCATTTTCGTCACTTTTTTTCAAGTCATGTAAAATAATTAACGTCGAGTTTTTTTTCTAAATTTTTATAAAGAAAACTATATATTCAATTGATAATAATCAATTATAAAAGTATTGATTACCTATGAGCTGATGCGCATTATATATATATATATATATATATATATATATATATATATATATATATATATATATATATATATATATATATATATATATATATATATATATATATGTTACAC
The DNA here is from genome assembly GCA_949987625.1 of Chalcis sispes. NCBI lineage: Eukaryota > Metazoa > Arthropoda > Insecta > Hymenoptera > Chalcididae > Chalcis > Chalcis sispes. The sequence continues at coordinate 13,876,516 of OX465095.1, read as the reverse complement.
GTATTTCTAATACCGTACACATTTCTACTGTTTTTTCCAATTTTTTGCTGTTGTACTTTTAGTAAACGTTTTTTATACACCTTTTTTGTCATCCTTTTGCCGTTCCAAAAAAACTTTTTAGTGGTGTCACACATTTTTCTTTTTTATTGTAAAACGCCACAATTAAACTTACAGGTAGATATACTTCTATAGAATTTAAAATAAACAGCTGTGTATAGTGTGATATTGTCAAATTTACAAATATACCTCGTACTACGTAAGTTAATCACGCGTAATAGCCTACACTACATCGATTAGTTAATTACTGAGAGAACCTACTTAAGCACACAGCCTGTTTTAAACAAGTGTCAAGCCAAGCTCGAGGCGGTATGATTGGTACGAGATGAGACGCTCGTCCTAGTGATCGAGTAGTATTTCATTAATATCGTCATTACCCGAGTTTTCCAAACGCGCTCGAGGGCCAAAACTATCGCGCTGTTAATGAGGGGTTAGATCAAAAGTATCAACTAATTACTGTTAATTGCGTGTTTGCGTTGCTTATCAAGACGCGACTTTGACGAAAATTACAATCGCTAATTTAGATTCATCCGAGGAAAATTACGTTAGTGTTTAAATAAATATACGCGATGTATTTTCACAGTTAAAAATTCGGACTAAGCAAAACGAATAAATTTGATTTTTATGATGAAATTTGATTTTTTATTTTTCATATGGTAAAATTCATTTACCGAAATTTTTTTTATCGATTTCATCTTTTAAGTTTCAGGTATATACATACATATGTAAATAAACAGAAGTTTAAAAATATAAAGATTGTTTGAACAATGTATTTGACAATTCACAATTGATACAAATATAATTGTTTCATAATTCACGTAAAATTAATGAATAATTTATTTCCTAACAAGCATCAACGTATCGTTCAAACGAGTCAATAAGTTTATAAAAAATAAAGCTTAAAAGATTATTCATTTTAACACGCCGCTATAAAAGTAATGAGGAGAAGTTATTGCCTTTTTAAAGTTTCGCTAACTCAGCGATGCTGTATAAGCTTCGCAACGTTCGTATTAACAAAATTCATCTTCGATTTCGTGAAAAAGAATTAAAAGAAATAAAAGAGCAAAAGATAAAAATAAACGAGAAGAAAATTTAAGCAGCTAAAAAAAAAAAAAAAAAAAAAAAATCCACGATTCTGATGATCGCGCTCGGTGCTTCGATCGGATTTGATGCGAAAGGTACCAGTTAACGTGTTTATGCTTGATTAATATAAGAGGATAATCGCGAGCCGCTTATGCATTTCACCGTAAAGGACTTACCTGATAAGGATTCGACGGTGGCGGAACGTTGGGATCTACTAATTCCATGTTATGCAGCCAGGGTAGAAGATACTGAAGCAGAAGTTGGCGCACCTCTCGACGAGCCGTTTGGAATCTGTGAGTGATCTCTGAAATTAAAGTGGATGTACAAAAAATATTTAGTAAATGTTGATTCAAGGTAATTGCGTTACATTTATATGCATATAATATTAGCGTTTTGCATTTAAGTTTAAGTTTTTTTATTCGGATTCGACAAATTTTTAAAGTTAATGAAATATTTTGTGGGTAATTTAGTATAAAACTTGTAAAAATTTTGATTGAATTGTATTGCCGCGATTTTTAAAAGAATTTTCTAAATTATAGTTGCTAATGATAATTATTGTATTATTACAATTGAATTTTTCACTTTTGTAAAATTAATTTTTTACTTTGAAAAAAAATTGTATGCAATTTTATACGTTAATTGTATTTTATGATTTTTAATTTTTAACTATCACGGAAGTGTTAATTTTTAATTTCAAAAGTAAAAATGGCATGTTTATTAGGTTGAGTCATAAATCACTTTTGTGTTTTATCAGCCATTTGTTTTGCTTTAATTAAATAACAAAGTTATATTAATTTACTATGAATTCACTATAATATATATGACTTCTTATATGATACATATATTTCTTCATCGTAACTTAAGATTTTTTTTTTCGTTTAGTCATTCTGCTGCATGTAATTGAACATTGACGTATATAAGAACAAAGTTTTTGCGATAGACGCTTTTCACAGAGTTTCTCTCATTCGTTCTTTATAGCTACTGAACATATATATACTCAGTAATCGTTGACTTCAACAACTCGTGATAAAATAAACCTTAGCAATCCCGTTATATTTACAATAAAATTTTGTTGCCATAGGTATTTACTTCCGGATATAGTAAGAGTGATTAACCCTTATCAAGCCATTGTTATCTTTTGCAAACTATATTATCATATATTGCCTATTTAATCTGATTATTTAACTATTATAATTCTATTTGAGTTAATTATCTATTATAATCCTATTTAAAAAATTACAATTTTCACTTGTGAAAAAAGATTTTTTGCAACAGTCATGCGATTTTCTTTATTCCGTTAATTGTGATAGTGAGGTACCGATATTCCTAACTTATCGACTTTACCTAATTTATCTAGGTGGTGGCCAACTGTTGATTGGGATGTATTCAACCTTTCTACTATACTTCTCTTCTTGATTGGATATTCCTCGAATATTGCCTTTAAAAGGTTATCGTTAAAGTTAGAAGGACGTCCTGCCCTAGGTTCATCTTTCACAATTGTAACTCCATAATGGAATTTTGCAAACCAATAACTAATTATCCGATCGGTTATACGTACCCTATAAATTGCATATTTTTTCAGCTGCAGCCTTAACACTACTGCTTTGTTTAAATACATTTTTTTTATTCATTATTTTAGAATTAAGAACAACTGTTTAACGTAACATTTATCAGACAAAATAGTTAAATACTAATTGAACTCGTAACTATTGAAATGGAAGCCAAAAATTTATTCGTACCGATCACTTACAATTAGCAGATACCAACAAAAAATTCTATGAAACTTCGTCTGAAGTTACTTATGACGCAATTTAATATTTATATCGATAATAAGAAACTATATATTTATTATTTTATTTTATTATTATCCTTGTAATTAGTGTACTTAAGAAACTTTATAAAACATTTCATAAAGTGCATCGTATGAATATTAATTATGTTCTTTTAAATTAGTTTTTTCGTTTATATAAATGTTTCCTTATTTAAAAGGTCTTACTTATTTTATGTCAAAACGATTAGTAACTTTTTTTAAACAACAAAAACATTGAAATATCAACCATGAATATTTGACTCTTCAAAAGATATAACACTTAACTTTTCATGATGATGAAACAAAGTAATAAGCTATGTTAATTACGAATATTTATTCACGTGAACTTTGAAGCTTGATTTTGTGGTAATTTTGAATGTAATTTGTAATATGTAGCTCGTTGAGGCATATGTCTACCACTTCACCCAACTGATAATCAATTAGAAAGTTTAAGGGAAAGTTGAATGTGGCGTCGTCAGTAATTAGCGGAGTCTATAGTAAATTATCACTTGGTCGAATAAACCGAATGCCCTGTATAAACGTTACTGGCGTCAATCTAACATATTATCAGAATATTAAGCAATGATTAAATATGTACAATTATACATTCATATAATTTATCACTGTGTCAATGCAGATTATAACCGACAAAATTGACTTAATCTAGTATAATAAGATCAGTGAACGTAAATTTTCTCTTTTCATTAAAATATATTACGCAGATTTAATAGTTTTAACGATTCGCACTAACTTTAGTTGTTGCATGACCATCAAATTTTATTGTCTATTCAGTGAAAGCTTTTATAGCACTTAGCATGGACCGCGAGAAAATACCTAACAAGTTGGCCTTTCGATCGTTCTAAAGTGCCTGCAATTTTAACGTTTTCTCGATCGTGTAAATAACAAATCATTATTGTTTGCATAACCAATCGAGTTTTCATTGAATAATCAAGTTTAATTCTACGGAGTTAATTTTGTTGGCTCAATGATACATTTGTGCTTTGAGTAATATAACTTGCAAGATAAAGGTTGAACTATAATTTACCAAGATGTTTACCACTTACGATTCGATTAAAAATTTTAAAAGGTGTTCGAAAGATAAATGTACATGTATACAGTATCTGTCAATTTTTTTCGTTTGTTTTTTAAAAATTCAAATATTTAATATTAAGAAAATTTTTAAATATTTCACATATTTTCCAATGTCAAATAATTAATTTCACAGAAAGCTATGACTTTCGTTAAAAAAAAAAAAAAAAAAAAAAAAATCTTTATAAATTACAAATTTCCTCAGCTATTCATTACGATTCACCTACCGTAAAGAGAAATATAAATTTTTTTTTTCTTTTGCATTAGAGTAAGAGATCAAGAACAACGAAAGTAAGCGCATACTTTTAATATTTTAGTAATATCACGCGCATTTCATTAATCTTATTGTAATGCGCGTGTTTTTAGAAAAGAATGAAAGAAAAAATACCGGACACGTAAATATTATTTTATGTAAATATAATTACGCTCGGCATTGTAGCTCGCGCATCTTAATAAGTAGAAGAGCAACTAACTTTTCATCTCCGGGGAGAAAAAGAGAAAGAAAGAGAGAGAGAGAATAACGCGGTTACGAGAGTTTATTAGCTTGTGAAAGTGAAGAAAGAGGAATCGAGGAAAAGAGAAAGATAAAGTTTACGCTATTTGTTACAACCGTGATTTATTGCTAACACTAGTCTGTCCTAAAAGAAAAAAAAAAAAAAAAATAAAATAAAATAAAATAAAATAAATAAATAAAAAAAAATTGACAGGCAGTTTTGGTTTTCAGAGTATTTTTTTGCTTTATTTTTAGGCTATCGCTCCACATCGGATTTTCTATTGTTAAAAAAAATTTCAAACTGTGGGCAACGTCGTTGGAATTTATTTTTATACACGGCGAATATAAACGTTTTACGTGCTGAGAAATTTTACGGATAATACGTTATTTTACATTATTATTTTGGGAAAATTTTCTTAAGTACCGATTGTAATGATGAAGGAAAATTTAAATATGAGAAATAAATTAAAAACGATCGTTAAAATTTTAATGAGTAAATTTTTAAAATATAAAAATTATTTTTACGCAAAATGTTGTAAATCTATAAAAATCATTTACGTAAAAATATCAATGTTTTCCATTACACCATATAAATATTTGTTTAAATGAAAATTTTTAGTTTTTATTTATTAAAGAACCTATAATAAACTTTGATGTTAGAAAAAAAAAGTAACAAACGTTACAATTTATTATTAAACGGATTAGAAAAATTTTAAATGCAATATTTAGCTTTAACCAAATACCGTGTAAAAAAATTCATGGTCCTTTATAAAATTCAATGCGCATGAAAACGTCAAATTTTTATCTTTGTTAAAAATTTCACTAAACCGATGAACAATATCTCGTGAGCGATACTTTTTCGATGTCTGGCCCACATATGGACCGTCATTATTGCTCTTTCTTTACCTTTTATCCTTTACATCTTTCACTTCATTGTCTCTCAAATGATCAATTTTTTTTTTAACTTGGTGCTACAAAAAAAAAAAAAAAAAAATTAAATAAATAAATAAATAAATTCCAAAACACGTCTCGTTCTCTTTGTAACTAAAATTTTTCAACGCGTTTACGCGTAAGATTTATCGCATTCTTTCGCTTTCTCTATTATCGAATGAAAATTTATAAAAACAAGAGAACATTCAGAGAATATTGAGGACGCCAAAGCGAGCACTAATAATAGGCGAAAGTAAACACCAGAAAGAAAGAGAAAGAGAGAGAGAGAGAGAATGTGAGAAAACACGGTTTGAAAATCGGTGACCCGTCTGTTTATAAATGGACGATGATGAGGCACTCGCGGAAATAGGGGATTGTGGTCTGCAAGAGATTCGCGCGATAATACGAACAATGTATGTGAAACATAATGTATGCGTAGCGAAGCAATATAAGAGTAGTAATAAAATAAGAAATAAAGTAAAGCGAACATTTTGAATGAATGTCGTCGCACGTAATTCTCTCGTTTCGTCGTTTGTGACATCACGCGATGCATATTTTTTTCTTTCTTTTTTTTTTTTTTTTTTTTTTTTTTTAACTGCGTGTAGGTGTTAAAATTATTACTTTAAAAGCTGTTTACTTAACACGTTCGACCCGGCGCATTTTTTCGAAGTCCGTATGGTCGGCGGGCTCGAGATTATAAATTGTTTATTCGTCTGGCGGCGCTTGTTTATTTCACTATTTTTTCTGTTGTCAGTGGCTTGAGTCTGAAGTCTAGTTGTATGAAATTGATATAAAGTACTTATAAAACTACTTGTGGACCACCGGTGGTTCACGCCGCCAGATGAAAGCAATGCCTGTGAACCACCGGTGGTTCACGTCGGGTTGAACGTGTTAATTATTCAAATTAAACACTCTGACGTCCGCGTGACATTTATTTTAAAAAAATTACAAATAAATAAATAAATCAAAATTAATTTATTTAATAAAAAACGAATGCTATAAATAAATAAACGTTACGCTTGACTTTTTCTCCGTCATCGCTCGACGCCGACGATTCGGCGACCAATGGAAAGCTCGGCGCAAGCTCCCTCCACGATGGGAGCTTGCCGCAGCTGCTACTGAACGGGAATGCGAGATACACTCTCGTTCGGACGATTAGCCAAGTCGAACGACTTGGTAAAAAGTAACTGAACGATCCGGAGTTTAGATTCCCGAACATTTTAAAAAAAACTACGGAGCCCTGGACTCGGCTCGGCGTCGTCCCGGCTCTTAATCTTCTGGCAACGCTCGGTGTGACTTAGTCGCTCGTTCACGGGTTTCTGTGCTCAAGGCTATCAGCCCGTGTACAGGAAGCTCCGCGTTGAACCCTCGGAGCTAGTTTGAACAATTGGAGGGAAATAAAACCTGAGGTCTTCGGCGAACGAGGGGATAAAAATCGTAAAATTAAACGGAAACGCGATTGCGAATATCTACTCAAAATTTAATTTTTCATATTCTAGTCTAAATATGAATTCTTTAATTTAATTAAAAAATTAATTTCTTAAATTAATATTCTTTAAATGCCCTAAATTAAAAATAAAAATAGTATTTTTCTGGCCTGGTACAAAAGGCGGTTTCCTGCCTTCCTTGAGTTTGTGAAAACATCGAAATATAGGCACGAGAACGACTCTCGTGACAGGCTAGAATAATATTTTCCATGCTGATACCTCGAAATCTGGTATCAAAGTTGACATTTCGAGGTTAGAAGCATGAAAAAGATATATTTTATAGTTGTTTTATTAAAAAAAGAAGAAAAAAAAAAAAAAAAAAAAAAAAAAAACCTAGAAAGAGTCTCTTAAATTAGCCGACGAAACTCGAATGTTATATATTAAAATACTTGAAGCAATTAAAATAATAAATTAAAATAATATAAATTTAAGCGCCGTAAATTTATGTTAAAACAATCAAGTAGATGGAAAATAAACATTTTTTCTTTGTTCATTTATAAATTTATTAGTAAATAATTTATTTATTTTCTTTTAATTATTTTTTGATTAATTTTAATAAAGTATTTTGAAAGTGAAGTCATTTTTTTGAAATTCAACTTTACCCAAAACTTGTTTAGTTTTGCATAAAAGCAATTTAGGTGCGCGTAATGAATTTCAGTTACAAAGAGGAAACTTCAATATGCTAAAAGTACAATATCGAGTGCGAACTATGGCATACCGCGGGTGAAACAATTTTTTTAAAAATTAAAAAGCTATTAAAACGCGAATGATATTTTCGCAAAAGCGCGAACGAATAAATTCGTATGCATATTTTTATAAAAAATCAATTTGATTGTCAAAAAAGAAATGAAGAATTTACATTGGCTGTATTGGATCTGCAACTTTGATTTTGAAAACAATATTCATTAATTAATTATCATAAATTTACCGTCGATTGTAATTAACGCAATAAAGCGTTAACGGAAAATTTCCGAAATAAAAGATCGCCGTTATCGTCTCTATTCAAAAACGTCGTTTTGCAATCGTAGAAACTGAAAAGCGCACAGACTCCTTGACTTCGAACTTTCGCGCAATAGCTTGCGAATTCTCGCGACGACGCGAAGCACCAAATATTTGTACTTTAAGCATTGAACGCCGTTGCAGAAAATATCTCTCGGTATCTTTCTTTCCATTTGTTACTCGCCATACAAATAAACGGTCCACACGCTGTAACTGAACGAGAAAGAGAATAAAAAGAGAATAGCGATCGGGACTAAGCACGATTGAAAGAGACGTTAATGCGCGCCTGTATGCGCGCGCGCACGTGCAGACATTTATGGATATATATTTGATGAAGAAAATGAAAATGAAAGAGGACGGGAGAGAGTAAGTAAGAAGATGGTTGACCAGATAAATGAATAAAAGAAAAGTGTAGGAACGAGATAAAGGAAGAAAAAGCTCGTGTCGTCGGCAAAAATAGTATGTGAATTGTCCGACCGTTGGAAAAAACGAATAGACTCTTTGCAAGAAAAGAGATCGTCGATGTGACGTTTTCATGCGCCTAAACGACCGGGGATTATTCAAGAGCTACAAAAGTATCGTAAGCAGCGGGGATGGAAATAAATTATTTTATTACAATGTAAGATTAAAAGGTGATAGATTGGATGGTTTTTTTTTTATTATTATTATTTTAAGCGAGATACGAGTAAAGAATGTACTCGTAGTAAAGAATGAGAATATTCATTTCTTAAGAATTTATTTTAATTATAAATTTGTGTATTATGAAGTGTAAAGATATATCTCGTTATCACGGTTAATGTAAATTTTAAAAGCTAAAAATTGAACGGTTTACTGCACTTTTTTTTTCAAGATTTATAAATTTATAAATATTTGTGTAAAAGTGCATACAGAAAAAGGGATTTATTTAAAAAAAAAAAAAAATAATATAAGAGATGTGTATGGTGGGTTTATACGGGAAGTTTTTAATAGTTAAAATCAGGTTATAATTTTTTCACGATTTTGATTTTTAATTATCGATTGTGTGTAAAATTACGGAACCCGTCAAATTATCGAATTTCCGATTTCATGCTTAAGAATTACAGCGAGCGTGTAAATATTATTCTTTAAATATTATACATTGATTTTTAATGATCCGACGCACTAAATAATATACTTTCACTTATTTTCTCCGAGAGACTAATATTTTATCATTTCAATTCGTTGTAAACATATTCTTACGAAATGCGATCAATTAATCATTAGATTACATATCGGTGAATCAATAGTATTAAATTTCAACTGAGATATTCATTTTACATTGAAAATATTAGTTTATATAAGTAAACAAATCAATATGTTTTTACTTTCATATAAAGTTTTGATTTAATTGACAAAAATAATAATTAATTAAACTGCTTTATGCGTATGATTATTGTTTATAACAAAGTATTTCATCAAATTATCTATAATTTGATGAAATTTCTATTTATATATAATTATCTATAATTTGATGAAATTTCCATATACATTTTGAGCTTGATTTGACATTACCGTAAACTTTACAATAATTTTACATTGTTGAACAATCTGCTTTAAATTTAATTACATGCACAAATATTACACTTCAAACGAGTTTAACGTTATTAATCAGTCACCAGTCGTTAAATTGACAATTGAAATAATTCTAAATGTGAACAATTTCACAACAGATTTGAATTTTAAAAGAGCTTATTACCATCGAAGTTAATAGATGCTCGAAAACTCGAGTGAGAAGTTCTTCGGGTTGCGGCTGTGATAGCCAAGATATACAATAGTTAAAATGATCGCTGTTTATTTTTCTCTCCTCTATGATAATAATATACATCACCGTAAAAGTGTAGCAGTCAATTTTCAACTGTAAGTTTCAGCGGGTTCGGTTTACCAGCTGCTGGCTTCGATAACAAAAGCGCGCGGACTTTTTTTTCTTTGTTTAAAACGTTAAACTGTTTTCGTCGAAAAATTTTTTACGAATACAGTTCGATTAGAATTTTGACGTTTTCAATTATTGCCGTACTATTTTCATACGAATATGTATCAAATTTTACAATGCTTATTTAAAGTACGCAAACAGCGGTAACTTTGTAATTAAAGCTTTTATTTTTTTCATTTAACGCCTGAAAATTATTTTGACTAGGATTTCTTTCAAATATATTTTTTCAATGCGCACGCTGTCGTTTTGTTTAATATTGGTTCGATTATTTTTTTTGCATGTGTGTATTATTTAATACAAATAACAGTTGAAACGTAAAATAAAATGCAAATAGCTGAATAATTTTTCAATTCGAAAATTAATATCTAAAAAATTGATAAAATCGTAGAAAAAAAAAAATTGAAAAATAAATGTAAAAGAACCTACAACGTGAAAAAATGAAATTTTTTTAAAAGCGTTTTTTCCTTTTCTCTATGCAATAACTTAGCATTCCGAGAATAGCAAAAACAAAAAAAAAAAAAAAAAAAAAAAAAAAAAAAAAAAAAAAAAAAAAAAAAAAAAAAAAACGAACGATTAAAGCGGAATAGGAATAAAAAAGGATAACGGAAGGAAAGGTAAGACGGTCTCGCGGCGAGGACGGCTGCACCGGCATTAACGAGCTCCTTTAAAGCGGCTTTACGAGTTACGGAGTAGTGGAGTCGGTGGGCGAGGAAAGAGGTGAAGAAAGGGGCGTTGGAAACCGTAAGACGTCCCTCTTACACTTTAAGGAATATTCACCATCGCAAAATTCAACTCGCGCGCGATCAGAAGAAACAAGAGAGAGAGAGAGAGAGTAAGAGATAAGAGGTATTCTCTCTCTCTCTCTCTTTCTCTCTTTTACTTCCGCGTGTCTGCACAACTTGAAAACTACGGCTAAGTTTATGTGTATCCATATACGCAACCGATGCGTGGCGTTTTAGGCGCTTTAAAGTGAACTTGCTTTAGTTTCTACGAGTCTTTAACATTGTTCTATTTATAAAAGTTGAAAAATTCGAGCTAGCTTTTTGTTATCGTATTTACATACAATTATAATGTTCGTTTTAACATTTCTAATTTTTTAAAACTCCAATGATGAATGCAAATGTGTTACTCGTGTTATACAGCCTGTCCCTCTATCTAGTGAAAATATTCATAACGCCTGATGCGGGGACAAATTTTATAAATAAAAAACCTTCTTACATTAAAATCGGTGAATTAATTACTATTTAATTAACAATATATTAACAGCCAATCAGATTTCTTCGCGATCAAGTAGGCGGGCCTTGAGGGAAAAAAAATCAAAAATGGGCGGGGCTTACGATTTTGAACTATACATCCATATGCGGCGATGTGTGCGTCGCACTGCTATGTTATTGTTTCTCCCCACACGCGAATTTTAATTCTGATCTTTTGTCTTCTCATTCATCTTCTTATTCCTCTCATTCAGGCTATAGCACTGACGGTTTGGGTTCTAATCCTCAGTTTCGTATTTTTTTTTTTTTTTTTTAGCTTCTGTAAGTCTTTGTAAAATTCAAAAAATAATATTAAAGTTTTTCAAGATTAAGTTTTCATTCGTTTGTAAGCACCTTTTAATATGTTCTCAAGAAAATTATGAATTACTTATTATATTTCTTGATTATAGTCAGTTGTTTGATAAATACAATAAAATTTTCATAAAGTAAGATATTAAAATAATTAAAATTTTGTTTTCACACGAGATTTTAAGCTGTATAACATTATTAGTTACACCAAAAAAAAAAATGCCTTTAAAAAAAATATTTAAAAAAAATTCATCGATGTTACAAATTGGAAAACGACCTTGAATCTATTATACATTCGAGTCTTTCACACTCAGTTACCTCATATTGCATTTTAATGCATTTAACTTAAAAATAATAAGACGCAGCATTTTTTTAATAATATTTGTTTTATGAATAAATGTACATTACAATAAAAGATTAAGTTCAATAAAATATAGGGTGGAAAAATCATAGTTAATTAATAATCTTAAGCATCAATTATGGAAAAAATTAAAAAACTTTTAGATATATTGGCTTTCATCGAAATACCTAAAAAAGACTTACAGAAGCTACAAAAAAAAAAAAACAAAAAACAAAAAAAAAATCGGAACTGGGGATTAGAACCGAAACCGTCAGTGCTATAGCCTGAATGAGAGGAATAAGATGAATGAGAGGACATATGAAGATCAGGATTAAAATTCGCGGCGAAGTGGGGAGAAACAGTAACATAGCAGTGCGACGCACACATCGCCGCATATCAATGTATAGTTCAAAATCGAAAGCCCCGCCCATTTTTTTTTTTTTTTTTTGGCTTTTTTTTCTCTCAAGGCCCGCCTACTTGACCGCGAAGAAATCTGATTGGCTGTTAATCTATTGTTAATTAAATAGTAATTAATTCACCGATTTTAATGTAACAAGGTTTTTTATTTATAAAATTTGTCCCTGCATCAGGCGTTATGAATATTTTCACTAGATAGAGGGACAGGCGTATAATTAAATTTTCAATTTAAATTTGAATTATTTTTAGTACATTGATTATTATTATTATAATTTTGTCAAAACTAGAAATACTGGAATACCTTATTGCATTAATAATTAAATTCTACGAACAAAAAATAAAATTTATATAATGAATAAGTAATTGAAATTTTCGTTGACATTCAAATAAGATCTTAAAAGCGAATAATAAGCGCTTTATAGTCAATATTAATATATAGTTAATTTGAAATTTATTATCTATCGCTTAAAAATATATCAATTTCTCTATCCGTCGAGTAAAATTGTATGTAAAATTTATAACGCTAATTTAGATTCAGTGGAAATTTAATATTTGACATTATCCATAAAATATTATATTGACGTAATAAATATCTAAATTAAAATTATTAAAATTAAAATTACTTCATTTTAATTTTCCTTTACTAAAGATTTTGTTTTTATTCTTTTAATATTCATTAGATATTTATAAATTATGTATTCAATTAAAAATCTAAAAATATTAATTTAAATAATAATAAAAAAATTTTTTTTTATGTATTGTTACTTAATAATGCAATGCGCAATGCTATATTTTTAAAATAAAAAATACTTTGTTAACTTGTATAAAAGTTACGCTGTATCTAACGAATCTTATCTTAATATATTCTTTGAATTACAAGTCTATAACCGTTGCATAAATTTTGCTTCACGTAAAAGAGAATTTAATAATGTTTCATCCAAATAAATATAGTTTTGGCTCATTTGTTATATGTTCTTTTCGTTATTATTGCTTATTTATATACATATATTCATAAAATCAAATAATGTTTAATACACTAAACTATTCTGTATTATTATTAAATCTCTTAAAAGAAAAATAATCTGTTCAAACAAACGCCTTTTTGCTCGAATTAAACATTATTAAGCAATTATTATTTAAGCTGTAACTGAATTTCATATTTTGATAAACTTCAATTATTTAATGAAAACAAAGCTCTTATAATCTAAAAACAATTAATCTTAGAATTTGCACGATTTGTTTAACTATAAATATTGTTTATTATATAGCAATATAGATTTCCGAAACGAAGAAGAAATTATATCAGTTTTGATATCAATGAGCTATCTATCTGACTGTAATTACAGTACAGCCTTGAGATACGGAAATACGATATAACGAAATTATATTAAGTTCTTGTAACTTATATAGACAAATCATTAGCGATAGACACTTATTAAACGTGCGGTAATATATGAGGCGAAGACAGATAAAAAATTCTTTTGTTTTAAAGCCGTTAAATATTTATTGTGTATTTAAAACCGATTATTACTTGGTTTTTATCGCTTAATTCAATTCCTTTGATGATTACACTTCTGTTGCGATTACTTTAAATTCTGTATTTATAAAATGATAAAGTTTAAATTTATTTCATAAAGTAATAATTTTACTAAATAAATATCAAAGATCTTTTAGATCACGAATATATATGCATATATATATATACATATATGAATATATCTAATTCATATTTATAAATTAAATCGGTTAAACTTGGAAAAACAAATTTCTCGTTGAGTAGTAAGCGTACGAAACTTTTATTATCGTATATACATCACGAAATTGAATTCAATCAAAAGAGAAAAAATTTATATGGTCTATCTGGCCTAGAAAAAGTTTAAAATATTTTGATAAAAATTTGCAACACTCAGTTGTACATGAGTAACCGTGGGCAAATGCAGTCATGGTGTGTCTTGTCGTATTCTTCTCTTATCTACTAGTTTAATTTAAGTGTTTAACGGTATTTTATTCATTGGAGAAATATCACTATTTGTTTATTGTTCGCATGCTGCATTTTTTTTTTCATATTTTATGTATCATTATTTATAAAAAATTTGTTGTGGTAACCAAATACAAAAAAAAAAAAAAAAAAAAAAAAAAAAAAATGCAATAATTTAGCTTCTTCATTCAAACAAGTAATTCGTTATCAAGCATTAAAAATTTAAGAATAAATTTTACGAAAGAAAAGTTTCAAAAAGTATATAAAATTTCGATTTTGATACATAAATAAAAATAAAATTCTTGAAATTTGTTACTTTATATAACTGAAGTTTCCTTCACAAATAATATTACGATGATACTAGCCGTATACAATGACCACAGATCGAGGTTCGTTAATTAAACTTAAAATAAAGTTAAAGTTAAAGTAGCCTAACCAAAATAAAATAAAATAAAACGCAATCCGATATCGAGCATTAAAGATTAAACTCGGCAACATGAATTCTTCGATTTCCGATATATCGCATTTCATATACAATCGAATTTCATGCGCTCAAAGTGCAACATCGAAAATCCACTTACCGCTGAACATAGGCATCGTGAGCTCCGGATGAAGTTGCGCCAACTGCCGCGACAAGTACTTTTGATTACGACAGTAAGTGGTAGTCAGGAGAGCGTCAAGCGTACCGCCGCGGACGGGTGCCGAGTCTGGCTGACCAGATCCTGATGTTACTACTGCGTTTGAAAATGCGCTCGTCGTTGTCTGCGTTGTCGTTGTCGCCGCCGCGTTCCCCGACGATTGTTCATCCTGACCTGTAAAACGATGGAAAACATGAATTATCTCATATTCAAAAAAATAAATAAATAAATAAATAAAAAAAGCAAATCGATTATGAATCTTTGTAGAGAAACATCGTATTTTAAGAGTAAACGAGATGAGGGATGATAACCTCCTAATTAAATTTTACCTTATTAATGAAAGAAAAATTAATCTGTGAAATTGCTCCGCGTAAATATTATGCTATGGAAAATTTAATTATAAAAGTTTCTTTTCTTTGTAAATAAATAAACTCTTGCGCGTATGATAATGACAAAAACCGTCTTATCAATGAGAGAGATAGAATATAGTAATAGCCGCTTTTTTTTATATATTTATCGACACTCTCGTACATTGCGATATTTTGTTGTTGTGTATTAAATAATTACAGATAAAAAATTTTTAATAAAATACTGTATAAATATAAAAAATTCAAACTTCAAACTGAATGTTTATTTGTAACTGCGAGTTTGAAAATTCGAATAAAATGCCATTTAAATGTATACCGAGAATATCACGGATTCATTTATTGTAACAAATATTTTATTCAACTTATCGTATATATCTTTTGATTTTGCGTACATTTTAATTTGTTCTTTGGATATAGGAAAGAGGAGGAGGGCTTTCAATATATTTTGTTCGAAGAATTAATATAATTTTTAACCAATTAAATCGCTGCTTCTCTACAAATAGAAAAAGTTGATAAAGTTAATAAATAAAATAGTAAGCTTAATATCAAGTTGGAATTATAATTTTTTTTTTCTTTTTTTGTAACGGAATGCAAACGTTTAAATTTGCCTCAACTGTGGATTTGCATCGAACATATCTGAGCCGTTGGCTTTAAATATTAATTAGTCATTTTTCTCGATCAGTTTTCATTAACTAATTTGTGTAAATACTTTTCTAACGATACAAAAAATGTTACGAAAACGTTAAAAATCAAGAGTAAGTAAGGCTCGCACGATCTCGGAGTTTCGTGTAATTCAAAATACATTTATTTTTTTTAGCCACTGTCTAAAAACTAACTAAAAAAACTAACTAAATAAAATTTTTTAATAAAAATCACTAAAAATATTATTAATATCGATAGATAATGGAAAAATGTGTCACCCTTACTATTAAAAAGAGCGAAAAACGTAGCGGCTGAAGTTACGGCCCTTTTAATAACAGTAATTAATTTTTTACGAGCAAGGGTTATTTTAGTGTTTTAAGTATTAACGGGACATTAAACGCGGACTAAATTAAACCGTTTATTTAATTATCGAGATTGAAAAGCTTTTTTGTATCATTAAGTTAAAAATAAAAGCGATATACAGTTTTTTTTTTTTTTTTCTTTATCCTCGTAAGCTTTAGCACTGCAAAAGTCTCTCGGTCTTTATCAACGGCTTAACCGATTTTTTTTTTTTTTCATAATAGAATAAGAATGCAAAGAAACGAAGCAGAAAGTTGATACTCTATTTTTATAGTCGCGCAACAGCCATTGTGAAAAGAAACAATTCACCAACAAGTTTGAAATATGTTTTTAAGCAAACATGAAACAATTGAAAGATCTCGTTTTGTTTCGTATCTTTCAATTTTTGATAAATAAAAATCGATGGGATTTTTACTATTTGAAGATTCGTTTTATCTAATCAGTTTATCAATTCTATTGTAAAAATAAATATAAAACTTATCTTATCCTCTAAAATAAATTATAAAAAAATCGCAGAAAGTTCATGTTAAAGTGTAATTCAATCTCTATGAATTTTAGTGAATTAAACCAAAGATTTATTATAAATTATTTATTGTAAGTAATTTATAATTTTAGTTTGTTATTAAAAATATATAAGTCGAGTCATTAAAATTCAATTCGTCTTATAATTATATTCATTATCATATAATTTTTTCTTAGAAGCATATGTCATTTAAAAAGTGTAATAAATACTAAGAGTATAATAAATGACTTCAGTTAACTATTCATAATATTAATTTTTTTAATAAAAATTAAGAAAAAAAAATTTAAATATACATTCAAGATTTTTCTTTTCTTTAAATTTATTATCCTTATTAAATTTTATTAAACACTTCTTTTAAATTTAGAATTGATTCTTTGTTAACAATTTAAATAATTGATACATTTAAATTATTGGAAAGAAAAATAAAAAATGTAATCAAATTCGTATAATTTTAATATGTCAAGTAATCTAATAAATTAAATTTGACTCTATTCTGAATCATATTAACTATAAACCGTCGTTAGTTAATTAAATTAATTTTATTAATTAAATGAATACGTGTAAAATGTTAAAAAAATGTTTACAACATAAAGGATTTATAAAGCAGTTAAAAAAAAAAAAAATCATACGAGCGAGAGAGATCTTTCCGTCACGTTAAGGGGTTACACCACCCTGACGCTTAAAAAAATAGGCATGTAAATATACTTTTATATTGAGCTTACAATTAAAAATATAAATAATTCTTTGTTTTACGTATGCGTATTATAGCTTTATAAATATACCTCAATATTGAAAAAAAAATAAATAAAGAAAATGGCAGAGATATGAGCCGTTCAAAGGGATCCTCTTTTTAAAATCCATGCTGACGGTGTACATGATTTCTCCATCCAGCATTGTTTGAAAACAAAAAAAAGTTTTTTTACTTATTTAAGAGGGTAATAGCTAAGGCGTGACGTAGGAAAAAAATTAAAAAAATTTTTTTGGAGAAATGACTGCTGTTTGAAAAAAATAATTCGGATTTCCATCAAAATTTTGAGTTTAAAACACGTGTAACTTCTATATACGGAACTCAATCAAAAAAATTCTACGTCACAACCTAGATAATATTATAAAAAATAAATGGTACAAATTTCAGCCAAATCGGTTTAGCCAATTCTGAGATATCGTGTACACCAGTTTGAAAAAAGTTATTTCGAGAAAAACGTAAAAGAAAAATAGCTTGTCTTGGGTCAGCTATCTGACTTGCTCACTTCAAATTGTTATAACTTTTGTAATAATTTGAATTTTGGAATGGTTCAACGCTGAAAATATTCTTAAGAGTATAGACAATTTATTTAGCTAAAAAACAAAAAAACGATTTTTTGAAAATGTCATGGTGGTGTAACCCCTTAACCCGACGATGACCTAAATATATCTGCGAAAATAAACCTCCCGTGAAACTGATCTTTCCTTCAATTTCATTTGGATAAAAGGAAGAGAGATACGTAAATGAAAGAATGAAAGTTCATGGAAAGAGTCAAAAAAGAACAGAGAGAGAGAGAGAGAGAGAGAGAGAGAGAGAGAGGCAGAGAACCTATCGAGATATCCAATAACTTGATTAGAATTGCTTTTTTTCTTCATCTCGTCCGAGTAAGAATTTTATTCTAATCATTGAAGAATGCACGTTGCACCACTTAATGTGCTTATTAGCAATGTTTAATTACGAGCGCGATGGAGCTCGAAATTGAAATTTAATTTAATAGTGTATAAATATTGTACAAACTAAGCGTTTTTAATTAGAATATTGAGTACAATAACAGTATATTGAAAATTTAATTTACCAAAATAAAATTGCTATTGTTGCAGGTATGTATAGATTGATAAATAAAATAAATGTTATTACAATTATAAACGTTTTTTTATACAATACGATAAATATTTTTGTCGATTGTTATTTTATCATTATTAAAATTATTTTTCTTATGCTTAATTAACGATAAAAATTTATTGAAAATATAAAGGAATACACGTTACACGAACTTTATATGTACTTTTAACCACTAAAGATTCAATTATTTTTCTAACGCAGTTTGATAAGCATATTACATCTGTAAAAGCTACCGTTAATTGCCAAAATATAAGGTAAGTCTTATTTTTATGAAAATTTTATTGATGATTTTCAATTCAATCTTGTAAAAACTAATCTTTTCTCTTTAAAATTCTCATAATCGATTTAAATTAATGCTTTTAATTTAACCATATACAATATTCAATTCACAACCATATACAGGGTGCGTACGGTATTTGAGGACAACTTGAGAGTTAAATTAATTAGCTTGTATTTTTAATAAAATTTAATGAAATTTTAGGAATTTTTTATACAACGTTAAATTAATATATGGCTATAAAGTTATTCAATAAAATCGCCATTAGCAGCAATAACCTCTTCGATCCGGGTCCAGAAACGATTACATGCCCGAATCAAATGCTCCTTGTTCATATTGACCATAACGGCATTAATAGCAGTCTTCAGCGAAGAAGTGGCGTTATGAGGACGCTTATTGGTCTCACGCACAACTACGCCCCATATGTAATAATCCAAAGGATTAAGGTCTGGGGAGCTAGGTGGCCATAGGTTCGGTGTTATGTGATCATGAAAATTTTCGGCCATCCAATCTTGTGTCGCCATCGCTTTATGTGAAGGAGCAGAGTCTTGTTGAAAAATGTATGGTCTGCCTCCGCTCACATTGTCTATCCAGGGTTTCACTACCGTCTCCAAAACCTCGATGTATGCAGCAGGGTTCACTCGAAGTCCTTGAGTAAAAAAGTGTGGTGGCGTAACATGTCCTTCGTTGCTGACAACACCTAAAACCATAACAGTGGCTGGAAATTTTGTGTGCATAACAACAGGAACCTCCGTAGGATTTGAACATAGCCATCTGTCATTTCTGCGATTGGTCTTTTGATCTTGGTCAACATTTTTTTCGTCGGAAAGAAACCATAACATTTTGGGCGCCTCAGGGTGTTTGATTTTGTTTAAAAGACGTTTTGATCGGAGAACTCTCTGTTCCCGTGTTCGTTCCGACATGAACTGTCGGACACAAGACACTCTGCGCATCACGTAAGACTTATACCGAAGGTCTTCGTGGACAACTCTACGAATAAGGCGCTCAGAAACATGAAGCTCACTCGCAAGTACCCTCATTGATTTTGAAGGGTCCTCGTCTATGATCGCTTGCACTTGCTCTAAAAATTCTGCAGATCGGACAGTGTCAGAACGTTGTTCGTGCTTTTTGTGTTTTGCAACCGATTCTGCATCGCCTCCTGATGCTTCCAATTCACGGCGAACCTTATGCACGAATGAACGGGCGCAATTAAGAAAATTAGAGATCTCTAAATCTGTATGGTTCGCACATATAGCAACGATGAAAGCATGTCTCTTCATTTCTTGAGTGATGTTGTAGTCCGCCATTTCTTACCTGAAAAGGAAAAAAAATAAAAAAAAAAATTCCCGAAGTTATAGTCACATTTATGCATGTCCTCAAATACCGTACGCACCCTGTATAATACATGATAATGGACAATTTTAAAATGTAATATTCGGTTTCATTTCAGCGAAGGCAGTGTATACAAGAAAAAAATAAATAAATAAATAAATAAATAGTAAGAAAACAATCCGAGAGACAAATGTTCAGAACAAGAATGAGTAAGAGAGAGATAGAAAGAGAGAGAGAGAGAGAAAGCGAGACCATTATTTTTCACAGCAATTCAATCGCGAGGACTTGTCTTGTTATACGTACACGCTTTTGCGAAACTAATCTATTAGTCTTTTCGCAATTTTCTCACTTTATAACGTCGACCGAGTTTCACCCCTCGATGAATAGGATCTGGTTAATACCATGTAGCATACTGCACTACCAATTTAACTGAATTTCCGATGGGAAATGTAAAATTGATTTTTGGAGCGTACATTGAAGAAATTTAACGGGTACTATTTTTATACATTTGAATTTTGTAAAATCGTGATTTAATCCATCATTTAAATTAATTTATTATTACAATAGTCAACTTTATCGAGTGATTTTAGAACGTTTTCCTTTTGATTGTATTTCGTTTAAACGTGATTTTATCATGGAAATTTAATTTATTTTATTAACAGTACATGCAATTCTTTTTATTCCATGTTTTTTTTTTTCGACAAGGAAATAAATTTTTAGTAAAAATAATCGTTAAATTCGATAGAAATATTACCATAGTCTCCATTAATCGTGAAACATCATGATATTGCTTTATTATTTGTCAATAACAAAAGTAATTTTTAATATTTTACCGTATACTTTTTTTTTTTTTTTTTTTTTTTTTTTTTTTTTTTTTTTTCAAAATTTTAATAGATGAGAATCGATCCTTTGGACCAAGTATCCAACGCTCTGATGACTGAGCCATCACACGACTTTCGTAGAATAAAATCTATTGATTCAAACAGTTAAAATAATAGTTATAAGTAATATTATTAGTACCGTATTTATATTAAAATCACAGATAAAAAATAATTTTTATTTAATTGAGTTTATTAATTAATCAGCTATGACATTTTAACCTTTTCTAGTATTAAAATACTAAAGTTCTCACTATATAACATGTACAATATTTCTAGTAAAAAGATTACATAATTTCCAGTAACTTTTAGATTTAAAATAGAAAAAAACATTTGTATATCTAACTTATTTTTCCACGTTCATCAATTTTTACTTTTACGCTGTAGTAAAAATAAATTTAAGATGAAAAAAAAGGTTTTTCTTTACTTTTAACATTAAATATGTGAATAATTATATTGAGATAAAGTAATTAAATCATGAACTGCCCGATGTCCCACAATTTCTGCCATTTCAACGGTAACTATTACTGAAAATTTCTTACCGTGTACGAATAATTTAATACATTTTTTTTATATTTGTTTGCTTTAATTATCGTAACACAATCAATTAAATGCATATTTAAATTTGTTTATTTATCAAATTTGAATTTTTAAAATTAACCTTATATTAAATCACGTTGAACGTACACTTATAAAATTTCTACTTCATGAAATTCAGCCAACTATTTACTTTAAATTCTGTAGGACAATTGAACTAATACAGTGGCGCTGTGCGCAGTATTTAAATTATTGCTAACGAGTGCTTCTACCTTTTCTTTCTTTACAATATTCCTTAAAAGCATATTTGAATATAATGTTTTAATTACGTTATGCGTAATGTTCATTCATTTTTATATGTACAAATTTCAGTAAAAATATTAATAAAAAAATTAAAATATTTTTAAAAAATTACGCTTAAAAATTAAATTTATTCATTTTAAATTTAACATTCGTATTATAACAACCTCGAATAATAAATAATAAATTTAAATTTGCAATATATTAATAATTACATTAATAAATCCATATAATATTGATACATAAATGTAATGCGTATATGACACTGATACTCTATAAACTGTAGTAATAAATTTTCAATGTAATCCAATAACATCCCATTGTATCGAGACTGTTAATCATAATTTTTGTTTTCACATACATTAGCCTATGCATATCCAAATCGATATTCGCTAACATTACGATATTAAAAAAATAAATTTTATACACAATTTGCTCGTGGGAACTGCTCGTTAATTATGTATATTTAGGGTTTATTGAACATTCACGATTAACTGTTAAGAAAATAAAATGGAAAAAAGAATAAACGAAACGGATTGTAAAAAAATGAAAAAAAAAATACTTGGCAAGCTCCGATAAGATGACTCTTTCATCATCGACAATACGTAACAATCGCTTAAAAGACATTAAACGAAAGGGAAAAACCATATCTGCATTCTTCTTTACTTTTTTCTCCTATAAACGTTTTTTCTTCCCATTTTATTTTTTCGTCGACGTCTGGATCTCGCACGATGCCTTTAGTCGCGTTGTACATTAGTAGTGAGGGCAGCGGGTGAAGTCACTCTTTCTTCCATTCTCCATTATCAAAGTGTAAGCTCCGGTACGAGAAAATGTAAAATATTAAGAGCGAGCGATATCGTATACAGTGCATGCGCACATAGGTGTACAAAGGGGTAAAAAGGTACTTGGCATATATACCAACACACTTATACATGCAAGAACGAGCGGAAACCGAGAGGTCGAGCACTGCCGGGGCGATGTGTGTACACTAGTGGGATAGAAAAATGAGAGAATGAAACAAAAGCGAAATGTTAAATTGATTTACTTTGGATTATTCGAGATATATATACATATATATGTAAGTTTGCCATTTCTAGCAGTGATTTTTTCAATCATTTTATCTTCGAGGAAAGTTCGAAGTTTATAAATTTTAAAAATGAAAAGACTTTCATAAAAGAAGATTTCGCTCTTTCTTATCTTCTTCTTTCTTTTCATTCTGCATTTTATTTTTATAGGGTCAAACGTGAAAAAGTATCGCAATTTTTATTTTTTATTTATCGAAAGGTTTTGAACGGTTTTACTTTTAGAAAGTATTTTAAGAGTAAAATTTACATTGAATTACAAAAAGCTAAATAAACTGTTTGAGAAATTTTACAAAATTTATAAAGAAATATTTAATTACGTATTATTAAATTTAACTGTAGAATAATAACACCGAGACAAAAATATATTTATATTTTAAGAACTATGAAATTACAGTCCTTATCACTTTCGCGTGTTTAAAAATTAAAATGGATTCGATGAAATAATGTAAAATGTTTTATTTATATACGAATTACATTAAAAGCTTAATGGAAATTATTAAAAACCTTATTTTAAATATTTTATTAAAATAAATAAAGAGTTAATTTCACTATATTTTTAATTTTGTGTTTTGTTCTTTTACACTATTACTTGATAAAGCACTGTATGAAAAATCAATGTTATCGCATCATATTTCATTAGTTGTTAATTAAAAAGCAATTTTACATTTGAATTATAATCCAATTAAATATTTTACGGCAATATGTTTCGATTTTGATTTCATCAAAAATTTTTCTTTCTTTTCATTATTTGATTTGTGGCTGTGAGTTTCGTCTGAAACTCGGATGCGCTGCATCGCATGACATCGAAAATCGATTGTGAAATTAAAATGTGAATATTTCTTTTAATTAGCAACCATAAAAAATTAACTTTATATAATTAAATAAATACTATTTTTAATAATTAAACAATTTTTTGACGTCAATATAGATAAAGTGGATTTAATAAATTGTTTTTTTTTTTTTTTTTTTTAATTAATATATGTTCCTAAAGTTGGATATATAGTCCAAGCTCTGAAAATTGCCGCCTCGAGTATTGGTGCTTGTTCGGTTTCTTGCTCGAGGGCTACTCCTCGAGAAGTTTTAAGAGTTACTCGCGACTGTCAAATTTCATACTCAATGCGCTAAGTATTGCTGGGAGCGAAACGAGTAAATCTATTGGTTTTCATCGGCCAAAATCGTATCGATTATTGAGTTAAATAAATTAACTCTCTTATAATAGAAATCAAATATTTTCAATTCATTTTTTATTTTATGAGTAATTTGTGTAATAAAAATTAAAATTTTTTTGCTAATATTTTTGAATAAATTACAATATCAAAGATTGCTTACCGATCGTTATTTATTTTACGCTTATCGAATATTTGAGAAATTTGCTTGACGATGTTTAAATTTTATTTCAAACAATTTTTAGTAGCACAAATGTGCTTTTTTAAAAGACAATAACTTTTTTTTGAGATATACGTTTAATAAATCCTTAATAAATTTTAAAGAAAGTCTATTTATCGATATGTATAAGTTTGATTTGATTTTAAAAATAAGATAAAATCTGAAAGTCATGCATAAAACAATTTTCGATAATGCTTTTTTTAAAAAATAATAATTTTCGAAGGCTTTGTAACCTAATTGACGCGAACCTAACCCTAAAATCCTTTTCCACGAACTCGAGCTTTACCGTGCTTAAATTAAGGATTTACGACACCTTGCAATCATACCCCTCGTGTGGGTCAGAAAACGGCAATAATCGAAGCTTAAACTGTATATTATTTGTTATTGTCTTTATAACATAAAAATATAAAATGCACGTTGATATACGCGAGTTTAAATGTAAAAATCGCTAAGTTTATTTATATCACCCATAAGTATCAACATAAACATAAAAATATACTAATAAAAAAAAAAAAAAAAAAAATATTGGAGACTAAATACATAAAAAGTTTTTTAACTGAATTTGAAATGTAAAAATAGATAAAAAATAAAAAAAGTTTTTCAGAGTAATTTAGCCCACTCGAAGTTACTATAAAGTTTTTATTATTAAAGAAAACAAGCCGTAGCAACACACTAGCTTTTTTCTTCATGTAAACCGAGAATACCGTACAAGAATTTAGAAAGATTTAAGCCGTCAAAAAGAAAAAAGCTATTTATATACTCGTACAAGAGGGTAGAGATTATAGAATTATGATTTTCTTACATAAGGTATATTTTTGTGTTATTTAAAACTTATGACAACAATTATTTAAATTGAAAAATTTATATTTTAATTTTGATATTCTTACAAAAAAAAAAAAAAAAAAAAAAAAAAAAACAACAATATCGATACACGAATGTAATTATTTTAATTCTTTAAAGATTTTATTTCACAAATAACATATGTATCCACTGATGTTTTATTGAGTAGTGTAGTTTACAAACATTACTCATTAAAGACAAAAACATAAATGGATTTTTAAATAAATGCATAAATAATGAAGCTCGTTTAACTACGCGTCATTTTACAATTTTTCCTTCTCGATTTCGACAGGGGAAAAAAAAATTATACATTTTCGTATACAAACATAACCATAAGTTCCATCCCCTTGTTTTTATTCGCTGAATTTTTATTTGTCTCGCTATGAGATAATGATTCACGTGTAAGGTCATTTTTCATTCTTTCCAAAATTTAGGAGCTAAAATTAGACAAAATTGTTTTTTGATCTTTCTCTAACGGGACGAGCAAGAGAAAAAGGAAGCAATTTTATGCGCTATATAACCGCGCTTTGAATATTTCTTCTTCGCTCCGTCAGCCGGCTAATGGAACCGAATTACGAACTTCCCTCGTGTCTTCGTACTTCCTTCTTTTTCTCGATTCATTCTTCGACGATGGAGCGAGTCTTACAAATGGGAAACTATATAACTATCCCCGCATGTGTCTATATATACACCGAAAGAATAGTTATCCATCCAATACGTCTATATAGCTGTCCAACTTTGGCGCATACTTATATACTTTTGACGTACTTCAGACGTAGTATAATCTGGGCGCCGTCTGGCTCGACACGTTTTAAATTTTCAAACATTCCTCCTCTTCGCTCCTCTCTTCTTCTCCCATCGAACGAACTTTTTCTTTTTCTTTCTCTGCCTTACGAGTGTCCGAAAGATAAATGTGACTGGGTAATGAGGAAACGCGTGGTCCACGTACCATAAGCTTCTTCTACACACAGGCTGAAACCATTCGTCGATGTTCTTCCCTCTTGTAAGCACATTCTAAGGCAAAGCAAAATCATTGCGAGCCCAGTGAGTGCCGTTCGTCTACCGATACGAATTTCGAGAGTATTTGTGCAAACTATTCATACTGGCTAATAATTTATACGTTTTTATTTTATTATCTGGTATATGGATTGCAGAGCATTGCTGGCATTACAAGTGGAATTTTAAAACAACTGCTTGTAGGTATATCGATTATCGATTTTATAGCGATTGTTTTTACGTACAGAATATTTTTATTTTTATGCTACTTCGACGAGACGTTTGATAAATCATAAGAAAATAAACTAAATTATTCAAGTATAATTAGACAAACCATAGAGGTAATAATGCGTTCGTTTGATGAATAAATTTTATCAGAACGTATACAGGTTTATTATAACGATTACGATTACTGGGCGATTACCGTTTCACGCGCGTTTACCTTATCAATATAATAGATTGTAAATTTATGTTGTTTGTGATTATCCTAAGCGTTTTAGTTCCTTTTTTCTTAAGTTTCATTTAGAAACTTATTTTAAAAAGTTTTTAATCTTCTTTAGATTTATTCAAATTTTATAACTTTAATCGAATTATATTTTCAGACTAATTTTATACTATAATTTGATATTCTACGTTTAATTTACACTTAGAATGAAATGAGCTTCAATTGATAATTGTAAAGATTTGCATTTTAATACATTTCTTGATGTTCTAATTAATAAAATTGCCAGTAAGTTTATAAATTAAAAACAATATAAAATTAATAAAACAAAAAATGTTTAAATTTCTTTACGGTATAAATCTTTTTTAACGGTATAAACATTTCTCGGTATTGCCCTGATGTAAATATTTAACCGCTGTATTTACAATTAAAACAACGCTAATTAACTTCCAAGAAATATTTTCAAATAAAAAATGAAATATTATTACACAATAAATTATTTCCGTCTCTTTAAAAACAAAATATTTAACTGACAGTATTGTAATATTATTAAAAATTAAAAAATATAATTACAATGCATGTGCATTATTTATTAATTAAAAGGAATAATACAATTTTAAACTGTAAATTATTTTCATTCGTGTATAATGAAAGTAAAATGAAACGTGACAGTAAAATAATTTTTTATATTCGTACATGAACATTGATGTACACAATTTTCAATTACAATTTACAAATTTCAATTCAATTAGTCTATTGCATCCGAAAAACATTTTTGTATATGCGGAAAACATGCATTTATAAAATGTTCTTTTATTTTTAGCATATTGGAATATAAATTCAAGTTACTTTTTATTTCATTAATTATTTTATATAGTTAGCTAAATGAAAAAAAAAAAAAAAAAAAAAAAAAAAATCACACGCATGAAAATCAATAAAATGCATGTAACATTTTTTCAAACAAGAAATAAAAAATTCCGTTTTTTAAAAAATTATGTGCATAAAAATTCATTAAATTTATAAAACGGAATTGTTAATTAAAATATTGAATTCTCAATCTAATAAAAAAAAAGTATCACTTCAACTAACAAAAAAATTAACGATAAAAAAATTTGATTAAAGCAGAGCTCACCTAATAATCTCCTCAACTGGATTGTGAAAAGTTTTCACTGTACATATATATATATATATATATATATATATATATATATATCAGAAGTAGCCAATAAGGCACGTATTTGATTTTTTTTTTTTTTTTTTTTTTTGATGAAACAAATTAAAGACGACTTTTGTTGCAAAGAATATCCAATTTATTTTTATAAGACTTTAGGATAGCTTGATTCAATTTCAATAGCTACATTTTCAAAAACTTTAATAACTTCGCTACTAAATTAATGTATTTCTACTTTGCAAGTATGAGTTTAGTTTTTTTTTTAATAATAAATATAAAACATAAAAATTCATATATTATCGTAACTTTTTCAAAATTAATTCTTGTATATATTGGATAGTCTAAAAAGTATTGAGCCTTTTTTTGTCATTTTTCGATTGAATATTTCTTTTATTTAAAATGGATTTTATTTAAGTCCATATTGTCCATTATTATCTATGACCTTTTGCCATTTTTTGCGTAGAGCCATTATTCCATCTGTGTAGAACTTCTGTGGTTTATCGTCGAATAACTTGGCCAAGTGATTTTCACAGTCCCTTTTTGAAGTGAATTTCTTTTCATTAAGGAAGTTTTGCAGAGACCGAAACAAATGGTAGTCTGATGGTGCAAGGTGTGGACTATATGGTGGATGCATCAAAACTTCCCAGCCAAGCTCTGTCAATTTTTGCCGGGTCATCAAAGATGTATGTGGTCTGGCATTGTCATGATGAAAGACAGCGCCCTTTCTATTGATCAATTCTGGCCGGTTTTTTTGAATTGCTTGTTGCAATCTGGTTAATTGCTGACAGTACAGAGCCGAATTGAGTGTTTGTCCAGGTTTTAGCACCTCATGATAAACAATTCCCTTCCAATCCCACCATACACACAGCATAACCTTATTTGGTGTCAATCCTGGCTTTGAAGTCGTTTGTGATGATTCACCTTTTTTTGACCATGATCTTTTTCGAACGACATTCTCGTATCTTACCCATTTTTCATAGCCCGTAATAATTTGCTTCAAAAATGGCTCGATTTCGTTGCGTTTTATTAGCATTTCGCAAATGGAAATTCGGTCGATCAAATTTTTTTGTGTTAATTCATGCGGCACCCAAACGTCGAGCTTCTTTGTGTATCCAGCCTTACGCAAATGGTTCAAAACTGTTTGGTGATGGATATTCAGTTCCTTAGCAATATTATGGCTGCTTATGTGTCGGTCTTCTATTTTTTGTAAAATTTCATAGACTTTTTCAGTGATTGGTCGACCTGAGCGAGGTGCATTTTTGACATCAAAATTTCCGGAACGAAAGCGAGCGAATCATCTCTTGGCTGTGGCTTTTGATAAAGTATCTTGACCGTAGATACCACAAATTTTTTCACGAGCCTGCAATGCATTCTCACCTTGATCGTAGTGGTATTGTAAAATATAACAAATTTTTTCAGAAATTTCACTCATTTTTAAATGAATACAACTTTTGACACGAATGACGAAATACAAAACTGTCCATATGAAAATTGTAGACTGGAATGTCACCTTTGAAACGCATGTTAGTTTGACTCAATCTGATTAGTATTGCCCGATATATGACAACGAACACCATCTAGTGACAAAAAAGGCTCAATACTTTTTAGACTATCCAATATATTCTTATATTTTTATATCGTATACAAGTTACGATCAATAAACTGTGTTTTATAAAGAGTAAAATTTCATTTTTTACATTAACTTTTAATATTATTACGTAAAATTAAATCTGATAATAAAAAAATATGGTAGACAATGGAGCTCTAAAAACTAAAACGATTTTTAAATTTGACATAAGCATAATTCTTTTTAAAAATATATACCATAAATACAATTTATGATATAATTAACGACTATTTTAATAATTATCACTGCATTTTTATATTTTCTATTTTAAATTTTCATAAATCACGTATCTGTCTCGTACTTTGAAAAAAAAATATCAACTTCCTACTAAGCTTATTTTTAGTACATTACTTAAAATAAGTACATAAGTAGTACGAGTGTAAAAGAGAAATAAAGATCCATCATTTTATTTTCATGGGAGGTTTGACAGGAAAAAAAAGGTTTACTTTTCGGCCACCCTCTCAAATACTAAAACTTTTTATGAAAACGAAGCGGTAAATTTGTATTTACTCTTACATACATATCATTTTTGCTCAAAAGGAAAAAAAAAATATCTCTTATAAATCTGCATCGTCAAAGATATGAAAGTTTTCTAAGTTTCGCAAATTTTAATGCCCTAAAGTCCATATATTTTTGAATTTTTATTTTTCAATATTATAAAGCATTCGTTGAAAATTTTCATTTATTGTAAAATTGCGAATAAACGTTAAATTGTATAGATTGCTTACTTTCTTTTAATTTATATTACTTATACTAAAGAGTAATATATTAATTAACGTACAATAACATTCATCTATTTTTCATTTTAAAAACCTTTTAAATTTTGCTTCACATTTCTAAATATGTAGCTTTTATTAATAGACGCAATGCGATAGCTTAGCATAATTGCGAATATAAAAAAAAAAATATTGACCTTTAAGCATTTTTTTATTGCAATCGTTGAAAAAAAAAAAAAAAAAAAAAAAAAAAAAAAAATCGGTATATCAGTATCGTTACATGATACTGCTACAACACGACTATAATAATAATAAAAATTTTAAAGAATCGAATATACGTTCATCAGAAGAGGCGGAATAAGTTGAATAATAAAAAGGGTAAAGAAGATAAAACAAGTCTTTGTCGTGCAATCAATCAATTATTGTTCAGTGAGAGAGCTTTCGTAACAACCGCGCTTCTCCCTCTTTTACCATTTTTTTTATCTTATCCCTTCTCATTCTTGCCTTCTTTTCTCAATACGTCGCACGTATATATATATACATCGATTCCGTCAGTGCAATTATCGGGCTAGCAAATAGCTGCCAACAATGTTCGAGGGATGATCGGTAGTATCAAGCAGCGACGAGAGAGAGAGAGAGAGAGAGTGAGAAAAACGCACAAGATGCGTATGTATGCTTAGGTTAGATGGCAAGGCTGGCGAATCGATATCTAATAACCTTCAATTATACATGTATACACGTGAGATTAAAGCTTGCACACGCGGCGTGTATTTTTTGTTTTTTCTTATCCTCTCGAAGTTTATACGCTTTATTATTCCATCGGCATGTTGACATGCCCTTCTCCTTCTTCTTCTCTCGTTTTTCCTTTGTTTTGGCCGCGCCTATCTTTGTCCTACGACTGCGGTGCTTTTCCGCTCGGCGTCTCTTCTTACGGTAAATCGAGAGGTGGTTGTTATCTCGCGTAGAAAAAATTTATCGCGTAAAGGATGAAAATGTATGCGTTGCAGTTTGAAGGTTTAGCTTTTTCTTTTTTTTTTTTTAAAAAAAAAAGTTCGACTACCTTGTTTGAGAAGTTTATAAAGTATCTTTTAAGAATGTTACAAGTAAAGATGATGTAAGCGATAATCTTGTGTAAAGTGTCTAAGAAAATAAAGAATAAAATTGCAATACAAAGGAAGATTATCCATAAACTTAACTCCATTATTTTGACCTTTTTAAACCAAATTGTTTTTCAAAGAAAATAAATAAATTATTTTAATAGTCATTATTGCTAAATAAATTCAATCAATCATTGAAATGTCGATAACTTTCTTGATTCAATATGGAGTACTCGATATTTAAATAAAAATAACAGTTTCTGACGTTATCAGTTGACAATAAAAATTTATTTCCGTAGAAAAAATATGCGACAATAAATTAGTTATGACAACATTAATAAATCTAAATAAAATATAAAATTTTCTCGCTCCATTAAAAAAAAAAAAAAAAAAAAATCATTTAAATCTAATTTAAAAAAATAATAGATCATTTTTTAGCCTTTTTCAAAGCTCTATTAAACTACTCTAATTTACTCTACGAAAATTTAATTCGAATGTTATATTTAAATTTTTTACGGCACTGTATACGAAACATTTATCGCAACTTTATTGTTGACAGTTTGAGTATTTAATAAAGTAATAATTTTCGTAATAATAAAAATTTTTTAAACTAAATTTTCTGCTAAACGTCAAGGGCTGAATTATAATGTTTTCATATCGAGCGTTTTCACCATAACATTCAATACGCGCCGCTTTACAAATAAATGTGATGTCAGAAAGGAGAAATGAAAGACCTTGAATACAAATTACTAGAGAAGAGATATTTTCGAGAAATTGCGAAATGAAACAATATCTGTGTGTACCGAATATTCATGAAAAATTGATGCACGAAAAGCAATCAAACTGATATTGGCGTTCAGTGATTATTATTCAAATAGATGGTAAAAATCTTGAACCGAACTATTAATCTTATTATTTTTTGCTACGAGTATGTTGAAATGATTAATTAGATTTGCCGTGGCGTTAATGAAATTTAAATAAACAATTTAAAGATTTTAAATAAGTTTTAGCAGATTGTAGCGATATGAACATAAAGTAAAAATCGATATTAAAAAATTTGAAAGAAAACTAAGTGGCATACATTTTATAAGGAAAAAAATAAATATTATTTGCAGTATTTGAATTAAAAACTACGTATTTTAACATTAAACAATTCTATTTTGTTTTGAAGTGGAAGCTTCTCAGGCAAAAACCCTAATTTATCAATTTTTAATTAAATTTTTATCTTCGTATATTTTCAAAGTAAAATTAAAACATGTGTTCAAACTTTTAGATGTTCATTATACTCATCTGTAAGTTACTGAAGATAAAAGCTTTTTACGATAACAGCTTACGCACATTTTTACATGTTTTATTGATTATATATAATGGCAAACGATAATAATAAGTTAATAATAAACGATACGCGTTTAGTTTCTTTTATGATGAAAAATATCATGTGAATTATTAAAAGCAAATTATTTTAATTTGCACATTGTAAATAAATACATACACGTATAGAAGAATCAACTTGATTTAATACGTTGACTGCCACGGCAATTTTTAGAAATCTGGCCTAAAATGACAATTTGATTTAATCACATTATATTATTACGAGATAACTCGTAGTTGGCGTCCTAGAAAAGAACGCAATCTACGAGTTATTTCGTAGTTGGCAGTCAACGTGTTAAGAACAATAATTTTAAACTAAAAATAATTTCGTTTTTAAAAACAAATTTATAAAAAAATTAAAATTATTAAGCACCAAAAAAAATAACTTTTTTTTTTTTAATTTATTGATTCTTTTGAATCAGAATATTCGACTCTTAAACTAAAAAAAGAAAATTTTCTTTAGACAAATATATACTTATCTTGTTCAAAAAAGTATTTAATACTCGATTTAAGAAAAAAAATGCTTCGTTGAAAATTAAAGTTCGTGGATGAAGAATTTAAGCTTTTTTGAGCAAGATCTGATTTATTAATTCAAGATTAATTTTTTTTATAATTAAGAAAACCGAATAATTTAAATCAAAAGAGCTATTTTGAAGAGAACATTTTTCTTGACTCAAATAATTTCTTCTATCGGTGTATGAATGGTAAGTCACTTTTATTGCAATAATGCAGTAATGTTTATTTGCGGTAAAACATTTTTAAAGAATAGAAATATTCAATATCTATATCAAATCGCGATAATTATCAACATTTCTTACATTCTCATCGTAAAAGTAGAACTTTCAAACAACCATTTTCAGTCATCCCATACCAATTGCAAAAGCATTTTTAACTAGCCCCGGCAAAACTTGAAGTTGATCGTACGTCGTTACTTTCGATTTTTTACCATCAAAACTGTTGCAATCGGTACGAGTGTGTACTTTAAACGTTACGCCGCGCATGTCAATGGCGCTCGTCACTTGACGGCAGTTTTACCCATTTTCGTGTATTCGTGAATGATTTAAGTTTAATTTATTAAAAACAATTAAAGTTTAATAAAAAACGAAATCCGAAAATAACATTAAAAAAAATAAAAAAAAATAAAAAAAAATAAAGGCAATAGAGATAAAAAAAAAAAAAAAAATTGAAAAACTAGATATATACAAAAACAAAAATGTAACTTGAAACCATAAAATAATGACTCTTATCAATATCTTTTTATAACAAAACTCGTAGTCTTTTAATACAAACACTCATAAAAAGTATGTAAGAAAAAAGCATCAATTAAACGAGGAACTTTTAATTATTAAAATATTATACGGAACTATTATATATAAGTAAAACAATTAAAATTAAACAAAAATTTTGCGTTTTAACAACATAGAAAATTTAATGTTTAAAATTTTATTTAAATATTTAAAATAGAAATATTTTATTTTAATAACAATAACATACGTTTTTGTTTAAAATAACATAAATTAAATAATCAAACTTACTAAAAAGGATTGTATTTATTCGAAAAGGCACTTTTAAATAACTTACCTGAAACATAAAATAAAATTAAAAATTAAATACATTGAAAAATGAAAAAGTTATTAAAAATATTCATCTTACTTTAATTAATACAAAAAAGTGAATACCGTTGATGCTAATGAATTTCGAATGCAATACGTAATGCACATTTTCAAATTTAACGCTTCATTTAAAATTTTAGTTTTTTTATAATTTGTTTAGTTTGCAATTCATATAAATAATTGAGTGAAGAGTATTTTGCTTATGTGAACAATGTTCTTATACACTAAAATTGCGTATCAAAACATCCATATATATATTTTTTTTTTTTCAGCATTAAAACGTTCATGCCGGCAGCTATTATTTGAGTTTCTCGGTATCAGACGGCTACTTTGAATGACTTTTTCTTCGCCGGACGGCGCTGAACCGAAGTGCAATATAAATTTTGCTTGTTCTGATTTTCAACCCACTACACGTTTTGCATAGTATCCACTTTACTCGTACAATGAGTAATTAAAGCACGAATCTCAATCGATTGTACGTTTCGGTAAGTTAAAACAAAATATTCAGCGCAACATAAAAAGAAAAATTTTAAATACAAGCATCGAGCATTTTCTCTACATAAACTTGACCTCATACATGTTAATTTGAACAGAGAAATACTTCTCAAATAATTCAAATCAAAATATCTACAAACGGATTGCCAACTTAATGTAAAATATAAACATAAATTTTTCAAAGCCATTACCCATCCTTACTATAAACGTTATATTATCAAGGATAGAGAAAAACAACATAACTTAAAGTCTTTATTGAAATTTTTTTTTTTTATAATTTTTCCACTAGTTCAAATTTATTATTTTGACACTCCTCCCTCATCAACGTTACCATTTACATCTGATCGCTATACCAACAATTAATTATTCGTAAACATTTATAGAGGTAGAAAAAGTTACGAGTATATAGAGGCGCACAAATCAAGAAATTTTACCGGCTCGTAAAGCTAGATTATAGTATATTCTCGTTGCGAAAACCTTTCGGGATCATGCACGTACGAACAATTTATAAAAATTCGTTCGATTATGCGTTTCTCTCAACCCGTCTCCTTCCTCATCTCCCAAATTATCTTCTTGTCTTATAAGCCGTGTAAACATGTGAAACACATACGAAACGACGTGGCAAACGCGATACAACGAGTTTACCGGTAAAAATTGCCGAAATATGTATGCCTCTTTGTCTTACTTATTAGCCCGTTGCCTTGGGTCCTATGCGTCAGGTAAAGCAGTGCGGACGCTAGTGAGTGTGCGCGCGTCTATTCGTGCTTTGCTTTTGCCCCCTTCTATTTTTATCACACCTTTTTTTTGTAGAAAAATACTCGATTAATTGTCACTAGCCATGGTCCCCATTATTAAAATTATACGTGTTTCTTTTCTTCTACCTCAGATGCGCGCGTCTTTACCTACAGCTATGTGTATATTATGCGCGTGTCTTTGGTTTTTATGACGCAGTTTACTCGTTATTATTCCGCATTATATGACGATGTTTTTAATTTCGATCTTCTTAGAATAATAAACGCGAGATCATTCATTGCAGTATTAATGCATCGTACTTAAAAAGGTTGAATTTAATTTTAATATACATACACGCAGGAATTATTCTATACAAAATTTTAATGAAATTTTTAATAAACAAAAGGTTATTTAAAATTCCGTTTGTAAAAAAAGTATATTTTGTAATACTTCTTGTTATATAAATTTTTTATTCGAAGGAAGATTAAATTTTACACAATTCTATAATCCGTCTTTTTCCACCACACCATTAAAAATTTATGAAATTCAATATATAATTTTTTTTTTTTTTTTTTTTTTTTTTTTTTCTACAAAAGACAACGTTTTATTGGTAATATTTTACGATGTTTAGAAAGAAATATGCCATTTATTTTATTTGGCGCATAAATAAACAATGATTCCAATTCATTCATGTGGACAATTAAAAAAAAAAGATGCATACAAACAATAATGTAAAAAATGAAAGAAAAATTAATAACTCATTTATCGGTGTAAAGTCATTTTTTATATATTTAACATACCTTACTAATAATTTATGAAAAAGTAATGAAAGAAGTAAAACAAAATTAAAAAAATGAATAGTAAATTGATAGATAAAAATTGAGATAGCCGTTATTTGTTACGTTTTAATATTATATACACGTACTTATTTTTTTAATGCAAAATTCACGGCGAAAATAGAAGCAAACTTTATTCTACCGCATGTTATGTTATTATCTGAATATCAAGGTCAAAAAATAGCAGATGAAAAGACGACCTTTACAAAGATAACTTTGTTTCGAATTGAAAAATGTCTACGCGTATGAATAACGTGAAAAATGTGCATAAGCTATGCATGGAGGATTAAAACCGTTACGGTATTGCGCATTTAAGTTATAAATACACTTACATACCTAAATACCGTTTTAATTGCGATCTTTTAGATTTTATAAAATCAATAACCACAATATAAGAAGCTTCTAAAATTTCATAGTAATTAACGATACTCGGAAATTCTAGTTTTGTATGCTATAAAATTTATTTTTAAATACTACATTTTTCGAGAAAATGCAAAATTATTCATCCTGGAACGTCAAGAGCATCAATTTTATTCTTATAATGATATTATTTAAAAGTTAGTAAGTACTTTAAATCAAATAATTTTATAATATACATAATCATTAGTAACAATGAGTGTTAAATTTAAATCGATCATTTTTTTTGCACTTTTAATATCGCCTCCAAATTTCTAACGAAAGCTAAAATTGTATGCTATTTAAAGAATAGCATTAAAATAAAATTCATAAGTAATTTTCCTTTTATTCCCACTTATGATTTAAACGATTTGTTACTGGAATCTTAAGAAGGCCCCCCTAAAATTGATAGTATTAAAGTATTTTTTTTTTTTTTTTTTTTTTTTTGTATCTCTTGACGGATAGTAAACAAATTCATAAAAGTAGTACAAACAATCAATTAAAGTGAAATTAGATCCATTAATTTCTAGAGCCATGAAGTTGCTTCAGTATCCTTATTACTTATTAGTATTAATATTTTATCACAGGACTAACGGTTCTAAAGAAAAGCCCGAGTTGATTTTAAGCAACAATCTAATAAAATTATATCGAAATTCCATTTTCTACAATATAAGTTAATCATATAGGAATAACAAATCTGTCTGACATAAAAATAATTTATTTTCTGATATTTAGTATTTCATGTTCATTCATTATTTTGTTGTGAGTTTAAATTATTACGTAAAAAAGTTAAATAATTGCTTTCTGTGATCTTGTTTATGTAAAATTTATTTTAAAATGCAACGAAAATTTTCGAGAAAATTTTATTTTAGTTTTTAAATTTCATATTATTCTTGATCCCTTGTACATGTAATACAACTGTTATTGATGATTATAAAATCAACTTTTTCATTTATATTTTATTTTTCTATACGTCTGTGTGTGTATGTTTAAAGTATTTATCTGTGTTCATACATTTACTGTATTAATATTAACTTTTGCGTTTATTACTTAGAACAGCTATAATTTACAAAACTTTCAGATCGTATTTCTTAAATAAAATAGCGCCATGCATTATTGAAAAAGAAAAAAAAAAAAAAAAAAAACGATTTCTAAGACTTTTCTTCGACAAAATGAATTAGAATCATAAAACATTGAGTCGTTATAAATTAACCACATACATTACATGTATTAAAGACATCTCATAAAATTTATTGAAATAGAATTTATTTTAATGGTTCAGACGCTCTTTTCCATAACTATTCCATAAATAAAGAGAAGATTACTGATTAAGTGAAATGATAACTTATTTTAGGTATCGGAAATCAGGATGTCAAAATCATTTACAATTTCACGATTTTCATAAATTTTAATATTATATTTGCCGTTACATATAAATGGAAAAATAAATGGGTTACGAGTGAAAATAAATAATTTTTAATATCATAAGCTAGGTATTATCCTATTTCATTTGTATTTTTACAAAACAAAATGTAAATCTTTATAAGCTTTTAATTTAAATAAATTAAAAACAATAACATTAAAGTTTTATAATTTATTAAAATATAATTATTTAAATAAAATATAATTATTTTTCTATTTTTTTCTTTTTTTTTTTTTTTTTAATTTTTAATTGAAACAAGAAGCTATAAATAAATAAAAA
The DNA here is from genome assembly GCA_949987625.1 of Chalcis sispes. NCBI lineage: Eukaryota > Metazoa > Arthropoda > Insecta > Hymenoptera > Chalcididae > Chalcis > Chalcis sispes. Next base: position 13,838,099 of record OX465095.1, on the reverse strand, counting down.
ATATGATTAAAAAAAAAAAAATATTTATAAAATATCAAAAAAATAGTATCGATTTATAAAAATAAAATAAGCTATATTTATGATAATAATAAACGAACAAATAAATAATAATGTAATTATAAGCGTCTATTGGTATAACATATATATTAATTGAAGCCTTTACGAGCAACATCGTGATTATTAACTTTTAAATCACAATTTTTGAATAGAACGTGTTGTTAAAATATGGTCGAATTGGTCCATGAGTTTCCGAGCGTAAATTTTTTGTTGTTAGTCGACTTGTATGAACTGCCATATTTGGGAAACGTTAGCTTTCAATAAATTATGTTTGAATTAAAACTTGAAAAAACAAGTTTGAAAAACCATGACTACTCGAATTTAAAATTTCTTTTAAATAGATTACGTATGATTTTTAAATTTTATTATACGCTTAGTACGCGCAAAATATTATTTTTCAATATTTTTTTTTTACAAATGTTAACTTCTTTGTTTTAAATTATTATACGAATACATGACGCATAATATAAAATAAATTTTATCAATTCGCAATAAATTTTTCAAAACAATGTCGCTTTAATTCTTGGAAAAACAAAAGCCAGCGACAGCGAAAGTTACTTTGTATTCGTACTTGAATAATGCAACGACAATATTATTTAAATGAGCGCATAATTGTATCGATCTTTTGTCGAACGTTCACATATTCAACGATAATGATTTATTTCTTTTCCGAAAGAAAGAGAATAAAAGAACGAAGGTAAGTTTTTCCAACAAAAATAATTGAACGGTCACGTGTGATTACGTTAGCTCACTTAGCGCACATGACATTACCTTACACAATTTTCAAATAAATGGAAACGCGAAACGAGAGCGAGCGCGCAAGCGCTAAAAAGTAAAGTCAATAAATTTTAAGGTAATGTAGTTCAAATTTAAACAGCGTGATCCGATTTTAGTAATATGTATACGCTCACATACCTATACGCACATAAACGCGCACTTAACAGCCTATGTCACTCACATGTCGTAATGGAACCGATTCGGGAAACAACCATTGAAAAATAAAAAAACAGGAATCGCCTTACGTCCGCCAGCCATTACACACCACTGATAAACTATGACCGTTTGAATTCGTCGAAAGTGCGGCTTTGCATTCGTCGACAAATTTGCAAATGTAAGCTTTCTATCTTTAGTTAATGTAAAACGACCTTTTGTTTTTACGATATTATAAAGAGTTTATGATTAAATTTAATAATTACAAGGCTTATATAAGCGGATATATTATGTGCTCAATAATGTATCGTTTGTAAAGCAATATTCCAATAGCGCTCAGCTCGTGAATAATCAACTATTGACTACAAATATTTAATTAAAATATCTGCTAAGAAGAAAGTAATACAATTTTTTCGAACGTGATTTATCTTGAAAAAATCACCCAATCTAACATTACAGATCTTTGCACTTCTCTACTTCTCTTTGCGTTTGAAATTTAATTTGTTAAAATTTAAAATTTACAAAACAATTCAAAAGTTTTTTTTTTTTTCACATTATCTATCTAGTATCCTACGTACACCTTTTACCAAAAAAAAAAAAAAAAAAAAAAAAAAAAAAAACAGGAAATCGTAAATCAACGAAGTGTCGGAAAAATATATATATACGCACACTCGAATCGATATATAAGAGAATTAATCCGTCACCTAACCGGCAATAGTTACACCTCTTGGGATATCTCGTCGGTTACGCTCGGGCGCTTGCAGCGCGACTGCGGAACGCTCTTGACCCTTTAAATCGCATTCACACCAATAATACAGAAGCCACCGGCGCAAAGATCTACAACAACGCGGGAGGCGGAAAAAGGGGGGGGGGGAATTCACTGGCGACTCCTGTTGCGATAAAATACGGCTCCGTTTGCGTATGTCGTAAAGGATTGTAATTAACTACACGGCGTATACTAAATTAATCAATTGAATTTCCCTCCCTCTCTCTCTCTCTCTCAATTCAAGCTTCGTAATTGCCGCCGAGTGAAAGACAGAATGTGAACAAAAAAAAAAAAAAAAAAAAAGGATCAAGATAAAAGCTGTTCATCGTTGTATTTATATACTATAGCGATGGAGGCGCCTACGGCGCGTGCCTTCAGCGATAGGTTGTGTCTTCCCACTTTAGAAAAGAGAGAGAAAGAGAGAGAGAGAGAGAGAGAAAGGGAACGCACAGGAGCGCGCGGACGCGAGACGCGCCGGCAAAAGCTTCGGCGCGTTCAGTGTGAACGGACGGTAGCGTTTCTGGCTGTCGCAGCTGCCTTTAAACCGGAGTGCGAAAGAACGCGATATATATATATATATATATATATATATATATATATATATATATTCGAGTGCGTATCATTCTCCGATCGCGTTCGCGTATCTTTCATTTCGATTTTTTTTTATCGTTTTATACCTTTTAACCTCCTTCTCTCTTTTTCATTCATAAACACACTCACACACATATAAATATAAATATAAATATATATATATATTTATATATATATATATATATATATATATATATATATATATATATATATATATATATATATATATATCTTGTATTCCATATTTTTGATTGATCGAGACCTCGAGGGTGACAACATACGAAGAGGAGTTCGTTTTGTTTTTTTCTTTTCCTTTTTTTTTTTAGTCTGTCTTACGAAAGAAACAATGATGACGTTGAGAAAAGAAGGTGAAACGAAGGTGGGAAGAAGAAAAAGAAAGTTTTGAAGAGTTAAGAGGTGCGATGCGATATTTTGTGCGCGGTTTTGTTTTGTGATCTATAAGTTTAATGTCATACCTGAACTTTCCCCCTCCCGCCACTCGTTCTTTTTATTTTTATTTTTCATTCATCGATGAAGAAAGACGGCGCTTTATGCCGATAAGATTTTCCAACGCTTGCATGAAAAACTTGATTTATCGATGCGAGGTGTACGTATACATATATGCATATCCGAGGCGCGCCAGCGTTTAACCACGCGAATATTTCGAAGGCCGGCGCGTACGGCTGCCGTTGAAAAGCTCAAATATTTGCACATCGCGAATGGGAAAACATTATTCGCACGCCTACTCGCGTACATTTATCTCTATTTCTCGTTTTCTCGTATTACATACAGTGACAATGTAAAAATGTAGGTAAAAAGAATGAAAAAAAAAAAAAAATGAAGAGAAGCGCGTCTTGGGTAAAGAAAAATTGACGCGTTAGCTACGCTGGTTTAGTTCCATCTATTATAACTGTGCCGGTGAATAAAAATCGCTGTATTGTTGAAAAATGTAATGTAATTCATTTTTCGACTCGTTTTACTTTTCCTTCTTTTCTAATCCTTTCATAAAATTTATTCATAGCACATATAAACGGTTGTATAAATTCATTTTCATTTTATTATTATTATTTTTTTTTGTAGAATCACCTTTAACAATAATGAGGTCGGCTTTGTTTACACTCGGCGCTTTATTATTGTCTGCTAGTTTCATTCGCGTTAACTGTTTCTTTGCTCTTGGCATATAATCTTTAACTATTTCAAAGAGTGCTTTTATTAAAAATCTTAAAAATAGATTTTGCTTAATTCAACAAAAATAGCGGCGTTTAATGCGGAAATTTAACGTAACGTTAATCTAATCGCCAAAATCGCGCGTTGACAATTATTTTAAATAAAGATTTAAATTATGAAATATAATAGAATGAATTTGCGTAAAATTAACGATACCACATGTAAACTCGATAAAAATGCTCGGAAAGCGTTGAGTAATAAACGATAACAGAGTTTTCAATTTAAGTAGATTATTATTAATAGTAAAATTTATTTAATAAACGTTTTTATAATAATGGCAAAACTTTTTGACTCTGAAAGAGCCATTTTAAAATTTGCGTTTGAAACAAAATATTTTTCATTATTACATAAAATTTATCATTAACGAATAAATAAGTTTTATTTTTAAAACTTCTTAAAAGTCATAAAAACTGATCTATAAATTGTTTATAAATAAAAATTTAAAAACAAACGATTAAAAGTTCCAACGATTGATTTTCAACGATGAGATAATTATTGTAAATATATTCATACGTAAAATTTTGATGATTTTTAAAAAATTAACGAACGATCATTATGAACTTGGGTTTATAAATTTAAAGGATTAATGTTTGCATTTAACGTACATTCGGCCAAAAACAACTAATAATTTACTTAAACTGTCAAATAGAAATAAGGAAGAAAACATTTACTTAGCGCTGGATAAATACTATACATATATATATATAACGTTTTAAACGAAAATATAGACATTGTTTAAAAATAGAATTCAGTGCTACAAGCCCCATTTGCTCAAAGAGATAGAAGTCCATTCATAAAATCAGCGCTTTAATAAAAATACAACTCAAAGAAAATATTCAAATTATTCCGTCACGCGGCGTTTAAATATCTAAATATTTATTGAATTTTAATAAATTTAAGCAATTCAAAAATATTGCTCGTAAAATAGATATTGGAACACAATATTTAAATACACTCGTACGAATGAAAATTTCTAACATTATTGTTAAAATGTAACGGTTAATGATATTAAAATTAAAAAAAAAAAAAATTTTTTTTTTTTTTTCAATTTAACGATTAAACGTGATTCATAAATTCTTTGATATATTATTGTTTGTTACGAAGCAACGTGTAATTTTATTCTAAAGCAAAAACCATTAAATTCAAGATTAACTTTACGCAACGAGCTTTGAAATTGTAGTTTTCTCCAGATGCGTTGGATTTACTTATAACGTATACACTTTCATATATCGTCGGTTATAAATAGGAGTTCGCTATCTTCATAACACCAATGCGATACGCGTACGCGGCCAAGATAGGGAGATCCTCCCCCGACCGATGATATGTCAAAAGTAAATGGTTTGCTTTCGAAAATTTATTATTAAACATTTCAAAAGAGCAGCGTATTTTATTAAGCTTCTACTGTAATAAAAGATATAAATGCGTAATAATAATTTATAAATTTTACTGTATTTTTTTTTTTTTTTTTTTTATTTTTTTTTTTATTTTATAGGTTAATCAATAAATTTTTAGAAAAATTACTTAAATAATATAAGTAATATTAAGATAAAGTATCAAGTAAATATTAAGATAAACTTAATATCGTCAGCTTGGAAAAAGATATATTTATAAATTAGATATCGAATTTTAATATTTCCTTTGACATGTATGTACCATTAAATTTCAAAAAATTATGTGCCAAACAAACAAACAAACAAAAGAAAAAATAAAGGAAACAAACGCTAAATTGAAAAAAAATAAATAAATAAATAAATAAAGTTGAATCACGTAGGATGCTCGTTATTTTAAATTAATTTACCATTCATCAATATACCACTATACATGAAATTATACGCCCCTGGGAGAAAAGATATAGTAAAAAATGTCAATCCGAGCGGAAAATATCGTTCATTTCAATCGCGAAGTGCCGACATCGTTAAAACGTTGCGAAATTTACGATTCGACGTTTAATTTCTCTCTCCTTCCCTCCCCCCCCCCCTCCCTACCACCAACTTCTCTCTCCACTTCGCTAATACATTAAGGTTAGTTTGCGAGCCAAGCCCGTGTTTCATGCTAATATCCTTTTCTATTTAACGGTTAAAAAACGTACGTCCTTGTGTTGTGAGTGCAACGCCGAAGAAGAAAAGAGAAAGCTTGTGTACAAGAATTTGCATTGTGTTAAATTTTTTTTTTTTTTTTTTTTTCGTGATTACTTGACGCGCTGTTTGATTAATTTAAAAATATCCGCTAACGAAACGGTTAAATTATTTTAAATTCTGTAAAAAAAATTTAATTTAAATTTATGTATATTTTAGATTGTTTATATTAGATTTATATTAAGCAGAATAAATCAATTTTATTGGCATTATAAAATAAACATGCTTCAATAATGACTTTCGCGTTAAATTCATATAAAAAGTTAACCGTCGTGGATTCATAAATTTCTTTTTCAAGTCAACGATTCAACGATGGTTTAATCAAAAGAAATTAGAAATCAATCGGAAAAGTTTTCATAATTATACGTTATTTGCTTTGATCCGTTTATCATGAAAATTTTTAAAGCAAAATATTCAATTTTTAAAGCAAAAAATTCAAATTTTAATTCAATCAAAATTCGTTAAAAATATCGATATCGTAACTTTTGCTAACTCATCGTTTTGAAATTTTTTTTGTACCTTCTCTCGCTCTCTTCCATTCTCAAATCCTTAATCACTGTTTCTCAGTGCATCGCCACAACTCAAAATCCACCTCGGACAAAAATAATACGATTTCTTCATCCGTGTAAAAAGAAAACAAGCCAAACCTCTTACAAATCGTCCATAAGTGCGATGAGGCGACAGAGACGAAAGATCCTCGCGAGCTTGACGATCGTGTTCGCGATGGCGTTGATTACGACTATACCAGGATATTCGTGCAAGAGTAATACCTACAAAGCCCGCAATAAGAGGATAAAGGATAATGCAACGTTCAAGTGCAGGGCTGATTAAGCATTGAAATACAAAAGGAAAAGAGAAACAATAGCTCGGCACACAAAAATCGATCTACAAAGAGACTCGATAGAGCAAAGTATAATTGAGGAATTAAAGAAGAAGGAGAAGAAGAAGAAGAAGAAGAAGAAGAAGGAGATAACAATAAAAAGTAAAATGGACGGAGGGAAAAATCGTACGATCGAGATGACGGATGGAGAGGAGACAAAATATCCGTTCGCCTGGAATCTGATAAACGGCCTTGAGATGTACTATATGCCGGCTCTGATAATTCTCGGCTCTCTCGGTAATTGTCTCTCGGTCTACGTCGTCTTCGCTACTAAGATGCGGCGCACATCGTCGAGTTTTTATCTCGCCGCCCTTGCGCTCAGCGACACCGGCTTTCTCCTATCCGTCCTCGTCGCCTGGCTCGGTATGGTCAACGTCAACCTCATAAATCAACAAGGGTTCTGCCAGTTCTTCGTTTATCTTACCAACGTCTGCAGCTTCCTTAGCGCATGGTGCGTTCTCTCTCTCTCTCTCTTTTTTTCTCTTTTTTTCTCTATTTGTGTGTATGTGTTAGATATTGTTATATTAACGCGTATATATTGCGATTGTGCGTTGCCTTTGCTTTTTTTTTTTCTTAGATGGGAGAGCGCGGAAGATATGGGAAATATTTTGAATATATGGTGAAACTAAATTTTAATTTTTATAGTTCAATATACTTGAACATTCTTGAATTTATAACATTTAGCAGTAAATATTTGTCCAATGACCGAATTTCTTTTTTATGTTTTACACTTTTACAGTCAATAATTGCTAATATAATTGTTGAACAATAACAAAATTGTCATGCAATCATAATTAACCGATATTAAAAATAAAACATATTTATTTTATTCAATTTAAAAACATTTTTAATGCTAACAAAAAATTTTCAATATTCAAATTAATTGGAGTGATAAATTTATTAGGATTTTTTTTATAAATTGTGTACATTTAGCTGTAAATCATGCATGAACTTTATTTTTCTCCAATATCTTATTGAAAGATCTTTCGAATTATATTTATTCACATCAATTAATCAACGAAAAATCATAAGTTTATTCGTTTTCAATAATTTTTCACGGAGCTTGCGATAACTGTATAGCTGCGACAAAATCCGAGGTAATATCTTCAATTTTTATACGATAATTAAACACAAATCTCAATAAAAATTCAAAAATATTTTTTTCTTTCGGGCAATCAAAACTAGCTGCTTAAATTATGAATCAACAACGCGAATTCTAGCTGAATAAAAATAAAATGAAGAATTATTTTATTTACTTACAATAAAAAAGGTTATTAATACATAAAAATAAAATATTACATGCAAAAAAAAAATATATATATATATTAACAATTAAAAAAATATATTAACAATTAAAAAAACATTATTCTTTCGTGAACCTATGGCATGAATTTTCAAAACACATCTTAAAAGCTTTTCATATTGAATCAGACTTTCTTTCACTTTATCGTAGAAGAATATTCTTTCAGTAAAAAAAAAAAGAACCTTTTTTAATTTAACATTATATTATTTTAAAATATTTATTTATAGAAATGAATTCTTTTTTTAACAACTTCGATATAAAAATTTTACAAATATTTCAATTGATTAACTCAAAATAAAGAATTTATAATCTTATAATAAATATTATTCATTCCGATGAAATATTTAAAATAAACAATTTTTGATTTACTTTAAGGACTGTGAAAATGCACATAAAATTTCAGTACAGTATTGTATCTGTTAGACAAAATTGTATCTCTGCTTTATCCATCAACTTGTATGACATATGATCTGTGTGAAATATAAAATAATGAACTCAAGGAAAAGAAAATTTGTCAAGCAGTAGTCTTTATTAGAAGCTTATTTTTTTTCTGTAATATTGAACATTTTTGTTTTCTTACTAATTACGAAGACAGATTACATCAATACTTCAACAACTGATGTTGAAATATTTTTTATATTTCAAATGAACTAATAACAAAGCTGACGTACTCTATATGAAAATTGTATAACTATCAAGATATCTTCAAATGAGTGTAAAAACACTTTTTCATAATATATAAAAGTTTTTTTTTTAAATAAAATCGCAATCCATATTAATTTTTCCATTAGCTATGGGTTTAAAAATTTATAAATTCCTTATTCTTCTCTATGAATTGAGTAATAAGCCTTGTGAGCGATAATTATTTAGCCAAGAATCCGCAGTTTTATTTTAATAAACACAAGGTTTATAAACACACGTGAAAATAGAAGAGTAGGTTTATAATGATTAAATAACGCAAATTAGATTTTCATTAAAATAAAAAGAAGAAATAGAAAAAAATTTATTTTTATAAATATTTACAAAATTGCTTAAAATGACAATCGATTTTTACTAAAACCTATATAAGTTTTTCAATTAACAATATATATGTATATATGCTTGAAAATGACAGCCAATTAATTCCGACAACTTTACGTGCAAAGCTTTTGATAAAAACTTTCATCGGATAGTTTATCAGCAAGCGCACAGAACAACAACACGTTCCTTTAAACTCGTGGATAAAAATATCAGAATTACTCACCGGTCAAAATCACTGGTAGCTATCAAATTATCCGAAAATTTTTTTCTTTAAATTTCGTTTAATATATTTTTTAATAACATCATGACTTCTCGATAATTTATAATAAATTTTATATTATAAAAAATAAATCAAGTCCAGTATTTCAAGTGTTAATAATGTTTTGTAAATGCAATGACAATATATCACCTCATAATAGCAGTTAATCGAAACGCACGAAATTGTATGCATGATGACCAAACGAGTTATTAACATTCCACGGTATCGCCGGTTAATAATAATTTAATTTTAAACGATTCGACATTTACGGTCGAAATTAATTGGCCTATCTTTCTTAATTTACAATAACGAATTTACAGTAAAAGACAAAATTAATCGTGTCGGTTAAAACAATAGCGAATACAAGTCTCGGAAAATTTAACGGCAACGTTTTCTATATACATTGCAAAGCGAGAGCAATACGTGTATCGTATTTAATTCAGAGTGAAAATAAAGAAATAATCGTTAGCCTATTGTTATAATACCTTTGATAGCTTATATTTTATCAAATAAATATTCACGAGAATTTCAATTTTGCAAAGCTTTAAAGAAAGAGAAAAAAAGATAAATCAATGTGAAATTTTACCGCGCGGCTAAATTCAAATGTTGATTTATGAAAATTGAAAAGTAACGAAAATACTCATATTTTAATTAAATAGTTAAATAAACTTATTCAATTCTATAAGACAAATTAATATAGGTAAACATTTAAATAACGGCAAAAGATTAATTATTCACATATATATTATATATTATTTGAATAAAATTTGAAAGAGAAAACTGCATAACTTTCAATAAGGAAAATATGAAACTCAATACGGCAACTTCGACTTTCATCTTTAATAAATTATTTACTAGTATGTTTATGCCAGTCAATATCGATAACCTAAATTTAATGGAAATCAACCAAGTTAATTTAATCGAAATAAGTTATTGTTCTTGATAAACATCCATCTTTAAATAATCAACGATGGACTAATTTTTTTAGCAATTATACATTATTATAGAACTTTGTATAAATCTTTTCAAGCGATATACTTATTTTATTATCGAACTTATTTTATTAAAATCGATAACGTAAAAATCGGGATTATATAATCGGTGGACGAAACGTAAAATATAATTTTATTAAATTATTCAATCAATGCATTCGTTTAATTATCGCGTCGAAAGACATAATTTAAAATACAGAATTTTTCCAGTAAGCTAATATCAAATATACAAGATAAGAAAAATACTGGCCAAGTCCGCGAGAAAGAAAAATTGCACAAATTTTTTTTCTTTCTTCTTTTTTGATATCTTTGGCGTCGCTTCGCCTCGTTTCACCGTTAAATTAAAGAGACTAAGTGCGACAGGTTGAGGTATTGGATAGCGTTAGATACATCCATAAACTTGTCGTGATAGAATCCGTGACAGAAGGTATTCCGTGTGGTTTTTTTTTTTTTTTTTTTTTTTTTTTTTTTTTTTTAACTATTAAAGCGGTCGTGACTTTGTACTTTGCTCTATTTTTCTTTGCTTCTCTCTCTCTCTCTCTCTCTCTCGAAACCGCTAATCTCGAGAAAAAAAATTACGAGTCTCGGTAAGTATGACGCGATATAAATAGAAAATTTTGACAATTAAGTGAGCTCTTAATTGCTGCATAATTATGTAATTAAGCTCACGTCAGAGAGGCGTGTGAAAAATAGTTATTACATAGTAAACAAATGGCTTTGCTTTGTTTCCGCATTTTTAATGACCTTATAAAATACTTTTAAACACATGTGCGTTTAATAGTTGTAAAAGACAAAATTATTGTACAATTAACAAATAAATGAATACTTAAATAAGCTCGAGAGAGAGAGAGAGAGAGAGAGCACAGAGTAAAAATATGTACATTGTTAAGTATAGGTATCATAAAAGTAATAAAAAATGTATTATGCGTTGAGAAATGTTGCTTTTCCGTTAACACTAACTACAGTATTCATAGGTCTTTCATAATTTAATAACGTCCTCTAGATTTAGGACGATGCACAGTTTTCTTTAAAGTAAATCAAATTACACATTACAAATTTTTCTTAAATATTTTTTATTAAATAAAATTAAAATTACTTTGGCAAAAATTCATTTGAAATTTAAAAAATATTCATTATGCGAGTAATTAACAATTTTTTTAATATGTTAACGAAGTATATATATAATTTACTTTCGTATATATTAGGTGCGCAACTAAGTTCCCACTTTTTGTCAATAGATGGCTCCAGCAGTAAGTGCTTGTCGATTTCGACATCCAAAACGTCATGAAGCAAGCTTAGACATTTGGTAAACAAATCGCTTTGACACATTAGTGATTTTGTTTTGGTGTCATATACTTTTTGTTGCGTGAAAATGTTTCATTTTGTGCCAAATAGTCGTCATTTGCGGGAAGTATTGCTTTTCTTCTTTCATTCGAAGAAAACGACGGCTGAAGCACATCGGGAGCTCCAAAACGTTTACGAAGTTGCTGCTCTAAGTGAAACAACGTGCCGTGATTAGTTCCATCGCTTTAAAAACTTGATATTTCGATATTGACGACCGTCCGCGTGAAGGAAGGCCAAAAACCTTCGGAGGCGCTGAATTGCAGGCATTGTTCGACGAAGATCCATGCCAAACGGAAAATAAGCTTGCTTCAGTATTAGGAGTTACCCGCTAAGCCATTTCCAAGCGATTACATGTGTTGGATATGATTCAAAAGCAGGGAACTTGGTTTCCTTATGATTTGAAGCCAAGGAACATTGAGCGTCGTTTTTTCGCCTGTGGACAACTGCTCCAGCGGCAAAAAAAGGAAGGGTTTTCTTCATCGCATCGTGACAGGCGATGAAAAATGGTTTCATAACAGCAACTCAAAGAGAAGGAATTTGTGGGGACTGCTCGGTCATACTTCTACGTCGTCGGCTCGGCCCAATATTCACGCTCGAAGGTTATGTTGTGTATTTAATGGGATCAGGTCGGTGTTATTTATTATGAACTGTTGAAACCAAATGAAACCATCACTGGGCAACGGTATTGAATTCAATTGATGCGATTGAGCCAAGCACTACGCGAAAAACGGCCACGATACGAGGAGAGGCACGAAAAAGTGATTCTAGTACATGACAATGCTCGTCCTCATGTTGCCGGGCCCGTTAAAACCTACTTGGAAACGCTCAAATAGGAAGTCTTACTCCACCCACCATATTCTCCAGATATTACGCCGTCCGATTATCACTTGTTTCCGTTCGATGGCACATAGTCTGGCTGATCAGCAATTCCGCTCATATGAAGATATTAAAAATTGGCTTGATTCTTGATTTGGATAGCTTCAAAAAACGAACACTTATCGTAACTGTATTCGAGCTCTGCCAGAAAGATGAGAAAAAGTTATAGCTAGCGATAGGCAATACTTTGAATGATTCATTTGTAACCATTTTTTTCACAATAAAGTTGCATTTTCATCAAGAAAAACAGCTAGAACTTAGTTGCGCACCTAATAATAAAATATACTTCTAATTTAATTAATGGTTGTGTACAATCTAATGTTTAAATATGTGTTTTTCGTTCATTTAAAATTAACTCGTCAAAATTATGTAATTAATATTTCATTTAAAGTTTATGTACAAATAATTAATCTCATGTAGCTATTAAGTATTGTTAAAGTTTTGCTTTTAAATTTATAAAATATCTAAATAATAAATTTTACTGAAAAATATCAATGTTATTACAACTTACATTTATATATTTATACGATATTTACGATGTATTCTATGAAAATTAAATTTTTTAACGTAACATGCGATAATGTAATTCTATACTTAAATAATTCATTACGAAATTAAGTTGCTTTGTATAATATTAATAATGCAACAAGTATTTCGTATGCATCCAATTGCTAATGATTTGTAATTGCTTTTAATTCTTAATTTATTGTAAAATTATTTTAAGTGAACAAAAAAAAAAAATTCGTTTTATCTTCGAAAAACTCTTGTGAAATAACTATCGTATCATTGATACGTAATTTATAGGTTTTAGCACATTTATAAAACTCGGCTAATTTTGAATGTAGAACAAAACTAATTATAATTAAGTACTGAAATAAATGAAGGTATTAAAGAAGTTTAATTTAATGGAGCAGATTTTTAAACAAATTATTGGTTTTAAAATGAAAAAAAATTATAAATTTAGTTTTATTTTTATTATTTTAAAATATCAAACTCCAAATATTTGTTGATCGTTTTTCAAAGCCTGACGAAATAGGTTTATTACTACTTACATCACCAAAGTGTTTGACAGTGTTTAAATTATTTTGATAAATAAACAAAAATTATTCATTATTTTGTTGAACTTATAATTCATATAATTAATTTTCAGGCAAATTTACCAAATCAGCGGTAGTTATTTTCACATTTAAAAATTATAAGAAGATAATAATAGCCCTTAACTCGCCACAATTATTGCCTTTAATAAATTTTACTCGCGTTGCGATTCAGCACTTGAAGCACAAAGAAGTTCAAATCCTTTTCATATTTTATAATCGAAATGCACTACCATAACTTACGTTTAAAATAAATCCCACCGATCGCAAACGCTTCCTTTCTCCGACCGCTCTATCTCTACGATAACCAACGGTCCAACATAGATAAAATTATCGCATTCGTCCATCTATCACGCCATTCATCCTTTACCCTCTGGCCATATCTCCCGACGCGAAAAAAAAAAAAAAAAAAAACCAAACCTCGCAGCGTTTAACCCATCGAACTATATAAATCTTTAACGTTTCAGGTTCGTGGTGGCGTTTACGGTGGAGCGTTTCGTCGCCGTGTGTTACCCGTTGCGCCGTCAATGGATGTGCACGGTTAACCGTGCCAAGTTACTAATAAGCGGCGTGACGGTTTCCGGTTTGGTATTGTGCAGCCCGGCGTTGCTCTATTCCCGACCGCGTCTCGTCCACAATACCAAGGAAGTGTGTCAGATCACCCCCGGCTGGGACAAGGTCGCGAGCGCCCTCAACTTTCTCGACACCATCCTTACGTTCGCTCTGCCCTTTACCCTCATCGTCGTTCTCAATTCGCTTATTGTGAGGGCGGTGTGGCACGTCGACAGTGTGAGGAACTCGGCTCGTGCTTCGATGAGGGACTCGCCACCGGCGGTACACCAAGCGAGGGTTACGAAGATGCTACTCATTGTGTCCAGTGTCTTCTTCTGTCTCAATTTGCCGGCGTATGTTATGCGCGTATACGCCTATCTTCAGGTGAGGAATAAAATTTTGTACGCGTTTTGGAAAACGATTATAAGTTTACGTTGGAAAATTCCGAGCTTTGAAAATTTTTTTTTCGTTAATTCTAAACTTAATTCCTTAAATCCGCATTAATAATTACTAATATTATTATATAATTTTTCCATCAAATTAAAAAACAACTCAAAAAGAGGGAGAGAGAGAGAGAGAGAAAGAGAGAAAATAAATGGATAAACAAACTGATAATGAACATTTTTTTCTTAGTAACGTAATTTCGCTAATAGATAGTTCTACAAAAATTAATTTTAACGTTAACAATTTGATAGAAAATAGAAAAAAAATTAATAAATAAATAAAAGAAACAACGTGATTATTTTTTTTTTATATGTTTACTCCAAATACCTTCAGTTTGTAGCTATAGCGCACGAAGTAACAACACAAAGTTTGTCGTTTGTTTGTCTATCATCAAGTGAAGTGCCTTTGTGAACTAACTAGATACATGACAAAGTATTTTTTCGATGTAATACAATATAACTCGGTTAAATTTTATTAAACCCTTTCGCGTTTCACACTCAATTCATTGAGTTTACATTAAAAAAAAAAAAATTGTAAAAAATTAATTTTTTCAACAACTTCAAACTCGTATATTTTCAGTAATAATCAATGCCGCAATATTAACAATTACTTTTCAATGCATTTAGCAAGAAGTGAACCTTTGATCGCTCTTCCACGAGACTCGCACAATCTTCCAAGAATTTGACCTCCTTCTTGAGTGTTTCGAAGAAAATTTTAAAGTTATGAAAAAATAAAAAATTCTTTTGCGAATTATTTGGTTAAACTTTAGCTTTACTCAAACGACCAGAAGAATTTGCGACCGATATTTTTTAAAATATTTCTTAAATAAACTTTTTACGTGAAATGTTTTTATTTTAAATATTTAGAAAAATTTTTTTTAAATGTTTCAAATACTTTTTCAAATACTTACATCAAATTTGATCAAAGGTCGTCGATAAATGTTTAAATTTAAATTTATTCATTGCCATGAAGAATAAATAAACGAAGAAAAAAAAACAAAACTTCGCTTTCGATCGTTAAAGCCTCGAACGTTATCTATTAACGTCTTCAATGACAAATCACGCGATAATTTTCCCATGGAGACATCTTAAAATAAATTTACCAAAGAACTTTTGACGAGTTGAAGATGGAGAGAAGAATACATTTTAATGCATTAGATATCGTAAAGTACTTTTCATTGAAACCGTTCGACGTATCAAGCTATAAAAACTGTTGGCCTAGTTACGCTAAGTGTTAAAGTTATTTCAAAGACGTTAGAAATCTCGTTGATTATGTTACTTACACCTAGATATTCTCTTATTGTTGTACATTAATTGGTAAATTAATTGGTTGAACCCTTAGGCTTTTATTTTTTAAACAATTTACATATTTAATTTTTCATTTCAATAGGTTTAACTTTTTTTTCTTATTTATGACAAAAAAAAAAATTTATATTCTAAATAAAATGTTGAAAATATGCTAATATAAGAGTCTCAATTCAAATTTTCCGTTTTTATTGAATCATTGTATCAAGTATGAGTAAAAATGTATACATATATACTACTTATTTATAATAAACTTTTAAGTATTGTTCAAATTAAATTAAATTAAATTAAATTAAATTCTATAATCAACATTATCTGTTAAATTGTATAATCAACATTCTACAGATTTTAGTACAATTTTAATTTAGTTTTAGTCGTTTAACGACAATCCACTTTATGAATTGATTAAATAGCTTAATCCTTCGTTTAAAATTTTACTGCGATTAAAACACAATATCGTAATAATGCACGATTTAACAGTTTCAATTTAAAAGCTCTTCCTGCATAAAGACATTTTCAAAAAATTTTGCATCGACCCTTTTAACTAATTATCGCAAACATTTTATAGAATCGTAAAAAAACTCATCGGGCATGCATCATATTAACATTCGTAATTGTTAATTTACAGATTACAAATCCTTATCCATCGCCGACGTACATACAGTTGGTATGGAATTCGAAATTGAACATAACGCATATATATATATATATATATATATATATATATATGCGAGGTGGATTAACAAATTTTGGTGCATGTTGACGCGCGCGAAACACTGCAGGTTCTCGGCTTATCGCGGACGTTGTCGACGCCCTTTTAGTGTAATGTGTATCACCTTTGGGAACGATGATTCAAAATTAGGGAAGATTATGTTCTTCGTAACGTTTTAATTAAAATTTTCATAATTCGCGGGAATACTACTAATATTGATTGCGTATATCGTGATAAGTTTTTTTTCTCACTCTTTTTTTTTTTTTTTTGAAACATTTTCTACTTTATTTCTCATATTTATGCACGCGTTAACAAAAAATTATTAACGTCACGTTTATATATATATATATATATACATATATATATACATATATTTTTTTTTGTTTTAAAAGTTGAGAAAAAAATTCAAACAAGAAAAGTACAAAAAATTTTGAGTAACGTATGAATGTTTTTGATGTAAAAAATGTTGTATTTTTTAGTTTGCTTTTTTTTGGAATGAAAAAATTCATTAAGGCAAATAATTTCAAGTTTGAAAATAAGGCAAATTAATAAATATAAATTAAAAAATTTTAAACGTTAATTATAAAACATTTTTTTTTGAATTTCTTGTTTCATTTCAAAAAAAAAAAAAAAAAAAAAAAAAAGAACAATAAACACTTAAAAAATAAAAAAAATACTAAAATACATAGCTTTAATAATCAAGTAAATGATTATCGATTTTATAAAACTTTAATTTCTTGAAAATTGAGGAAAAAAAAATTAAAAATTATAATTACAAACTCACAATGCTTCTTTTTTTTCTTTACTTTAATGAAATTTTAATTTTAAATCATAAATTATTAAACTCTTCTTGGCTCCCATAAACATTTCTTAAATTGTACTTTTTAATTTTAGAAATTACAAATTTTAGTTTTTATTCAATTAACATATAAGCACGCTTGCATTGAACAAATTTTTATTTCAATGGTTCAATAAATACCTTTGTTATAAAGACGAAAAGAAATAACTTTTTTCTACCAACGGATTTAAGTTTCTCAAAATTATGTAGTATTGCTGTAACAAAGCTTCGAACAAAACTGCCTAAAAATGCTCTGAAGTAAAAAAGTTAAACAATATTAAACAAGTTCAGTTAGGTTAATTTGTTACAGAGATTTTTAAATGAAAATATTTCTGAAAAAGTATCATTTTCATAATTAATTATAAATGGAATAAGATTATTTACTTGCAGATATTTTATAATTGATCATTAATTTTGAAACTTTTTAGATTTTTTGTAAACATCTGCGATTAAACATTATTTATACTGTTAATAAGTTAATAAAAGAACTACATAATAAACTAAATCTTATCTCTGTTTACGAAATTGAACATTATTAAGTTAAAGTTTTAAAAAACGAGAACTATCGATTGACCCTTTTATTTTGATTGCGTAACGATAACAATCATCTTTTATTTATAACTCGAGAAAATTTAAATTAATTTCTTAAATTTAAATTTAATAAGTTTCGCAGAGCAAAAAAACTGTAAATTAAAATTAAATTAAAGAACTTGTCTCGAGGTTGCATTTGAGATAATCGATTTGCAATCACTTACAGCTGCGCACTTAGTACCTGCATGAGAAAATGTTTAATTAAATTAGCACTCGAATAAAATAAAAGAACATAAAAAGTGGCGAAAAAAAAAAAAAATTAAGAAGTTATCGGGCGTTTTATTATCAATAATCTTCGAAAGATTGAAAATTTTTCGAAATCAATTTTATTGTTTAATCTCATTCGATTTGCATCTGAAAACTGTAGAACTAAATAAAAAATTTATAGCGAATATAGAAATGGTAAAAAAGGCTTCTTCTTGAAAATAAAGTAATTTTCTTCCATTGGAATATTGAATTCGAAAGTAAATACCGATAAAAATTACCGAACAGATAGCATTGCAAACTGACACGTGTAAGCAAATAATAATTTAAACTTTCAAAATACATCTTGTTTTAAAATTTAGCTTTTCAACAAAAAATTTCAATATGCATTTTTTAATAATTAGGCACGCGAAAATTTTTATTGAAAAAGTGAATATACGTAATATTGAAAAATGTAGTAATGAATATATTGATGAATATTCAACATTAAAATATATTATGATAACTTTTGAATTTGAAATACTTAATGAATTCGCTCTAATTAATCCAAGAAATAAACAAACTACCATTTTTATTATATTTCATTTATTTTATTTTACTTTATTCTATCATTTTAAGTATAGTTTAAAAATTGAAATTAAAAAGAAAAAAAAAAAAAAAAAAAAGTAACGCGACAATAAAGTTTTTTTAATTTTTTTTTTAATAATAATGGATGTAGTAATAATGGACCTGGTAATAATTCTTGTGACTATTGATTTGTTTGCGTTCGCGCCCGATCAATCATGGACTTGTACTACTTGCACCGAACGGAAAAAAGCATAGGTAAACAAAGTTAAATTTTGATTACAAAATATAACTCTTATTGGAAAAAAAAAAAAAAAAAAGAAAGTAATTGACTTTTATTTTAACGAGAATTACTTCGGTTATTCTTCTTTTTTTTTTTTTGTAATTTGTCATAAGCACCTATACCGTAATTTTTTTTTTTTTTTTTTTTTTTTTTTTTTAATTATATAAATGAAATTGTCGATACAGCAATTGCGTATTGATTATCAAATTGTTTAGTTAACTAGCGAACCTTTTAAAATTGCTCTTTAAAGTTTTTATTTCGTGTAACATGCGGTACAAAAATTAACGTTACGTACGTTTAGTTGATAAAAATTTAGTCCGTATAAATGAAAAAAGAACTAACACATTGATAATTGCCGTTAAATGTTTAAACATATTACGCTTGGATATTTAAAGGCTTTATTATCTTCGTGTAATAATGATTTACGCCCGATTAATCTTTTACGCAACGGAAAAGCAAATTCGATGATTAAAGACTTATTAATTTTTTTTATATACAATTACAAGTGGCGATTCTCTAATTATTGTAATTAATTAAGAATTTATGAGCAGAAGTTTAATAAATTTAGAAGCAAAAAAAAAATGTTTATCAAGTGGGGCTTTTTTTAAAAAATTTTTTTTTTTTTTTCTATAAGTTTTTTTTCGTTTGGAAATTTAAAATCACAGTTTACAAAGAAAATTTTGTACAATACAAAACGCTACTTGAAATTCCTCCATCGTTACAAAGGCAATTTGGCAACCAAATTAAATTAATCAAAATCGAAACACACACACAATTGAAATCTCAATCTTCAAATGCAGTTAAATTGATAAAAGGACCTATTTCTCCTTCCCCGTAGCACCATTGAAAATGGAAATAGTTTCCCAAACCGGGTAGGTAGAAATCGTTAATCGCTAGCGGTACGTGATAATCAAACGCAACCTTGAACCCACGAGGCTTCGATTAATAACCGAAAGATAATGAGAGAGAGAGAGAGAGAAAGAGAGAGAGAGAGAGAGGGCTATTTCTCCGGCACGGAAATTAACGAATATAACTATCTCATGCGCAGGTTAATCCGTGCTACGATCGATCGATCCCGTGGGACAGACGCCTGTTGCGTCCGCTTTTCCTTCTTCTCTTTATACCTCTCGAAGGCAGCCGAACCGTGACGGTTACGCAAATTTATGTCTTAATTTTCGCAAAGATCTGACACGGGCTCTTACAGGTTGAGACGAGAAGAATAAAACAAAAAAAAAAAAAAAAAAAAAAAGAGAGAACGACCTTACTGCGCATTGTAAATTATCACCGGTGAATTTATAAATCGTTTTACGCTGCTGTAATTTTCGAGTTGATTGATTTGAGAAACTGATGATTATATACACCAGGGTGTATTTTTTATAATTAAGGAATTTCCTTCTTCGCGATCGTTTTATGCTATACACTCGAAATGATTAACTTTATTTGCGGCTTTTGATAACAGAACGAGTGAAATTTTCTTAATTTTAATTGATGCTTCAAAGTTTTAATTGATTTTATACATTATGATATTTGGCTGAACTTGCAATATTGAAGTTAAAATTCATTTATTTTCTTTTTTTCTTAATTTGTATTAAACTCGCATTTTTATTATGTGATATTATTAACTTCCTGTAATTAATTCTATCTACAATAAATTTCCCATTTAGTAAGTGAATAATTTATATAATAACCATAAAAAAGGATTAATCGGAAAAAAAAATTATTCATTTTATTATTATTTGCATTAAATAATATAAATCAGTAATCGCATTAGCCCTGAAGTTATTATCTTTGAATTTTGAATATCACTTTAAACGTTAATGTTAAAAAAGTATTCAGCCTTCCTCTCTCTTTTTCTTTAATAATTCATTTAAAATCGCTAATTGCCCGCGTTGTAAAACAAGTTATACCAATTGTCTTAATCGGGCTTACATTTGGAATACTGTATGTGCGCGCGCGCGCCAGCTTTATTGAAATCGGTACAAAGGCTCATTGATTGAGTTTCGTTAATTTGCTGCAATTGTTTTATAAAATTTGTACGCCGACTTTTTCAAGCGAATATTCGTAAAATTATAAACATTATTTTCAACTATGTACGTTCATAAGCCAACTATTCGTTTGTTTTAAAGCGATAAGCGTATTTTTTTTTTGAAAATTTTCTAAATTTCATTTTTTGCAAGACGATTTTTTTTTTACATCGTTATTAAATTTAATTTTGAAAAAATTATAAACTAATTTTTAATTTAATTTATTATTCTTTCGACCGGTTAACGTTACAAAGTTAATTCTAACTCGACTTGACCTATTTCTTCAACTGTATAATTACAAAAAAAAAAAAAAAAAAAAAAAAAAAAAAAAAGTAGAGATTAATTTTTTATAAAATCGTTTGTTCAAATTAAGACTTCTAAACCTCTTCTCTAAGTCAATAATATTTCTTTTATCTTTAATAACGCTTTTAAATTCTTTCATTACATAAGAGAAAATTCATTGATGGTGACGTTAAAGATTTCATCGAATAGAAAATAAATAATTCTTATTGATAAAGTAAAAAATTATACTATAAATATATATTTTTAATCAAGAATAAAAGCGACTTCCATAATAAAAAAAAAAAAAGTAAAGCCTTGTATGCAAAGCCAGGCATTACATTCCAAGATATTTATACATCTCAATGCTCGGAATGCGCATCTACTACACCCTCGAGATACTTCTTTCAAATAATGTCGTCTCTCCTCTGCTTCTCCCCTCGTTTACCCAAACAATCGCAATAATATCAGAACTTTTAATCTCGCTCCCTCTCTCCCTTCTTTCTCATCCATAATCTTTTTTCGTGCTCTCATACAATTAAAGCGGAGAAGGAGGACTCTAACTTTTCGAAACTACCCATATTATGGGTAGGGAAAGAGTAGGCGTAGGGAAAAAAAACAGGAAATGAGCGTAACGTCGAACTAGAAGCCGTTAGATCATTCGAAACATCGCGTTAACTCACATAGCGAGAGTCACATTGTGTGTATCATCTTGTGTTATCAATATAGATGGAGGACGAAGTGCCGACGGAGTTGGAAGTCTTAACCCAAAGGGTCTGCAACCTGCTGTTCAACACGAACTTTGGTATTAGCTTCGGGCTGTATTGCGTTAGCGGACAGAATTTCCGCTCGGCGGTCGCACAATTATTCCACTGCGGAAGGCAGCGTCAACTGCGCATCGGACAGTCCAAGCGATCTTCGACTAATCAAACCAATCAGCTCGGTAATATTAGTTTGATGAAAGAGAGAAAGGGAGTGACAAAGAGATAGAAAAATCGAGATAAAGAAATAGAAAAAAGCGTCTCGATGACTACTCGATTATTTTCATTATTGCACGTTATCCACCCCTACTCTCTCTCTCTCTCTCTCTCTTTCTCTTTCTCTATCTGTCACTCTTAATCTTTCTATTTATCTTTCTCTAATTTCCTGAATTAACGGCTACCAAGTATTTGACGACTATTCAGCAGTGCGTCAGCGCAAGTTTATGCGAAAGTATTTACGAGCATGTAAATTCTTCGAAGCCTTTCAAGCCCACTCTACGTAGATTATAGTAGAAAAAGAGAAAGAAATTGCTTAAGAGGGAAACAAAAGTAAATGAATTTTTTTTTCTTTTAGAAAATATAATTTTTTAAGAGCTACTATAATGTTCTTCCCATTTTAAATGGTATTCTTAAATGGTTTATATCGGAGGTGGACAACTGCGTCTTTTTTTTTTAATTAAATACTCCCGTTGTTCTCTCATGCATGTTTACACTTTATATATATATATATACACTTTTTTTAAGCCCTCTTTAAACTTTTGGTCTTGAAACCTTTTTTAAATTTTTAAAAAGCCTTTTAACATTGTGCCAGTAAAGAGCCATCTTTTTTGTTCAAATCCAAAAAAGTAGAGAGAAAAAAAAATCAGCAATATCTGTTTATCCATGGAAAAAATATGCTGCAGTTATATAACTCGTAATATGAAAGTCTATATGCATATTATTATTATAACAAAAATGAAACATTATATCGTTTGGTCCTTGCATATTGACAAAATAGAAAAAAAAACACAAAAAAACACAAAAAAAAAGAAAAAAAAAATCATCGCAAACTCCAATAAAGATAACTGCAAAGCTCCTTTTTCTCTTCTTATTCAAACAACAACGTCTAAACCATAAAGCCTTGTGCTCGCATAATCCGCTACTCTATTAAAACTAAAATTGGGGCGGGTTTTTTTTTTTTTGGGTTTTTCGAAATACAGGCGTCGAGACGATAAGAATAAGCGGGTCAGCCTCGGGTGATCACACGATCGTCTGCGAGAAGCCATGGAGAGATTCGTTCCAGTTGAGGTTACATCCGTCCAGCCGAACACATCGTACCAACGACGACGTCAAAGACTCCTACGTCGATAGCGTTGTGGTGGGTTACTGCGCCCCGAGAAAAAACTACGATGCGCGAATGTAAGGAGAAAGAAAAGGCTGAGGGAGAGAGGGCAAAAGAAGATTCGATTTACAGATAAGCAACGAATACGCTCTTGTTCGTTGGCTTTATAACCGAAGGCTCAAAGAGAATAAAAAAGAGAAGAGTAAGGGTAGAAAGAACATCGAAGCAAGAATCGAAATTTAATTCACAGTGTGAGTTACACCGAGAAAAAATTCTAGGTAATACGTCCTATAGTCTATACTAAGCTAGTGTTATTGGGCGCATAATGTTACCCAGCGCTGCTGGGATAATGTCCTCATTAAAAAGAATTCGTCTATATTCTACTTTATGAAATGGAATTGCTGAGTCGTTGCTGGAATTATTCGGGAAATTGCATTGTTTATCCATTTTTGTTTCATATTTTTTTCCCTTTCTTTCTTTCATTCGTTTTATTATTTTCACCTTAAGTCAATAGTTATTTTAAATAAATCAAGTGTTTACTGAATGGAAATTAAACAGTTATGCGAATAAAAATACAATACATATAATCTTGAAGTAGCTGCAGAATCAATATTTCATTAAAAAAATAAAAATAAATTATTTTCAATGTTATATGTTCAATAATAATTTATTTAAACATTCCGTGATTTTCAATTTTTTATTAAACTTTGTATGACTAAGTTTCTATATGCTTCTAAGACAATTTTTTTAATTTGTTAAATACATACTCCAAAAATACTTTATAAATATTTTATAAAATTTCGTTTATTATTTAAGGAATAAACTAACACCGAAAGTTAAATTATAGAAAGTCAATTTTTTACTAAATTTTCACTGTATAAAGTCTATATTAAAGAAAAAATAAATAAATAAATAAATAAATAATGATAACCCTAACTTATTATATTTTATAGAAAAAAAAAAATCTGCACAAATTTTCAAAAACTATTTAAAATTTTTTCTCCGTGTGCGATAATTATATAAACGATGCGAATTCGCTGTACTGCGAAAAAAAGCACGATTAAGAGCTTTCTAGTTATTAAAACCAAAGAGTAATGTTAAATGTAACCAATAATTAAAGGAACAATACGATCTGATTGTACGGCGATAAGCAGAAAGTCGAGATTTAATATTTAATAAAGAGTTAATAAATCATATTTAATTAATTTGCATTTGAGTAAATTATGCGTATAATAAAAAATATTCTTTTAATTTAACGTTATAGTTAATTATTTAAATGAATGCGAGAAATGGACTTGCCTGATAAAATATCAAATAATGATTTTTGTGACTGAGTTATTACTATGACATATTTTTCTACTTGATATCCGGTTTGGATGAATGCCCGTGAGAAAGAAGCATTTCTTACAGTATTATTTAAACGGATTTGTGAATCATTTGAAGAAAAAAACAAAGTATCGTTAACCAATAAAACATGAAAGTAAATAATTTAAAACTTAAATTTAAAATACGACATTGTAACTCATTTTTTCTTCAAATTGAATGTTTTGACATAATATAAGAGCATAAAGTATTGTATTATAAACGAGTCTATATTTAATTTAATATATTAAATGGAATTTCAGTTCTTATAAATAAAAATTATTGTTATTAAAATATTTTAAAAAATTTTTATAACAAATAACTAATTCTAAAATTCAAAAAAAAATTTGTTATAATTTAAAAAATACATTTCCAATAGAATAATATAAGGACATATGTTATATAAGTAAAAAATTTTAATGCAAAAAAATATTATTATTACTGTTTTTAATTTAAATCATAAATGTAGCCTAACAATAAAATTACGTTTTTGTAAAAAATTTATCTTTAACATTGTTAAAAACGATTTAAAAAACGCTAGACAAAATGACTTTTTGAGCAAAGCATTCGTATTATAATTTTCTTATTATTGTTAGCATCCGTTGCCTTAATATGTGATATCGTATCATCATTGAATTGAATTTTTAATATTTGAATCCTTGAAATTTTTTATTAACAATATTGTTCAAATTATTTAAAATTTATTATTGAAAAAAAAATAATAAAATATAAATGAAAATTCCATTCTGTCAATTTAAACATCAAATATTATTCAATAATATCAAATATATAAATATTGTTAAATAATGCTAAATAAAATTTCTTATTTTATAACACGTCCGTTTATGCATTGAATATTATGCTTTAATATGTATATTCGAAAAAAAAAAAAAAAATTATTGTTATTTCAAGCAGAATCTTAGAAATTATATTCAGTGTCATCTATGTATTCGATTATCAAAGTATGTTCATCGAGTTTATGTTATGCTACCCATAAATAGGTACTTTTTGAATAAATATACAATGATTGTTTTAAAAAATTAAAGAAAAGAAAAATGATAATATTAGATCCTTAATTATCAAATATATTTGTTAAAGTCTAAAAAAGTATCAAAAGACTGTAAAAATGTATAAAACTTAAAGAATAAATTAGCATAGAATTAAATAATTCTCTTTGTTTCCTTCTAAATGTGTCTAGAATGTTATTAATATAAATCACACTAAAAAATCTACAATTTTATTTAGACTTTTTTGGCGAATTACTATTAATATCAAATAAATCTTTTCTTCTTAAAACACTTTTTTATAAAAATTTACTATTTTTTATTCAAACGTGTTTTTCCTACTAGTCTATTCGCCTGTGAAAAACAAGAGAATTTGCTCAAAAGAAGCTTTTCAACCAAAAGACACTATAGCATCCGATAAAATTCAAATCCCCTTTATCGAGCGTTCTTTATCTCTCTCACATGTTCTTGCCAAAACGAGCTTCTTGCCGTTTCGCCCAATAAGGATGTCGGAACATCGAACATTTGTATAAGCATAAGACATTGGAGGACTTACCGGTGTCAGAATCCGGAGCTGGTAGCGGTCGAACGTTGCCAAAGAAGCGCTGATCCAGCAGCTGCAGCAACTGGAGGGCTGCATCGTGCACAGGTGCCCTGGGACAACCGGTATTCATCAGCGTCACGTTGATTATGCTGGTGTAGTGGTCGCATGGGTATTCGCTGGAACGGTTGAAAATTTATAAGAGTTAAACTTCCAATAGTCGTAAATTCTCGAGGTAAGTTGAACCATTAATACCACAATCTATTAAATTAACTTATTTATTTTTCATCGCACGTTTATGTAATTTAAATATTAATTTTTAAATTAAAATAATACAACTATATTTATTTATAATTTTACGTTGACAGCGACAATAACCTAATATTTTCTGAAAAATTCACTTTGTTTAAATTTATATTTTTTCTTGCTTATTTTTAAAGAAATCACATTCGCATATATTACGAATAATAATTAATGTTCATATAGAAATGTTTAATCTTTTAAATTAAAATGCGATTTTTTAAAATTCTAGTAAAAACATTGTGAATCCTTCTTTATTAAATGTTAATAACATTGCTTTAAACCGCAAAGATTATTATATCTATTCTATAATTTATATTTAGAAATATTTTAAAAAATATCTTTTCTTTTTTTATAAAATCAAGAAATTTATTAATATTTCTTTTTAAAATTGAGTTACTCACCGAGCACTAAAAATAGTAGCCAATGCGAGGAAACAACCATCGGCAACTTGAGGTAGACCAGTGTAACAGCGATCTACTACCCAATCAAGAAGCGCACCGATATCAGGATTGCCCTCAAGCAGTAGCACGACTGTCTCACGAGCTAAATTGTAAATCTGAAAAAAAATTGAAAAAGAAAAATATAATACAGTAAATAATAAACATTTTTTTTTTTTTATATTATTTGAGTTATAAGTTATTATAATGAGTTTAATATAGCTGAATAAGGTTAAAGTGAATAGTAAGAAATAAAACATAAAAAAACACCAAGGTATACACACCCAAGGGAGGGTAGATAATATTTTTGAAAGATAAAAAGTAATTTTGCATAAATCAAGCCTTGAATCGCAGCTATATTTGAATATTCGTCACGCATGCGCTGATAAACATACGGACACATATTTGAAATCAAGCTTCCATTATTTTGCGAAATTCACCGAAGTTTCGCTGCAAATGCATTACGGACATCGTTAATAGATATTGCCTGACGATGTTTCCGATTGAACATTTGAAATAAAAAGGATGGTTAAATAAGTCAGTCGAATAATTTAATGGTAAATTTAACACACATTTAACACGCATTATGTTTTAAACATAAATTATAACTATTGTTTAATTAGAAATTTGTATGTATTCATTATAAATCTTATAAAAAATTTATTAGTGATATAATATTATAATAAAATTATTAATAAAAATATAACAAAGTTTTTTGAAATTTTAATTAAAATTACACGTATATTTATATATTTTTTACAATAAAATTCAATTATTTATCAATACAAAACTTTATTTATATCAAAACTCACCTTCTCGTCTTTGCTGGCCAAAAGAAGATCCAGCCACTGATAAAGTATCGAACCTTCTTCCGATAAACTTTGAGGATTAAAACAGGATCCACAGCACAGCAATCCACTCATGGCCTGAAGAGCCGATATCTGAAGCTCCGAGCAGGTGCACTTTTCGTCGTCCTGGCTACCGGCTGCTGGAGCGTTTGTCAACAGCGGCTTGCCATAAGGACCTGCCCAGCTAGCGAAGAGCGTGAAAAGATTGCGACGGAGATCGCGGTTCAGCAGCGTTAAACAGGCCTCAACTGCGTTGATTTTCAAAATAATAAGTGTGAAATTTTTAAATGAATGTTATCTTCTTCGGGATACTTCGTTACAGTAAAAATGAAAAAGTAGATTATAATAATGTGTGTTTTGTCTATCATAGAACATTTTTTGGTACGATATGGAAAAATTTCGAAGCGATTAATTCTAATAGTATAAAATAAAATTTTATGAAAAAATTTAAGACAAAATAGTATACTGAGATTAAATTATTTGAATGAAATATAACAGCGTTTGATATAAAAAAATTTTAGAATTATCTTGAATTGAAGATGAATCTTTTTAATTTGATTAAACAATTTCTATTTAAGATTTATAAATTTTAAACATATGTTTAGGTATAAATTGAAAATAGAAAGTAGTGATAATTAAGCATTATTCGGTAGTATTATACAAATTTAGTGAAATTTCGTAAATTTTTCATTAAAATTTAAATTAAATTCAGCATTTGATCCTTTTACTTTAACGTTTTATAATTAATAATAAAAAAAAAAGAAGATTATTATTACGTCTTCTTTCATCGCTTCGAGATTACACCGCACCGCAGTCGGATTTTTACCCAACGAATAGATTTAGATTTAAAATCTAGAGTAAAATGATAAGCTTACGCGAAAAGCTCTTGAGCATTTTACGTATAAAATTGCAAAAATGCAATTTAATGTCTCTCACTGCAGGAGCCTCTTTGTCGGTTTCGTTTTCGAGATATAGTCGGGCACCATCGATATACTCTACGAACGTTGGATGAAGAGATTGTGTATCTCGATCTAATACCGCCGGACTGCAAAAGCGGATTATTGTAAAAGTTAGTTTCATGAAAGGAAAGCCAAAAATTGTATTCACTTTGTAAGCGAGCAAACTTTGAAATGATTCGCGAAAATGATGTGAAATCGCGCAAAAGCAATTGTAAAAAAATCACTGTACCGAAAATTAAAACAATTTAAATACTGCAAGTTACAATTCAATGAGAATTTTACTGAAAATAAAAATTGTTTCAATCTGAAGAGCTTGCTTGATAAAATATCCATGAATTATTCAAATATTTTTCGTAAAAAAAAAAAATAAATAAATAAATAAATAAACATTTTTTTTTTTTTTTTTTTTGTA
This sequence comes from Chalcis sispes, assembly GCA_949987625.1. NCBI lineage: Eukaryota > Metazoa > Arthropoda > Insecta > Hymenoptera > Chalcididae > Chalcis > Chalcis sispes. Next base: position 13,808,882 of record OX465095.1, on the reverse strand, counting down.
CAAAAATTTGCCTTGTATCGATGTAAAACAAACATTGTTGTATTAATAATCAAATGAATAATAAAATTAATAAAGATTCATTGAAAAATCTCACCAGATCCCAAAAGTCCCGTACTCAGCGATCAATTCCAAAACGCGAACAAGCTGCAATCTCAAAGCATCGCGTCGTCTGCGTCGCCTCATGTTTTCTTGTTTCCGATCGACCGCTTCGCGAATGTAAGGCACCAGTTCTTCCATCAAGTCTCTATAAGAATATTATACGATACATCGATTGTTTATGCAAATTTTATTCTAAAAAAAACGAGAAAATTTTAAAATTTGATTATGAAATAAAAAAAATTATTCCTGTGACTTAAACAATATGGACTTGATTAACTTTTTGAAAGACTCGAATTAAATTTTCATTTATATATTTTATCAATCAAATGTTTGAAAAACGAAAAATTTATAAAAGAAAAAACGCAATCATTTTATCATTTCCTTTAATCGCGCAAGTTTCTTCATTTCCATTAACAAGCGGATCATTGAAAAACAAAAAGAACAAACACAAACGTAAAACTTACTTGAGCGCATCGGCGTTTACTTTGCCGATCGCGTGAACCGCGGCGTCTCGCACATCGATCGTTTCGCATCTCAACAGCGGCACGGTGAGCTTGTAAAGAGCCGAGGGACTGGCATTAGTTCCCGGTGACTTGTTATCTCCGCGCTCCGCCGACAAACTATCCGGCGAGGAACTGCAATAGCGTCAGACGTCATTTTATCCGAGATTCTTGCTTTGGTAAATATATTATTTTATCAAAGCCGTTCCGTAACGATTCGGCGATGCCCCCGTTTTTTTTTTTTTTTTGTTTTAATTATTTCAACAATTTTTTTTCGTTAAAACGTTTTGTGTCAGACGCCGCGATAAAAATGTCTTAACAAATCGCTATACCATTCTTAAATATTACCGATGACAATAGACAAATGTGAAGGTTGACATCGGGTAACAGTACTTATTTATAAATGTAGTTTCATAAAAATATAACCGTTATATCGTTTAAAACTTTACAAATTAAATAATTCGATTTGAAAAAAAAAAAAAAAAAAAAAAAAAAAAAATTGAATAAATATAACAATAAATGATTACGATAATTAATAACAATATATAAAAATTTAACGATGTTAAAATAATCGGAAACGGCATTGCTTAATCGGTAGGAACTACCTTGAAACACAGCGATGGTTTGATTTTCGTATTCATTGCTGCTTATGCAGATTATAAATGAAAATAATGATAATGGCTTTCTTCGCACGAGCTTTTCAATTACTTAATCGTGATACTCTAATGAACATGAATAATAATAATACCGGTGCGAAAAGATGAAGCTATTGGGAACGGTCGTCTAACAATAATAATAATAATAATAATAATAATAATAATAATAATAATAATAATAATAATAATAATAAACTAAGCAAATGCAGGCTGATCTTTGCACATAAACCACGTGCAAAGGTTTACAAAATAAGCATAACTACTTGGTAATGAGATTTTTTACTTGGACAAACTAAGGAGTTATTCATGCATTTTAATTTTATTTCTCATACGTACCAATATTAAAACCTAATTTTATTAAGGATTATTGCGTAATGATTATGTATTACTTAATTAAAGCTTAGAATAAGGTCACCAATAAATTATATGTTAATTTCAATTAAGATAAACTAAACAATATGACAATCATTATTATAACTATGTGAATATTTTTTTTTTCTTTTTTTTTTTTTTTTTTAAATTTGTAATAAATTAACGTACTTCATTAACCATTTTAAATTCGCTACTATTTTAAAATAAATTTATGATTATAAGATACAAGTGACGATTCATTTTCGAAAATTAAAATATAAATTTTTAAACGCACTTTATAAATCTTTAAATAAAATAAGTGAAATTCGTTATCAAAAATTGTGATAATTTACATTTAGGTTTTAAATTTGGTTTGTATTAATTATTACTTCAAATCAATCTACATATATATAATACGTAATGATTGATCCAAAAAATTTAAGAGAAAAGTGTATTTATAACATTTTTATTAAATGCGATCGCTTTTTCCACTTCGATCACTAAATACGAGTATGTCTCAATAATTTATTGTACAAATAAAATTAATATCAATTGATAATCAATTTAAAATCGTACTATTTTATTCAAAATCAAAATATCATTAATATTTCCTCAAAAGCTTGTGTTAAAATATACGAATCATATTTAAGTTAATATCTAAGAAACGTTTATATTTACTTAATATTTAATAAAATAATAATATAAAAAAAAAAAAAAAAAAAAAACAGAAAATTTTGCAATCTTTTGTAATATTGTAGCCTTTGTTAAAACATACTACAATACCACTTTTCCCTTCGAGTGTATAATGAAAATAAAGATAAAGCACGCATTGATGTACGCATACTTCTAGTAGTCTCTGTAGACATTGTATTCTCTGTTGTATCCCCAATTCGCTTGCTGTGTAAATGTGTTAATTCATGACGACCGTGTCTTAGCTCTTTAACCCCCTCCCCCCCCCCCCAAAAAAAAAAAAAAAAGAAGCAGCGGCGATATTTTGTATTAAGGAAAAAAATAATAATAATAATAACAATCATCATTTACTTTTTTAATAATATCTTTCATTTTTGATTTCTTATTGATTTTCTCAATTGTTAGAGGCTCACCTGGTCCGTTTGTGCCTGGTGTAGATGCCGGATATGGACGGTACGGAGAAGCGGCCCGGCAGGGTCTGGGCCCCGCCGAGGTTCTCCAGGCTCTGACTCAACTCCTTACTCATGCACAAAACACCAAACTCCACCGTATGCTGACCACTATATTTTTAGAGTATACATATATGCAATACAGTGTACCACCAATAATAAATGTTCCTTTTCTCGCTTTTCTTTCTTTCTTTCTTTTTTTATTTCAATTATTTTTTACGTCTCGTTTGTCTTACTTTTTCATTTCTATTAATGATAAGTAAAAACGACGCTCTTTAATAATTATCCAAGCAGGAATATAGTTTAGAATTATGATATCAACTAATGTTCATTTATACACGTGAAGGTAAGGCCTGACGCGTGTGAAAGCTAAGCATTTTAATGTACTAATGAACGAATTGTGTGTTTATACAAAATTTATAAGCAAATTATTTTATTAATTATATTTAAAAAGAGAATTTTATTAAGTACAAAATATTAAATAAACATAGAAAAAATGTCGAATTAATTTTAAACTAAAATATTTTACCTTAAATCAATAACTAAATTAATAAGCGATTCTTTTATGATTTAAATTTTACATATTGAACTATACATATTACTTCTTTGTGTTAATCGTTGATGATAATTTATAAATAAATACTGACAAAAATTTCTTAATTTATACAAAAATTTAATTTAAGAAAATTAAGAATATTAAAAATTAAACATAATAACATGCACAGCTTCTTGAGATTTATGCGATCCTTTTATGCTTCAAATTTATACAAGATTTTTTAGATCAAATTTTTTAATTATAGAAAGTAATTGTGTGTAACATATTCTATAAAAAAAAAAAAAAAAAAAAAATAATAATAATAATAATAATGATAATAATAATAATAATAATAATAATAATAATAATAATAATAATAAATTGCAACTTAAAAATAAATTTTAAATAATTAAATAACAAAAGAAAAAATTTTCAAATATTAATAAATACAATTTTTAATTGTGTATGATAAATTGTAATTTGCAATTTATTATTTTTATAATATAAAATTATTTTTTTTAACGATAGTATTCAATTTTAAAAATAATATTAATAAAATAATTTGTGTACTAAAAATTTTTTTAAAAATTATTTATCAGTATAAAACTTAATATTTTTACTAACTAAACAAAATTTTGTAATAACATAAACTTGAAATTAATATTTCAGAAAAACATAGCTTTCACATGATATTGTTGGGATAATAATAATAATAAATAAATAAGACAACGGCGACTGACATGCGGTGTTAATAGAAAAGTTGCAGGCGCAAAAGCAGCAAATATTTATAATGCTTCAATAGGCAATATTGCACAATGAGAATTTTTTATAATTTTATTGTTTTTTATTTTTATTGTATGCTATATATTAGTTTCATAAAATCTAATCATGATAAATTATAAATTCATTGAATTCTTTTTTTATGCAGTTTAATTGTACAAGAACATTAGCAAATTTACATTTTTTTCATAATCAATGTATTGCAGAAAATTTCTTATCTTTATTAAAATAATTTAAAAAATTTTTATTTGATATACTGGTTATATGCTTTACGTATAATAGTTTTTACTAATTTACTAAAAATATTTAAAATAGTTTTTAGTGGCCATAACTTTAAATAGAGAAAAAATATTATATGTATTTTAAATTTTATTCAGTTTAATTTTTATTTAATTAAATTCTCTTTATGCATAAAATTTATAAAATTCGATGCCTTCTTAAATTAATATATATATATAATTAAGATTTAAAAACATCTGTTATAAATTTCTTAATCTTGTTTGAATTAATTATTGTTATTGCAAATTTTTTTTTTAACTTTATATCCTACTTGTTTTCAAAGTAGTCTGCAATTTTTTTAAGTTCAGTTTAATACAAGAGTGTCATGGAAAACATTGGAACTTTAAATGTTTAAAAGAATATTACCAAAAATCTTGCAGTGCAAAGTAATACGATATAAAAAAAATGTTTAACAGTAATTAGTAATGCAGGGATAAAAATCAAATAAAACAAGCAAACTTGACCCATTTTAGATTAACAAATCAGATAATAAAATTAACATATTTTACAACGATACTAACATCAACTGCTTAGAAAATACAAAATACTACTAAAATTTTATATTTGTGTTTTAACCATTTCACCAATATTATCAATTCTGCACCTTTAATATACATACATGTGTATACGCATATATATATATATATATATATATATATATATATATATATATTTGAAATTTTTCGATTCAATTTCATCCAAAACTTTATAATTTTGTTTATTAAGACATAATTGTTTTTAAAATTTAATAATCTTACCTGAGACTGAGATCTGGACTTGCACAACGAATTATCGGACTTGGAATAGGTGGTACAACGCGATATCCAAAAGTTAAATAATTTTTCCATACGTGCATATAAACATCTCTTTCATTAACTGGCTTACGGATGGCAGTAGAACTTCGCAAAAGAGATGCTCTATTATCATTTACTGGCCTAAATATAGAAAAATATTATGATTAATCAAAGTTTTTCATGAGTATTATTACAAATTAATTTTTAATTGAAATATTTCTTTTAATACTAATTCTATTTTTAGTTTTACAAATTTATCAACTCATTACATTTTGTCCAATTTGTGAATAAAAGATTAATTAATTTAAAATAATTATTGAGTTCATAAAATAACTTACGTAGGATCGACAACAGTAAATAATGAATTAATACGATTAAAAACAATTGGCCACGAATGTGCTACAGCATTTGGACATAATGTTAAAACTCTATCCTTTTCCAAAAATGCAAATAAACAACTGCTCCAAGGATCGGCTCCATTTAAATTCAATAATGAGGAACTTTTTGTGCTGTTTTCGTCATGGAATCCTATAAATTAATTTTATTATTTTATTTATAAAACTGTTTTTTAAAAATAAAATAAGAATCATACCAGCTGTCCAAACGCAACTACTTCTATCAGCAATCCACTGTAAATCAACATTAGAAGTCGACGCAGCAGCTGCTTTTTCCGCGGGAGGGAGCATATAATAATACTTTTCTAAAACTACTGGACAGCAAGCATCGATCACATCAATCACAGGCTGATCATCTTCTAGACTAGCTGTAATAGTATTTATGTAAATAAAAATAAAATTTTATATAAATAAAACATTGTGTATAAAATTGTATGGAATAAAATTAAATAAATTAAAATAATTTTCCATACAATTTTTAAAAAATTACCAAATGTTTTTAGTAAGAGCTTGATTTCTCTCAATATATGAACAGCAAGACGTCGTGGATATAGCCGGCAATTGCAGAGCATGACAAGGGCAAAACCCTCGACAAGGTGGAAGACGCTAGACACCGGCTCTACTTTTTGGGTCGCAGTTTCGTTTTTCTTTGTTGTACTATCCGTATTTATTCGTGAATTTAGTCTTACACCGTCAACTAATTGTTCCTTTGCCTTGGCACTTGGATTAACAAGAGCATTTTTCCAGCAAGTCAATAATTGTAACAGCATCCGCAATCCATTGTCAAGTAATTGAGGAAACGTATCCTATAAAAAAAAAAAATATTAAAATTTATTTTTTTTAATTTAAAAATCAATAACTTAAGAAGTTTAAACTTGTTTAAGTTAGCTTTATTATGTGCAATAACATTGATTTATCTTCAATATTTAACAGTTATTTATAAGAAAAAAAAATTATTTGGTTTAAATTTACAATCTTTTTATTCTAATTATTGTATAAAAAATATACCTGCACATCACGAGCAAGAAACTGCGTAAATCCAAGTACAACATCTTGCCGCCAATCGGGAAAATCAAGTACAAGAGTTTGCAAACTTTGATAAGCTAAACCTCTTAACTCCTCATCCATATGAACGGTTAGTCTTGCAAGCATATCAACAAGTTCAGCACCCGTCATACCGTCAGGTATAAGCCTTGGCACTGCCGCTACGCATGTACGAAACAAATCAATTCGAGGTTTGCGCTCGCCAGTAATCATTTCATCCGGCTCTTTGTTAACGTTTTGCGTACTTGTCATCATCAGTGGACGACCATAGTGAACATCTAAAGCACGTAAAATATCTACAAAGACACGTCGCACATGAGGGAAATAAGAGGACATGCCTATGCTCTTCGCGGTATCTTCTGTTAACATCTGTTGAAAAAATAATTAAAAAATAATTTTTAAATAAATATTTATATGCATCTTTTATTATAAATTTATTAGACTTTTGTAAATGTGCGCATAAATTTAATATATTTACTAATAAAAAAAAAAAAAAAAATTATAATAAAATGAAATACTATTCTTCTAAAATTTACCTTATTTAAATAAGTCTTTTTTACACGCATTGTATTACCGCTTGGTAATACGCCCATAGTCCGAGGCATAGGAGGTTCACCTTCTTTTTGTTGCAAACTATCCGCTACAACAAGAAACGCGCGCAAACCAATACTCATGCGCTCAGGTGTCAAAATGATTTTAACCGGACGACCAACAGATAGTAAATCAAATACGATTTCTCGCATTGCAAAATCTAAGCGCTCTTGCGCAATGAACTGGATAATCTTCACAAAAATATTCAGCGGGGTATCGCGAGGTACAACAGCTTTTGATCCTTTCGGAAAGAGCGAGTTTACAATACTTTGTAATCGACTCTGAGTCGCTGAATTGCTTTCACATTTTATGCGAATCATATAAACCCATAGTAAACGATAGAGAGCCTCTGTAAAATACAAAAATCGAATTTAGTGTTATATAATGTAATCATCTTATCAAAATTCATGATTAAAAATTAATCTATTAAGTTTGAAAGTGCATAATGTTCTTTTTCTTAAATCATTAAAAAATAACAATTCTTTTATACATGCATATAATTATACACTTATCAAAGTATTTTATTTTATTATAAAAAGATAACTAAATAATTATATAAAGATGTTATAATTGAAATATATTTACCAAGAGCAACACGACACATTTTAGGATCGCGATTTTTTAAATGAGAGAGACACATCGCTAAAAAATAATGCCAATTTTGTAAAAAAAATGTCTTCTGACTAACACACAAAAGACATGTAACCAAAGGAAATAGTGCAAGTCGATGCTTATTTTTTGTACACATATCTAATGTTGTAGAATATAACATTTCTACAAAATTTTTTAAACAAGGAACATTGACTTCATTTTTCACAGCCTGTAAAAAAAAAATTACATGAATTACACAATAAAAAGAATATTATTGAAATAATTTAATGCATACAGCTGCTACAGGAACAAGAATTTCGACAAACAAGCCTGCAAGTGCATGCTTTACATCTTTATCTTTGACTTCTAAAAAATATTGAGCACACTCTTGCATAAATTGAAAAGATGCTTCAAATTCTTCAATTGGTACCATCTTAAATGAAAGAATTTGTTAAAATAAAAACTTTCTATAAAAAATAAATAAAATCAGATAATTTACCTTAACTCTAAAGAATTTCATGCCCATAAGTAAAGAAATAATGCTTTGTGTTGTATGAGGTCCAGGCTCTTTGGCTCGTAATTCTTTTAATTCAACCATGAAACGTTTTCGAACAGACATGAAACGTGATTGCGCGAGGACGCCAATTACTTCAGCATATAAATCTGCTATTATGTGAATATTTGCTGCATTTGGTTCATTTTGTATTCTAGAATAATTATTTAATATTTAATTGCATTTTGGTGTTTATTTAAATTTAAATTTTACTTATTAGATCGATTTTAACAATTATTAAAAAAAATTACCCTTCTCTGTATTTAAAATGTTTAAAAGCAATATTTTCAATGTGTGAAACTAAGTCTTCATGACCTGGATGGAATGGTAATTGTCTTAAAATTTCAATCAACATTAAACAAAATATAAATTCTACAGCCAAATCTCTTCTTTCTTGAAGTAAATCTGATTCACTTTTTTCAACTGTCTCTACACTTCCTGATACTATGGTGTACATTATACTGAAATTTTTTTTTAAATAAAATGATTACTTTAAAGCTGAAATACTAATGTGTTAAAAAGTTTGATAAAATTTAAAGTATCTAAATACCTTTTTCCTTTTTGATCTTCCTTTGCAGCAGCAAGTTTTTTTTGATCTGTTCCATGATCGACAAGTTGTCTTTCATACCAATTGAAAAGTGCTCTTAAAATAGAAGGTAAACAGTGTTCTGCAACTGATCCAAAAGCTGATAAAAGTTGATCAAATTGAGGATCTTCACCTCTTTGTAAGACTTTAGAAAGAAGTTTTTCCTGGAAAAAAATTTGTAAGCAACATTAGACTTTTTTTTTAATTAAAAATAAATAAAAAAGAAGAAAGAAGTTTTAAATCTATAATATATATCTTTATTTTCTAGAATTTTTATATTGTAATAAATATCATGACAAAATAATGTTAAATAATAAATAAATATCAACTGTTGCTTACTGTTTCAGTCATAACAGCCTCCATTTTTTTTTCTGCTTGTGATGTAAAATCTGCAAATAAGGACCGCATTACATATTCTCCTGGTCTTAAATCCATGTCTCCTATTTGTTGAGGCTTCATTGTCTCCTTTTGAGCACCCCAAGGCAGTATAACAGTCACAATGCTCACTCTACTGGAGGTAGACTCTGTAATAATTAGTTTTTATTTTCATAAAACTTTTTATTACTATCTGAAGTAAATTTTTGAATTAAATTTATTTTATTGTTAAGAAATATAATAAAATATTTTATATTTATAAAAGAATTATAAATCTATTGCAAAAAATTATAGAGTGAACATAATCTTCTTTAAAGTTAAGTTTTTATTAATCATTGAAAATTTCTTTTAATCATCCTTTTACATAATAAACAAAAACCAACATATTTATTCACTTATTTCTTTAAAACTAATAAAAGCAATATTTTCTGTAAATTCTTATTACATACTTAGATATATATATATATATACCTGCAATTATTTTTTAAAACTTTTATTTTAAGTATATATGATTTCAATATATATGATAAGATAACTTTACATTACATTAGATAAGATTAACTATACTTATAAATGGTGAATTATTAAAAAAATTGTTTTTTATTATCATATAAATAAATAATTATATTTAATTATAATAGGATTAATTCTATTATATTAATTATTATTTAAACAATATTTATTTAAATTAAACTAACCATTGCCAGATATAGAAGTGCTAGCAGTGTGAATGCTTGCTGCATCGCTGCCTTCCCCTTGTCCCAATCCATGAGTCAGTAACGTTTCTTGAAATGAACCTGAGAAGCTTGTTTCTGTTGTTCCCTCATGAAGACCTTCACCTTGAACCACTCGCGATTCAGTGGCTTCTAAGAAAAAAATTAAAAACTTGCTAGATTAAACATAATAAATTAATATAAAAAACATTGTTTAAATCTTTAATTTCTTAATACTTTATAAAAAATAAAGAGTGACTTCATGAAGTGAAGAGTTAGTACTTGCTAATTCTGAACATTGGAACCGACTAAGAAATGAAGCCCCATTTTGTAACGTAACAGATGCCCACAGTGGACCTTAACTCAATTACATCAAGTTAGATACCTGACTTTGACCGTATGCTAAAGATTATGTATAGTCAAAAGGATAAAAGCTTAAGGTTAAAGTACAGTTGTAAAAAAGCATGTATGATTAAATTTTAATTTTATTTCTAAGCATGTATTATTTATTAAAAAATTAGAATGTTTAAATGACAATTTTTTTAATACAAAATATTTTCAGCTTCATTCACTTATTAGAGTTTCATTAGTATATGATTGTATTAAACACTTATATAAGTATAACAATCAATTAAAAGAATTATTTTTATTTTGCGAATTTTAATTTTTCTTCAAAAAATAAAATTTATTAAAAATTAAATTATACTAATCAACTTTCAGTTACATAAGTATATTTCAAAAATTTAATAAAAATTATTAATGTATTTTAAATTTTTACATATAATCACATTAAAATATTAAAATTAACAATTTTACCACTTTGCACTCCGCTCTCGTCACTAGGTTGATTTTCGCCGCCTGAAAAAGTCAAAATGATTTTTAAAATATAATTATTTTTATATTTTGATATAAAAATTTATTTACAAACCTTCTGTCATGTTTTCAATGTTTGCCTCTGCTGTAGGCAACATCTCTTGACTTTAATGTCAAGCCATCTCTGTAAAGCATAAAAATTATCTTTTTAAAATTTATTTATTATATTTTATTATTATGATGAATATTTTACTGTTATCAGAACATTAATATATTATTTTTATAATCTAATATAACTCTGTTAATGATTATAAATATGAAAAATATGTCATTTTAAAAGTACTGAAGTAATTGTCCGTATTTCATGCAAAGATAAGAATTTTTTCTTCACATTGTAATAATCATCACACTACAATAATTATCATCATAAATACTTGAATACACAAACAATAAAAATAAAAATTATATTTTTGCTAAGAAAATAATAATTAATATGTTTAAAAAATAAACTTTTAATATATTTTTAAAATATATTTCCTTAAAAATTAAATAAATTATACTTTATTAAAGATAATTTATAACTTGAATTTTTTACAAAATTTATAATATATAAATAAATAACTTCATTTTATCATTAAAATAATTAATTATTCTTTTAATTGTTTTATATAAATTTGTTAGTAGGTATAACTTTTTTGCATTTTATCCACTAAATCGATATTTTTTATAAAATATAAAAATAATTAAAAATACTGTTCTGCTTTTCTTTACAATTATTAACTTTTCATTTAATTAGAAAATATTTAATTATTGAAAAACATAAAAATTTTTAATTTTAATAATATATCAACTATCAATCTATTACAATAAAAAAAATTATATCAGAACAATAAATTTTAATTACTTTTTAATTATTTATCTTCATTTTATTTAATTTCACAATTAAAGTTTCATTAATATTTATTTATGCAAATGTTGAATAAATTTTATAACTTATAAAATTAATAAAACTAACGATTTCATTGTATAACTAGAAAATTATTTTCACATAATAAGAGAATAAATAAATTCTAAGGTTACTTTCTATTAAACTTAGTTATAACTTTAGGAACATAATAATGTTGCAAAATAATAAAACAATTAAGAAATTTAATTGCAACCAAATATTTACTCAGAATAAACTTCAGATTATTGTATCAGAATAAAAATACTTATATTTTAAAATAGAAATATAAAGAAAACAAAATTTCAACAAATTTTCAAATTTTAAAGAGTTGCAAATAAATAAAACTATTAAATCCTGTTCTAACAATTCACAATAAAAATACAACAAAAAAGTGCGCATTTTAGTCTTGTCAAAAAATTAAATTTACTTGTACTACATCACAAAATTATACTTTATTTTTAATTAATTACGAATATAATTCATTAATTCAAAATTATAAACAAGTAATATTAAATAATGACGTAAAATTTTTTCTCTTCTTTGTGCTCCTAACCTACGAAATGTCAAAAAACACCACACAACCACCCAATCATAAGTCCATTGCACTTTTTTCACACTTGCAAAATGACAAATAATTGAAGAGCACTAAGAGCAATAACAACAAAAAAACATAAGACACAAAGAGGATATTGTCTTAAGATTTTTACATCTTTAAGGTTAGAGTTTGTTGTTGATTCTCTCACTAAGACAATACGCGGCAATTTTTTAATCAAAAAATCTATTATTAATAAAATTACCGTGATGCGTCACTTTAGTTTACCCCTTCAACGTCGAGAGTGAAAAATCTCCGGCTTCCATTGCATATTATTGCTCCCGTTCGTTTTTTGCCTCTCACTCTATATCTATCTTTGTCTTCCTTAAGCTATTTCTTTAGTTGCAAATGTGCAAGCGTTCTTATCTATTGTGGGCGGATTAGCGATCGCTGGCGTTTTAGTCATTGTAATTATTTTGTTACTACTAGATTCAACTAACTTTAATGAAGTAACTATGTGATAAGTAAGAATAATGTAAGAGACAATTAATTCATAGTGACTTTATTATTATATTGATATTTATATTAAGTTTTAAATGAAATCATAAAAAATATATGAATAATCGCAAAACCCTCTGCTGATTAAAGAAATAGCTTTATTTTTCCTTTTGTTTTGCGTGTTTTGCGAATGACTATTCACAGAAAATGCCGTTTGATGGCGCCACATAATTTACTTAAATTGAGGTTGACCCGTTAGCACCTTTTGAAAATACCGTTATTCTCTTTCGGGTTCAACTGCAAAGTTATAATTGCAATTTATTATTATTATAATTTTTAAGGGTTGATATAAATCATAGAATCTGTTTGTAACGCCACAGTTTAATAAAAAATGAATTTTTATGTTCTATTTTTATTTTTACTCCCAATATAAATCTTTAAATCCCTTTATTTCACGATAAAGGATTTTTGCAAATATATCAAATAAAAGACAAAATTAATAATTAGATTAAATAAATTAACAAATAAGAAGTTATAATTATATTAATTTAAAAAATAATAAATCTTGAATATATCAATATACGTTTAATAAAATTTACTATTGATATTTATTTTTCCATCGCTTATTTAATAAATATATTTATGAATTGAATTGAAAATAATGTTTATGAAAATATTTATGATTTGCAAGTGTATATAATGTAATAATAAAAGTTAAACTATTCACTATATAAATTTCTTATAGCTAATAAAACATTAAAATTCATAAACTTACCACGAAGTGTTTTCAATTCAAAATGGATCATTGTAAGAACTTATCGTACTTAAATTTATTAAGTACAAAAATGTCGATATATAATAATATAATGTTTGACAAATAGTTCATTAGTAAAAAAAACAATATCTCAATTTAATTGTGATAATTATAAAAAAAAAAAAAAAAAAAAAATAAAGTTACTGCTTATATTAACAAGTGATTAGCTGTACACTGCCGACACTTGATGAAAATTCTTTGTTCTATTAAAAAACGTTAAATTCAAAATTATTGTAGTTGGTTCGACCTCGATCACCGCCACTGTTTGATATGAGAGGGGAAAGAAAGAGGAAAATGAATACCTATAAAAGTCGTCCCTTCGCCAGTTATTATCTCCAGTCCGCGAAGTGGCCCTGGCATTGAAGCACTTTGCTTCTCATCGTCGTTGCTGTGACGGATTGTATTTGTCGTTATATATAAAGCTTTTTTAAGCCAATGTAGATCTCAATGCTTTTTCGCTTTACTGCGAACTGATTACGCATGCGCGTGTTATATATTCTTTTAAATTATTCTTATTACATGAAATGTATCTGTACATACACATACAGTAAAGTAATGTGCAGCTCATGAAAAGTATATAAATTCTAAATTCTGCTTAAATGTAACGCAGTACAAAAATTATTAATTTTTACATTATAAGTCAGTATAAAATTTTTATTTCATCTCAAAAAATATTTAAACAATTATTCAAAAGTAATATAAAGCATATTAAAATACTTTTATGCAAAAATAATTAATGTAAAAAGTTACTGTTTATGAAAACTATTTTAAATCTTAATTCCAAGTTTTTTAAGAATTTGTAAAATTTTGAGTATATTAATATTGATACGATAATTATATGTATAGAATATTCATTCATATGTATAACATATTTATTGACTCGAATAACATATTCTATAGTTTAGTGGAATTTAAAATGCACTTTTAAATACTTGTATTAATTACCTATTTTCAGCAACTAAAATCGATCGTATTTCATATTTCAAATTGGTGCTTTAAAAATCGAATTATTATATTTATAAATTATGCACACATATATTATCGACGATCATAGTGTATTATAAGATTTGTATCTATATAAATTCAATGCCTCAAGATAAAATTGATTATTATACTTATGCATTTTCTAACAGCGCGTGCACGCGTGCACTGTACTGTCAACGCTACTGTTTCCTTAGCACCAAAACAAAGCGACGAATTTAGATTTAACTAGATAAGAGCATGTGAGTGCCAATATATCTGCGCATATTTTTAGTTGAGCGTTACTATCCAAAATGTGCGAAAAAAAACTCACCATGAGCCAAATTTGTTATTGACCTTTACTTTCGTAACATAGAGTGAATAAATTTCTTTAAAATGTTTTTATGTAGACTATAATAAAAGAAATTTTAGTTTAATTTTTAGTAAGAATAAATTTTAGTTATAAATAATTTATAATTTCAATTAAAAATATTAAGAATATACTTTTGAAGTTTAAATAAAATGAAATATAGAATTTAAAAAAATGTACAAAATTTTCATTAAATTTAAAATCTTTCTAAATTTTAATTATTTTATTTTAATATAAGCAATCAAATAATAAAATCCATTTATTTTTATGTATTAATGTTTAAACGTCATATTTCAAAGACGACAGTAGTGTACTCTTTAACGATGCATATTGTGATTACATAATTAAACTGCTTTTATATTAACATAATAATTTTTTAAATATCCTACAATAAAGAATAATTGACATGAAATCAGAGTATTATTATAAAAACGTCGTCAGTCGTTATTTTGTTAGCACATTGACCGAAGTCGAATCAACGTACTTTCTTACACAATGCACATTTTTTTCATATCACTTTACACGTGATGATATGAAAGATGTTTGATTTGCATTAAATTTATTTCGTCATTGATCACTTACTGTGAATTATCGTGATGACCATTTTCTTTTAATTTGTATCTTTATAACAATTTTTTAAATTATAAATAGGCAATACAGTAAAAATATAAAAATAAATCTTGTATAAAATAAACTATTTTCAATTAAAATTATAAAACTAATAAAAATAATTTAATTAAATCTAAATACTTGATTATTTTTACGTACATTCGTTAAATTATTATTGATCATCACATTTGATTATTTAATCGAAAGTATTTGTTTTTCTTTATTAAATTAGAAATTTATTTAGAAATTTTATCTGAACATTCATTAACAATTAACTTTATATTCAATGACATTAATATTGAAGTGTATTATTAAATTTTACAAGTCGTCGGATATGGCGGTATACGCCATATGATCTTGTGCGTGTTTGATCGAACGTTATCGCGGAATGTCGTTGAGACATTCAATATTTCTCAATTCATTAAAACCAGCTATCGACGAGATAAATCTGCAATTTCAAAAACATCGAAAAATGATAAATGAAATCAGCAGTTTCTTCACCTATATTTCGTTCAAATAAAAAATTTATTCGTGCAATGAAAAATTTATTGTTTTTCAAAAGTATTTTTGATATAGTATCGATATAATTTGTACAATTTATTAAAATTTACTTTCCTTATTTTTTAAAAATTTAAATTTATTTCAAATATTAAAATATGTGCAAATGAAATGTAAAAACGAAATTTTCTAGCAAAAATAACGACGCGGCTCTCATATTTCGCATTGTCGTTACGAAATTAACGAAAAAAATTTTAAGTGAACTTTACTCGCGACAAAAATCTTAAGGACTTATTCTACGTTACAAAACTAAAACATCATCGTCAGTGCCAGCATTCGTGTATTTTTAAATGTTCGCCAATGATTTAAATAGTATGTGAAATGTTGGGCTCGTGCATCAGCTTTAACTCCAAGAAAGAATAATAACTAATTCGTGATGTATGGTTTTCATTAAAAAAGGTGTCTGCTTAAAACGCAGATGTATAATCGATTGTAAACTATGTAAGTTTACAGTTACAAATATTATTTATAGAAATTCCTTGTAATGTAACAGCTATACATACTCATTACATTACATTATTTTAAATATGTCTTATGTGTACGTTGTATTTATAGAACCATAGCTAGAATCTTTAAAATACTTTTGAAATAATTTTTTAATGATTTAAAATTTTTTTGCAATATGATACATTTTTGGCTTGCAAATCACGTTACAATTAAATTATTAAATTTAGATGATTATCGCTAAAATTTCTTTAAAAATATATCTGCCGTTTTAAACAAATTTATTAAAATCAATCAATGTATGATATTGTAAAAAACTTAATTTTTTTTTGATATACTTTTTTAGAATGATAAATTAACAGATCAATAAAATCGTATTACAGCATTCACAGATTTTACTAGAATTCCTCATCTAATCTATAATGATGTCATTTAAATTATGTTATCTACAAAATTAATTAAAAGTATAATATCAAATTGAATGAATTTTCATAGCTTATCAATTTATAGAAGCATATATTAACATTGAAACTTATCGAAAATCAATAATCAAAAAACGTAATGTATGAGAGAATACAATGCACATTTCTTATCATGACTCTGATAAGCTATACTTTGAAAATATAGAAAGAATAATTATAATTACAGTATATACTTATTACTATTTCTTCATATGCGCGTTCAAAGCGTTTTAAAGCGTCTATAAGCATTTAAGGATCGATCGTACTTTTTATTGATTCCGCCTACTCAGCAACTAATGCTATGTTGTAATAATAGAAGCAATATATTTAGTATAAGAAACAACAATGAAATTCAACGATTGAATAAGTTTTTACGCCAATAAACTCCTAGCAAGTAAAAATATCTTGAATATTTAATTTCGGTGAACTTTAATTCAGTTTTGTTTAAAATATATAACATAAATAAAGCATAAATAATAATACACTTTAATAAAAGAATATATTATAAGACGAACATATCTTTATACTAAATAAACGTATTCTCTGTTTACTTTATTAATCAATTAATAAATACTTTTTTTCGCTTTTCATTTAAAATAATAATATAAAAGAAAAAGGAATTATTAAAATAAAAACTTGCTACCGCTAAAAGTTTTGAAATGCACAACAAAGAAAGAGCGCGTAATAGTTATCGGTAAACGCGAATGACTTTAATTTAGACGAGCTTCTCGTCTCTCCGATGTCAAGTGCGCTCGTTGTATGTCAACATTAACAGGTGTAAATGTGAGGATACACTTGTATTACTGTATAGATGATGCCGTGTGATACTGACATCCAGTTACAAATTCATATTTTTAAAAAACAAAATTAAAAATTTACATGTTAATTGTAACATTCTTAGCGAATATTTATATAAAAGATTTTTTTAAAACTGTTTCATTTATAAGATTCATTGTTATATATTAATGTAACTACAATCGCAAAGATTTACGAGAAAAAAAAATGTTTGATAAAAATTTTACGGCAAGCAAAATTTTGAGATTAATATTAGACAATTTTCAAAGCGCTAATAAACGTTTATTTTATCAGCACATCAAAGACGTTAACTGATAATAACGTGCATTTATAACTCTTGATTATTCTAAAAAATTTTTTTTCCTGAAGATAATTATAATTCATTCGATGCAAAATTGTATAGCTTCAATTTTATAATTGAAAAATGTTTCTAACTACGTGTATTTTATTATTTAAATTTTACACAATAAAAATTATTATATTCTTATCAAATCACTCACAGAAACTTTTATATTTCAGCAAACAGAATCTTATATATACTAGTTGGACTGGTTAAACTTAATACATGTCTAGTTAACATAATGAAAATTACTCTATTAAAAAAATTAATAAATAGATATCTCAAATAATAAATGCGCCATTCAATCAATTAGACATTCAACGCTAATGACAAACAAGCTAAACGAGCTTATCTTTCTTATAGATACAAAAAATAATATTTGATGTATCAGTGAAAAATCAGGTCAAAAATACAAGGCCACGGACATGCGGAAAATTAGCGAGACTTCGAAATTTCAAAGATGACGATGATGTAGTCGTTCTCTGGCATGCGATCAGCTGCTTCAGTCTTTACCTCTGCGCAAAGTGTACGCGTGCGTGCACTTAATGTTGATCGTTTTGTTTCTTAAACGTTTCATCTTCGTCTAAAATTTGTTTGCTTCTTGAAATGTTAATAATATATTTTCAAATGATCAATGGTTATGCAAAGGAGTTTCTGCCTGTACAATAAATAAGAATAGTTTTTTTCTTTGTCATGATTGAAAATTTTTAATTTTTGGCTTGATTGTTTGCGTAATTCATGTGATAAATTTATGCTTTACATAAAACATAATTGAGATCGAAAATTTTTACTTTGGCTCTTACAGTTTTAAAAGCTGTACTTTCATTGTCAGTTTTTGATATCAACGTTGAGATACATTAAAAAATCTTTGCTAAAATTTAATGACAAAGTTATCATAAATTATATAACTTTTAATCACATTCAACTACAAATGGCTTGTATTTTAAAAATAATAATTATAGTAACACTTTTTTAAGTATAAAATGGATATTGAAAAAATTTCAATAATTAATACCTAAAAAAAAAAATTGTTCGTTTTAATATTTATTCAATAAATAATAAACAACTTTAAGTTAAGGAAAAATATATTTTCATTTTACCAACTTATTTCAAATTTTCTTATGACAAATAAAAATATGGATTTAAACTTATGTAACCGTCCTGTGAATCGTTTTAAATTCTCCACCTACTAGGTCATCGATCCCGAAAGCAAACTTTTTTTCGTACAGTGCAGCATTGTGGTACCTTTTTTGAACAAAAAAAAAGGACAGAGTTTACTTAAACAAAAAATAAAATAATCTATCAGCACCATCAAGTAGATCAATGTCGCTCTTGAACGACCTAACCATTAAACATAGTCACTTTACATCAATCATCGATTATTTTAACTATCCTCTCTTTTTCTTTCTCTTTCTTTTTTAAAGTCTCCATCCTTTCCGCAATCCTCGTTAAATGGTCTTCCGTCATTGTATCGCATTGACTGCGAAGGTTTAACGCAGCATCGTCAACGGCTGCGAGATGTATAAATACCTGGCATACCCCTATCTCACTCTCTCTCTCTCTCTCTCTCTCTCTCTCTCTGTCTCTCTCTTTCTTATCCTATCCCGATACGAGTAAAGTTGCTCCATTGAACTTTGGCGAGCTCGTGAGGCGTGTCTGTATAGTACAGGCCGAGTCGATCCTGGATGCAAGCCAGGGTTGCTGTGCTTACGCAATCACATTGTACTCGCGCCTCGCGCCCTGTTGACCCGTTTGTGGATGCAGATGCGTTTCTTTTCTTCTTCTATCTTTCACGCCTTTTATTACGCCTTTCTTCCCTTATCTTTCTTTTTTCCTCACGTCTGCAGGCGTAATGAGATAAGAGTGCGATGGAGGAATTGTGATTGAGCGGAACATGGTTGAGATACAATGTAATCGTCAATTTTCAAAAATTTTTAAAAATCTACGAGACTGTTACATTAAAACTTAAGATAAAATGACTTTTTATATTTTTAGATTATTAATATATTTATTTTAAAACCTAAAATAAAATTAATAACATCATGAAGTAAATATTATATTTAAAAACACATAAAAAAACATTACGTAAGACAATATTTCGGCAAACGAAATGGAAAAGGTAGAATATTTGTTAAGAAAGGCTGCAGAAGCAAAAACAAAGAGCCTTTGAATGATGGAGAAATAATTGACCTTGTAATTTTTTACATTTTTTTGTTTACAAAATAACTGCTATGTAACAAATTGCAGTAAAAAAAATTTTTGACTTTCTTTTTGAACATGTAAGATACTTTATGAGAGATTCAAAAACAAATTGTTTAAAAAAATAATTCAAATTTTTTTTTAAAATAGATAACAATAAAAGATTTTTACATATTTAATGAAAATTTGACTTAAACTAAGAAGAATAGAAGAAACTTATACGAGAATATTGACAGCTGAAAAATATTGCGTGACGTTCTCGGGAAAACGATTGCATTTTTTTGACTTCTTATGTACAAGTCTTGAATGCTGCTAAAATGGAGCGAATAAACAAATATGGTTAAGTTAATTTGGTTAACTTAAGTTCAAATTTAAAAAATTTAAAAAGTTAAAACGTAAAAAATTTTAAAAATAGTATCTTATTCACAATTGTTATAACGTATACTGGCATAATAATATAGAAAGAAATATCTTACAGTTATTTTAAAAATAAAATAACATTATTAAATATTAAATAAAATGTATTTGACAGATTTTTACATAAAACAATGGTTCATCTCGATTACACAGTTTTGTAGTCAACTATATTTAACAATTTAACAAAATTTTAAAAAATATTTTTTTAGGTATTAGCTTAATTTACAGTTAATAATCAGATAAAGGATATTTAAATATTCATGTATAACGTATCTATAATACTTACGCATTTAAAGGTCTAATAAGCTCATATTCTCATATATACCTTTTCTACTAATCTAAAACTGTACATAATACCGTTATTATTATTTGTATAGTCATATACAATAATAAATACGCTTCTCAAATTCAGTGCAAATTTAATTTATAAATTGAAATCATTGGTATCTTTTATAAAAATTAATATTTAAAGTGATTTAATTACACATTAATGGTTTTGTTAATAAAATTATAATAATAAAATATTAAAAAAAAATTATAAAATATATATTTTATTTTTTTAAACATACAATCTATTTTAAATTATTAAAACGAATTATTTTTCTCGCAAAAATGTTTTACCTAGTTGATTACGTAACGTATCGATCGATTCTCCTATTTTACAATTGTCCAAATTATCAGAGTACGAAAAATAATAACTTTAACGTTCATTAAACAGTTAAATAATCAAAATAGAACAAACAAGTGATTTAAATAAATGATATTACTGCCCTATGTATAAAGTCCATGTGACGTAATAGGCAACGGTGATCTCGCTCTTCTAATCATCGATCGGTATGAGGACAGAATGCAGAAGCGCGCGCGCGTGTTTCTTCTTCTCTATCTTTCTTTCTCACTTGCGCTCGCGCACATGCTGCATACAGTGTGAGCTAAAGGCCCCCGCCTCGCAATCGGATGCACACTTTTTCGCGTATAGCACTTGTATAGGTTGAATAAGGAGAGAAAATATCTCGGTCACGAGCGTCGGTGTCCCTGACTTATTCGCTCGTGTTTGAGTGCCCCGCCGTGCGCTCGTGTTAAGCTACGAGCCGGCAACAATGCAACGAAAGTCTTCTCTAAACTACTTGTTTCTAACCCTTAAAACATCAACGTATTAATCATAATTATCTAAAATACTATAGTTTTATGACATGAAAGAGAATCTTCATTTTTATAAAGATTTTAATAGAGGACAATTAACAAGTTTCATTCACTTTATGCGACTACTTAAGGGATGCTTGTAAATGTATGTAAGCAACGTTGCCGAATAAAGACGTAAAATTTAGCGCAGCCAGGTTTGCGCGATAAGCGGGAAATTCAAATGTTTATTAACGAATGCCGATAATTTTGCAAATTATGTACTCCCAAACAATCAACAACAAATAATACATCGACCTCATCTTACCTTGTATTCGTATAACGGCGCAATTAAACGTTCGTAAAACAGTCAAACGCCGCTAAAAAAAGAAACTAACGGACCTTGCACATATCTGCATACGCGTCTCACCAATATACTTGCACTCCCCCCTTACGCCAATGTCCCTGACTGCTGTGTCCTTTTCATTGGTTCGAACTAAACGGAAGTACGATAAATTCGCGCGTAAAATATAAATCACAAATCACCTGCTGTTACGGTAATTTAATACTTATTATGTATAAGCAAATGTATTTTTATTTGTTTCAAAATAAAAATTTTGTGTTAAATAATCATCTTTGAAAAGACTGACCCAAATCAGGGACACCCTTGCTGAAATCTTGTCGTCCTCGTCAATTCCCCCGATCGAGCGTCGAACAGCAGGCGTGACCAGGGGCTGCGCAGAAGCCGGCCACGTGACCTGCGCGTCTATTCTTAGTGGAGGCTCCGTCAGCCGAGAGGAACTCTGCCTCGCTCACTCGTCGTCCGGCGCGCGTCCGATACAGGAGTCAAGACTCTCCTCTCTTCCTCTCGTTTTTTAACCCGTTTTACTCTTCTCACACCAACCACCCAACACATAAAATGTCTGGTCTCGCGGATCCCGTGGCGTTTGCCAAGGACTTCATCGCCGGTGGCGTGGCCGCCGCTATCTCCAAAACTGCTGTAGCGCCGATTGAGCGTGTCAAGTTGCTGCTCCAGGTCCAACACATCTCCAAGCAGATCGCTGAGGACCAGCGCTACAAGGGTAAGTCTTCTCAAACCATTTAAATTTAGTTTCGTTCGTTTTTCTATTACCTCTCGTTCTCTTACTTGTTTCTATTCACGAAATTTAAATTTCAAATGTTTAAGCTTCGAATTCTATCTATTATATAGTATTCTATAGTATTCGATTTTCTTTGAATACACATTCAAGAAAGTGCCTCGTGTTCTCGAACGCGTGCAGTCATGTCGCACACGAGAGTGAAGTCACATAAGAGCGAGAGGTAATTGAAAATACTTTCCTGCATGAGAACGAGAGATATAGATGCAAAAGAAAGGTAGAAAATAGTAGTGGAAGGGAGAGTGTCATTCAGTCAGTGAAAGTGAGAGAAGCATAGAAAAAGACGTTACGCGCTTGCATGCATTTTCCTGCCGAACGCGTGGGCTGTCAAACTTTTCTCATTCCCTGTGAGTCAAGAACGCCAGAGACGATGTAGTGATTGTCTTATTACATAACGCTTGTGAAAAAAAATTCACTGTCGTCTCGCCGCTATTTTATGTAACGGCGCTTCAATACGGTTCCGACGCGCTAACACATGCTTACATAATTAGAGACGTCGTATAGCGACGAGGACATCGTCGTCTAGACGTACGGATCGATATAAAGTTGTGAGGAAAGAGTGAAATAGGAAGGTCGATACTGGGAGAAGAGTGAAAGAGGGGGCGATTAAGAATGAAGTCGTTTGAAATAAATATATTGAATGTGAGGTAAAATTAAAATGATCTATAGGTGAATGAATGAGAATGGAAAACAATATTTAAATTGAAGACAAAAATTTAAAAAATTCGAATTTTTGAGTGAGAAAGTGATGGCAGATGGCACGCGCGTGGCTCTATTCTCTGCGATCGATGACGATGCGGTCCAAGATGGCGGATTTCCGCCACCGCAGGATTAAAATGTTTGCCTTTTCAGACGGAATATGAGAGAAAATTTTGATACTTTTGCAAATAACAAATTGCTAATTATTCAATAACTGTTTTCATTGATAAAAATATTAATTTTGTAGGTTGTATTCAACAAAACTTCGGCATATCAATACATTTTTCTTTAAAAATTCATTTCAATTAATGTTTTTAAACAAGTTTTCAATGAAAGTTTAGAGATTTGAAAATAAATATTTGTTTATAAAAACAAATGATATCATGTCATTATCGTATGTATTTGTCAAATCAATTATCTATGAAAGGAAATTAGAACACCTACTTTACAAGTACATCTTATCTCGCGACATTCTTTCTGTTATTTAGTTTATTATGAATTAAAACTAGAATAATTTAATATTTAAAGTTTATGCACTCATTTTTAATTTTTTAATATTTTAATTATTTCATTTTAATATTATATTTTGATAATTTTACAAATATTTTGGCAAATTCTAAATTGAAATTTATAATTTAAATTTAACATAACAAAAATATTATTTTGACTGGATAATTCAAACATCATTTCTATGAATACGTAACGCAATTTGTATTGCATTATATTAAAGGTTTAAAACGTTATTCATGACAAATATCACACGCGCTTAGTTCGAGAATTTGGCTAAGGCTCACAAATGCATGGAAGCATTTTCACGTTCTTTCGCATCGATTGGCGAGTGCAGCACGCTGGTGACAGGCGTAGCAACCATTAGGTGAACAGGCTAAGACATGACGGTTAAATCTATTAGGTTAGACCATGACCTTGGAAGGTCTAAAATGCACGCACGCGTTACACACGAACGTACACTCGTGAACAGTATGTCACGAAAACACAAGCTTGGATACTATCCAACATTTTCTGGGTTATGAATTTGTCGCTTTGCTCGAGTATTCTAAATTTGTTTTTTTTTTAAATCGTCAGCTGAACGTTTATATCTTCTTTTCTACGCATTAAATACCTCATAGATGTTATTTTGATACTTGTCATGATTTTTCCATTATTTTACTTGAATTATAATCGATTGCCATGACTGATTTATAAAAAAAAAAAAAAAAAAAAAAAAAAAACACTTTACCTACAGTAGTTGCACTAAAAAGAACATTATTCGACATTATGAAGCGCCACCTATATGGCCGACGAATAAGCGTCAAGTGTAAAAAGATGCTGAAAATTTGAGCATTAGCTTATTTTTCAAATTAAAGTCATTTTATCACAAAGAATTCTTATAAAATTTTATTAAAGAAAATTTAATGTTTATGAATTTGTTCAAAGTTAGTCTAAAAACAATATTTATCTATAAAAAATGTTAAAAAAAAAAAAAATTCATTTTATAATTTTAAATTTAACTTCGTCAATTAGTTTAATGATCTTTTAATGATTAAATATATTTTAATTAAATTATATTCATGTAATAAATAATTAAAGACATTAACGTAAATGTTCAACATAGTAAATATATTTTAATAATAATCAATTATATTTACTGAATGGAAAAAAGAATTTACGTTTTAATAAATAATCAACGTGATAGTTTTATTTATGAATAAATAAGTAAACATTGTAATTCATATTTATCGATTTAATGATGTTAGTTAATCTCTAATATTACATAAAATCAGAAATAATTTTAAAATTTAATAAATAAATCTAATTTGTAATTAATATTATCTACGCGCTTAAGGTTAATTTAATTAAAAATTTAATAAATATAATATAGTTTATTAAAGCTTTTTTTATTTGTATTTCAAAAAAGATTTTTTTTTTTAAATTCAACGTTTTTGAATAAAAATCATTTCCTTCCTCAGTTTCACTATATGCTTGTTCGGTGTCATATATACTTACTCTTTCGATCGTTTTCAATGTGCTGAATAATTGCGGCATACGTTAAAATATCATTCTAGATAATTCTGGCGGTATTCAGTTACTCTTTTAAAATAGAAAAATACTCGAAGCAACAATGAGTTGATTTCATTACTTTGAACAAAAATTTTTTAAAATAAAATGTTAAATGATTTTATTTATATTTCATGAAAGATTTTAATCAATTTTATATAACAAGATAAAATTTAAAAAATTGAGGAAAAAAATTATAAATTGATTAGTATTACGAGGAAAATTATGAAAGATACCAAAAAATTTTAAAGACAAATATTCTTTATTTTACGATCGTTTTTAATGCTTATTTTTAACACTATTGATTATTCGATTTTTAACGTTCAAAACAATTAACATAATTTTTAATTTAAGTCGCGTTTTCTTTTTGTAAATTAATTTCTTTTTGGAATACAATAGGCGTAAAAATAATAACAAAATAAGTTAATCACATACGGTTTAAATAAGTTCACCCAGTTCTTCTAGTTTATAAAGATTCAAACAAAGTATAGCAAACTCTTACACGTTCACGCTTATAGAAAATAAACAGTATATATATATATATATATATATATATATATATATATATATATATATATATATACGCAGTGAAAAATACTATGTGTAATAGCGAGAATTTTTAATACCATGCCACTGACGTCATCGCAGAGCGGGAGTCTACCTACGTCGTACACGTCACCAGACGCACGCGCTCGCGCTCGCGCTCCGATACATAGACGCGAAGATGAGAATAAGCGTCGCGATAAATCGTGCGCGTGAGCCCTCGTGTCGGCAAGAGGTGGTGCTCTCGCGATGTTGAAGAAATCGTGCCAAGGAAAAGTTTTTGACGAAGCGATAGCCGGCAATATGACGAAGGTGACTTTGGTGTCTTTATTCCATTCCGAGATAAGAATATCTTTTTTGTTAACGTTTTTACGAGGACGATGGAAAAAAAGAATATTGAAAAATCGATCATTTTATGTCGTGATTAATGAAAAAACCTTTAGTTTAACGAATGTTAAATTTAACTCTTGAAGTACGTTAATGTATAAATAACGTATTGGTATTTATACTTCAAGTGTTAAAGTTAAAAATACTACACGTGATTTTCCTGTGACTCGATATCGTTAAATAATAAAGCATCTCGCAATACTTTATGTAATATCAAAAGCTCTTATTAAAAATTGTCAATATAGCTTTAATGTATAAAAATAAAGGAAAAATAATGCTTGAAATTCTAACTTAAAATAAACATTTGCAGGTATGGTTGATTGCTTCATCCGTATCCCAAAAGAGCAGGGTTTCCTCAGTTACTGGCGTGGTAACTTTGCCAACGTTATCCGTTATTTCCCAACGCAGGCGCTCAACTTCGCCTTTAAGGACAAGTACAAGCAGGTTTTCCTCGGCGGCGTTGACAAGAACACCCAATTCGGACGTTACTTCCTTGGTAACCTTGCATCTGGTGGTGCCGCCGGTGCCACTTCTCTGTGCTTCGTCTATCCGCTTGACTTTGCCAGAACTAGGTAATGTACTTAAATTCTATTGAAAATTTATTACCTTAATCTGTTAAAATTTTAAAAAAGTAATTTTCTAAAAATAATGTAAAAAAAATAGATAAGAAAGATAATTTAATCAAATTTTTATTTTGCTAATAGGTTGGCCGCCGATGTCGGTAAAGCCGGTGGAGAGCGAGAGTTCACAGGTCTTGGAAATTGCTTGACAAAGATCTTTAAAGCTGACGGTATTAGTGGATTATACAGAGGATTCGGTGTATCCGTCCAAGGTATCATCATTTACCGTGCGGCATACTTCGGCTTCTACGACACAGCCCGTGGCATGCTTCCGGACCCGAAGAAAACTCCATTCTTAGTTTCCTGGGGTATTGCGCAGGTAAGCTTAAAATTTCTCGATCAATCTTCTAAATTTCTAGATTACTAACGAATCGAAAAAAAAAATTGATTTATATTGATATATATTTTTGATATTTGCATTATTTAAAAAATAAATTTAATTTTAGCGAAGTTAAATGCTATAATTATATATTTGTATTGATAAAAAGTTTGATGGTTTAAACTGATTTTCTTTTTTTTATTTGTAAATTTTTGTTTTCTTCATAATTCATAATTTACAGGTTGTCACCACTGTTGCTGGTATTGTGTCCTATCCATTCGACACCGTACGTAGACGTATGATGATGCAGTCTGGACGTGCCAAGTCTGAAATTTTGTACAAGAATACTCTGCACTGCTGGGCCACGATCTACAAGTCCGAGGGTGGTAACGCCTTCTTCAAGGGAGCCTTC
Organism: Chalcis sispes; assembly: GCA_949987625.1. Classification (NCBI taxonomy): domain Eukaryota; kingdom Metazoa; phylum Arthropoda; class Insecta; order Hymenoptera; family Chalcididae; genus Chalcis; species Chalcis sispes. The sequence goes on along the minus strand of OX465095.1, from coordinate 13,780,837 downwards.
TCCAACGTTCTCCGTGGTACTGGTGGTGCCCTCGTACTTGTACTCTATGACGAGATCAAGAAACTCCTCTAAATATCCTTCCGTAACCAACCAACAAAACTAAATTAAACTAACAGAACAAAACAGCCAACATCAGATACTAGATTCTACACTACCGACAAACGTAATAAAGGAATTTCGAAAAAATTTATTGATACAACCACCAAACGGTCTTCACGTCATTACCATATAATCGATTATCTTATATACGTGAACTATCATACACATGTGAAAAACGAGAAAAAATATGGAAAAAATCATGCTACACACTTCGTTATACAAAACTGCCCCATTTATCACCCATCCACGTCATTATCTCCGGTATATAATGTATAAAAAAAATAAAAATTGCAAAAAAAAGGAAAGAAAGTTTCGAAAATACACCAAATGCCGAGACTATCATATTTCGAATACAAGATACATACACTCATACGCTCGTTTTGACAATTTCATGAATAAACTCACGAAGAAAAATAAAAGCGGAGCACGCGAGCGAGGGAAGATACATACACACTTTCGGTAGCCGTGGAAATAATTAACGTGCATGAAAATATATATCGAGTAAAAAGAAACGGACAAATTTAAATTCGCTTAACTTATTGCCGGATTCAGTATTCACCCATTCTGCGCTACCATAACTTCTCCTTGCCGACCGTTCATGTAAAATAATTAATTGAATGAGTGAAAGATAAAAATAAAACAAAACAAGATACACGTAAGACGTGCGCATGATGCTAGAATGAATATATTTAAATGTAAAAAGGTAAAATGGGAAGTGGAAAACGAGCCAAAGACGCGTTTCAGCGACTTTATTCTTGATTTTTCTTTACTTCTCCGAGAAAATGCGCGTCGCGCGCCTAGTTGAATTTTACGCTACTTTAATGCAAGTAAATAAACATAATTATCGCCAGCCACCTAAAATCGAGAGGATATTTGTGAAATTGAACAAAGTATAAAATCACGAAGCTCGATTTATTATATTCGCGCGATTCCTGATCCAGATGGGTTATAAATTTCATTGCAAACCAATGCACGCGTATGTAATAGATCGTTAAGGATATAATCTTAAATCTAAACAATAGATCGGTATAGAAATGCGAAACAAAACGGTAAAAGCCCAAAGCTTCGAGTTTGCGTATAAAGTAAACGTCAGACTAACTTAATTGCGAGCGAGAGAAAGAGTCAAAAAGGATGCGCGTAAAGATCATTTTGAAATAAATAAGAGCAACATGAAATCATACAAAAACTTTAATCGATAAAAAAAAATCAACGGAACGGCGATGGCGGGGCGCGTAGACGTGGGCCGCCCCCCGCCCTTAAAAAACTTCTCTCGGCCCATTGTAGATAATTAAAGAAATAATTGAAAAAAACTTAACTTGAATAAAGCAATTTTTTGTCGAGAATTAAAATAAGAAAAGGTAAAGAAGAGGAAACAACCCAAGAAGGAAATCATTGCAATAACGGATTGATGAAACGAAGAATTAATTTAATTTTGCACCCGTAACGCAGAGACCACTCTACGTGAGAAGTACGAAAAAAGAATCGTAAAAACTCTGTGAATAATGTATACATCTAATCTGTTCATGTTAAGATGTATGCAGGGAGGACAGACAAATAAAAATCGAAATAAAAACTCGACCTGACTAAATGTGTTTCCATTATTTTTTCCATGCCACACTCTTATAAAATTTCTTATTATATTTTGCATAAATTATTTTATGTATTATTTTTTCAATATTTAGAGGTTCATTTCATACTTTTTACGTTTGAAAAGTTAACTCAATTAAGATGTATTTAATATATTTTTGATATGAATACATTCAATTTTTAATGAATTTTAAAGGAATAAATAAAAATTGGAATTTTAAGATTAAATTAAAATATTTAAAAGGTAATAAATTAAATTAAATTTTTTTTATTTTAATCTACAAATAAAAATTATTTAAATAAACTTTTCAAAATATTTCTTGATATTGTTATATGAAAATCAATGTAAATTCCTTTTTTATATTGTAAATATAAACAAAGCAAAAACAATAATATAAATCAGCATCAACATTCAAGTAATACTCAACATTATATGAATGAGTTCTTAATGTAATTAACAAAACAGTGTATATGATAAAAATTAAAAAGAAAATTGTACAAATATTCAGTTTAACAAACATGCAGGAATGTGAAGCCAAAATGTTGCTAGGAATTCTGAAACAAAAAATTTATGTAATAATTTACAAGTTCGATAAATTTTAAAGCTTATATTTTAAATATATTATTTTACTTATAAGAAACGCCATACTTTATTCTCAATTTGTACAAATTATACTCTTTTTTTTTAACTAAATGGCAGTAATTAACATTCCATGATTACTGATACAAAATATGCTAATCATTAAAATTCTTGTAATGAAAAGTTTTACACTTCTTTGTAAACTTGTGAGGTATATTCACATGTAGACAAATAAATATAGCATAGAATTTTTGTTATGCTTTTATATTCACAACTTATTTACATATTATATCGCATTCACATATTATAACACTTATTCACATATTATATCGCATTTAACTTGTCATATGTAACAATTTTTTTTTTAATTAATTAAATTACGTTTAATTAATGATACTTCTTTTTGAAAGTACAAAATTAATGGAATGACACTGACATTAGTAGACTGATGTGAGATAGAATAATAAATGAATTGTATGTACAATTGAATAGTGAAATATGTTAATATTGTCATACTCTTGTCCTGTTTGAATCGCCTGCTAACATATCAAGAATTCGACTAATGCCAGGCATATTCAAAAATGTACCAAGTACTGGAACTCTTCGAAGGAAATTTATAGCAACTGGTAGGAATCCACTGTAAATTAAGAATTATTAATGCAATTAAAATTATTCTTTAGTTTGTCTTTTTTTTTAGGTTTAAAGTTATCTGTAAAGCAAGTGTTTTAAAAAAAATATAAACATAAGTTTCATTAAAGCTAATTTATCATATTACTTTATTATTTTTATTATCATTAAAATGTATACTAAAATTGTAATATATTTTCATTGCAAAATAAGACTCAAGTAATATGGTTATTTTATCGTTTTATTTATTGCCTCAAATAATATTTTGAATTAATAAATTCAAATACTTTTATAAACTATCTACTGAAACTAATTTATATTACTGTCTAATGCATGTGTATAAATGCTATTTATAGAAAAAAAGAAAATGAAAACAATGTAAAACTTACCTAAATAATAAAATAAATCCATAAGTTTCAAAAATCATGCCAACAATGGGCCAACCCATTAATACAATAACTATGCCACCTATAAAACATACGGTGCCTCTTACTTTGTGCCTTTGGAAAAAGAAACTGAATGTTCTTCTTGGGCCAATAACACATCCTAAACCTGCTATAAATAAAATCTGAAAAAATAATTATAAAATAAGGAAATATTTTAAAGTAATATTTTGAGTATACTTAGCATGTAGTTCAAAGGTTCCTTTAACCTTAAAATAATTTTATAATAAAAAAAAAAACTTACATTTCCTATTGCTAAAAGTCCTTTATCAAACAAAAGCAATACTCCAAGAAACAAAAATGCAATCCCAAAACCAGCGAGGCCTACGCCGATTTCTTAAAAAAAAAATTTAGTGCACAGTAATCAACAAGCATAGAATTGTTTAGTCATTCTAAAAACATTAAATATTTTTATAGCAAACCGTAAAAATTTATTACTTACTTTGGGTATCTGTGATTTCAAACATATTTACAAAACACTATTTAATCTATTACAATTTTTACAAAATAAAGTCTTAACATTAACGCGGGGCAAAAATTTGCGCGACCCCGCTAACCGCTAACCTAACCTAATTCCACGTCATCCTTTTTTGTACAATGCAAAATAGAATACGAAAATTGCATCAATTATGATAACATGTAAATCATATCAGAAAAAGGAAAATGTATTTTTCTATGTTATTTCGCCATTTTTACGAACGGAGAATAATAACAATCGCTAATAAATATTAATATAGAATTCCAATAAAAAATATTTTTTTTAATTATTGGCAACGCTGAAATGCTTCTGCAACTTTAAAGATATAGTTAAATAGCGGGTTATTTTAAGTATTTATGTTTGTAAATATAAAAATTAATTACATATGAAAGAAAAATACGTAAAATTCAAGAATAAATATTAAACTATTGTGTTTACTCTTCTTTATATACTTGATGTTAAAATTATAAATTTTAAAGAAAAAGCTTTAATATAATAATTTGGCCAATTAAAGAGGTTTCAAAAAAAGGTTTTCTGATGTTTAAATTTAAAATTTATTTTTTATTGCTTTTTAAAAAATAATAATAAAGTTAGTTTAATTCTATTTTACCTAGTTTTGGATCTTATATAATAACATTATAAATAATTAATTTTATTATTTTAAATATTTTTAGTTTTAGTTTAAATATAGTGAAATAAAAATTATGCATTCATGTAACTATTTTTTAAGGTGAGAATGTATTTATTTTCAATACATTTTTATATAAATGTTAAATTAATTATTTAAAAATCGTATTCTGATTGAAAATAATTATCATATTTTTTAAACGTATTATAAATATGTTATAATATTATACTCAAAAATTTTATAATTCATGAATTTTGAAAGTTAAAGTAATATAATTATTTCAATAGATAAGCGCTTTAATTTGTGAACGATTTATAATTGACATTATTAAAATTAAATGTAATCTACTTGGTATCATAAAATAAACAACGCATCTAAAATGATAAACAGAACAACGGTATTGAATAAATATTCAAAGAACCCTAGCGTCTAGAATTATTGCTTTGCTGTTTTCCATCTATTCAACCCTTTCTAAGAATGTATTCACGCACAATGCTTACACTACCCTTATTGCGGTATTAGTGCATGATAATTATGAAGCTAGAGGGATCAATGTCTTATTGCAATTAAAAGTTAAGAATAAATAGTTTTTCTTCAAAAAGTAGAAAACTTTCAAAACATATTAAAATTAAAAAATTATTCATTTGACAAGTTATATTTACGAAAATTATATTTGTTTTCTAAAAAATTAAAATTATATAATAATACCTTATATTTTTACACTTATATATATATACAGTTTTTGTTTATTAAATAAAAAAAATTAAGCAATAATTATTATAATTCTACCTATGGTATTACTACATTATGGATATAATTTATTAATTTCTTTTTTAAAAAAACCAAATTGTAAATTAAATTTCAAATAAATTTTTGATTATTAAATTTATTTTTGATAACTTTATTCAAAAATCAATTTTTTAATGTTGTATTTATTTAAAAAATTACATTTTGAATTACAAAAATATTATAAACAGGTTTTTTATATATATGACAGTTTTTGTTTACTAAATAATTATTTTCAGTTTTTTATTACAAAAAAAATAATAAATTATTAAAAAAGGTGAAATGAATTCATACTATAAGTAAGAAATATTACAATTCTAAAAAAAAAATTGTATTGAAAGGTGGTTCAGATATAATATATATAATAAAATGGATAAAAATGACGATTGTGCACTGAAATAGCAAAATGATTTTAAAGCAGCCGATTGGCTGGTGGGATTATACATATACGCAAAAGATTAGCCAATCAGAAGTTTTTAGCCATTTTTTGCACAACCACCATTTTGATAATCCGTCGATAATTTTAATTTATATTAAATAATTATTTTCAAAGTAACTTTTTACGCTATGTGCGTATATCAATATGGTTCGTTATTATTTTCCATAGAGGTCAAATGAAAATAATTTTAATTAAATCAATAGAACTGCCTTAAATAATTCAGTTTTCAATTAAATACAGATGTTTTTTAATGATATATTGATATTCTATGAAATAAAAATGACTTAAATAAAGATAAAAATTTTTCAAAACTGCATTTACTTCGGTTATAGATTAAGTGTTTACAATGTGTAAAATTAATATTTACAATTGTTCGAAAAATTATAAAAGTAAGAAAATACTTTTAGAAATTATAGAAGTTTGGCCATTACCAAGTCCAGTGGTGAATTTTTTCAATATTTTTTTCACAACCTTTTTGACAATAGTAATGATTAAAGCGATAATTAGTATGAAATCGAAATTTTCAAATTAAAAATTTTTAAAACTCATTAAATATATACCCTATGCTTCTATTTGTTTCTTATAAATTTTCGAGTGTATAAAAATTATTTTAATACAATAAAATATTTATTATTTCATACATTCCTAATATTTATGGCTTTTAAATAAGTAAATTATATTTCATTTCGTGATACAAACATTAAACAGAATAACGGTATTAAATATGTAAAGATCCCGCAGTGCTTTAATTATTGCTTTGCTGTTTTCTATCTATTCAACCCATTCCAAGAATATATCGGCATACAATACTTACACTACCCTTATTGTGGTATTAGTGCACGACAATTATGAAGCTATAGAGGGATCAGTGTCTCATTGCAATTTAAAGTGGTCAAACATAAACAGTTTTGCTTTAAAAAGTAGAAAACTTTTAAAACTTATTAAAAATAAAAAATTATTCTTTTGGCAAGTATTTACGAAAATTATATTCATTCTCTACAAAATTAAAAATGTATTGCAATACTTTATATTTTTGCACATATACGACAGTTTTTGTTTATTGAATAATTATTTTTAACTTTTTATTGTTTATGTGAATTGAAAAAAAAAAAAAAAGTAAATTATTAGAAAAAGTTGTTCGTAGGGCGGTTCAGACATGGTAAAAATGGTTGTTGTACACTGGAATAGTGAATAATTTCAATGCAGCTGATTGACTGGTGAGATATCACACGTAAAATATCAGTCAAATGATTTTAGCTATTTTCATTATATGGCCGCAATTTTAATGACTCACGGTAGCTTTAGTCTATATTGAATTATTATTTTTAAAATAAATTTTTCTCTACATCAATATGGTTCATTATTATTTTATGCTAAGGTCAAATCAAAATAATTGAGGGAATGAATTGCTTTGTGTTACTAATTTAATTACAAATGTATTTTTAATGATATATTAATGGTTTATGAAATAAAAATGACTTAAATAAAAATAAAAACTTTTCAAAGTTGTATTTACTTCGGTTATAGATTAAGTCTTTACAATGGGCAAAATTGACATTTACAATTGTTCAAAATATTATAAATGTAATAAAATACTTTTAGAAATTATAGGAATTTGGCCATTAGCAAGTCCTGTGGTGAATTTTTTCAAAATTATTTGCACAAACGTTTTAACGTTTGTAATGATTATAGCGGTAGTTAGTATGACATTGACGTTTTCAAATTAAAATTTTTTTAAACTCATTATTAATCTAAGTTCCTATTTGTATTTTATAATTTTTTTAAACTGATAAAAATTATAAAATAAAATATATTCATTATTTATTTTTTTTCAATTTCAGGCAGTACGCTGTAAAATTGAGTTTGCAAATGACTTATCAATTTTTTTCGAAACTTTAACAGCTTTATTTTTTTTCAGTGGTATTCTTACTCATACATTACTAATATTTTTGGATTCTAAAAAAGTAAATTATTTTTATTAAGTTTCACAAAAATTTTACATTATGCCTTATAAAAACATAAAAAGTCATTTATGTAAAATTAACAGCGAGCAATGTTGATAAATCAAATAAATGAACATTGGTCATCGATAACTGATACCGAAGAAAAGAAAATATTGGATGAATTTGCTAGCCAAGGAAAACTTATGACTGTTATTTATTTAGGTATTATACTTTGATTTCTTTTTTATAGTTCACAAGATAAGACGAACAATTTTTTTTATTTATAATAAGTACACTTAAAAATAATATTTATAAAATTAGTGTGAGATAGTTAAACATACGAAGGCTTTTTTTTATAATTTCTATTTAAAACATTACTATTTTATTTGTTTAATTCCATTTTCATAACTTGAAAATATAAAATGTTTTTAATAAGATTGATAAAATAAAAAAAATTTAACTAATTTATGGGAAAAAGCTTTTCGTTTTTGGAAGTTTTATAATTTTATTTACAATACATTTTTTAATCGCCAAAAATTAAATGATTTATTTATTTTTGGTAAATTTTATGTTTTTAAGGGGAAAAAAGAATTATATAAAATAGTTTAAAATTAATTTTACGAATAAATGTCAAATGATTTTTTTTTTTTTTTTTTTTTGTCAAAGATACCGTTAAAATATAAAAATTGGTAGATAAAATAAAAAACAATACTTTTTACGATACACATATTTTAAAAATGTAGCGCAAAAAATAGTCTTTCTGTACTCAACGATTTTATTTCTTAAAAAATGTTTGTTTAAAAAAATTATTGACTATTGTTTATTATTTGTAATGAAGGTTTTGTATTCGTTGGATTGCACATATTCTGTTTTACGAACGTGGCGGGTTCGATCTGGGATAAAATTTGTTCAGTAGATGAACCTCGTAAGCTTTATCTTGCTGTGCCTGCGGAGTATGGCATCGATGAAACCAAATATTTCATTTACCTATTTTTACACATGTATGCGACTTGTTTTATTTGTACTTTAAGCATTGTTGCCATAGACGCCGATTATGCCAACAATGTTCAACACTTATTGGCACTATTCGCGATTGTACGGTAAGAATTCATCGGAAACAAAAAATTATTCAATCGACATTATTCGATTGCATTTGGTGATAATGTTTTATTAAATAGGTTACAGATTATATTATGAATGGATAAATATTTAATTTAAATTAAAGAACAAGCGTAACCAAAAAATTATTATCGATTTCAGATATCGATTGAATTTAACAAACAAAGTTTGTGAAAAGAATTATAACGATGATGCAGCTCAGAAGTACATTCACAACTGTTTAGTTAGTGCATTAATTATGCACATTAAAGCTGTTGCGTAAGTTTAACTGTTTTTTGATTTATAACCTCTTAAAAAAGAAATCGGTAATTCAGCGATGATGTTAATAAAAGCAATAATTTACAGTTTCTTTCATTCGATAGAGATAAGATACAGTTATACCTTTTTGACGACTACAGGATTCAATATAATTGCATTATCATTTAGCACCATTATCGTACGTATAGTCACGAGTTCGGGCTTATATCAATATCGAAAAATCGTACAATTAATATTTCTAATAATTTTATTTCTCAATTGTTATTTGACTTAGGTAATGCTATGGTTTGAAAGTGTTGAAAAAGATGTAGACTATGCTATTAGGACAATTTTCGTTTACATAGGGTTATATATACGTTTATTTTTCTTGACTCGACCTGGACAAAAAGTTATCGAAAGCAATGAATTTATTTTTAAAAAGGCGTGCGTATATACACTTATGTATTTTTGATATATTTGAAAACAATCAAAAATTATATATTTACACGACAAGAAATATAATTTATTACATTTGCAGTTATGACATTAAATGGTATAATTTTTTTAAAAAATCAAAGCTTTTATTAAAGCTTATGATTCTTCGAAGTTCGCGTCCTTGTCAATTGACGTATGGTGGTATCTATGCACTGTGCTATGAAAGTTTCGGCATGGTAAGTTTTCTTTACAGTGTCTTAAACAAACATAAATGAATTAAATATAACTTTTTACTTTAGATCCTTAAAGCAGCTTTTACATATGCAACGGTTATGCGGTCTCTAAGATAATCTTCATAATTATTTGCACATTTGATTATAAGTATGCACTTTTTTAAATTTGAAGAAAAATAAAGTGCAGTGCAATATTTTCTTATTTTAACTACTTACTTTACTAGCATTTCCTGACATGACTTCGCTCGTGTTAAGAGTACATATAGCTTAGAATTTAGACACGCCTATCATTTAACAAATTCTTATTATATTAATATGTAACTCATTGTGTAATGAAATTTAATAAACTAAATTTCGCGCACTTATATTTGTCTTATCGTCACGAAATTTGTCAGTTATAAATAGTTCCGATGGCAATACAATATGATTAAAAAAAATTTAAAAGACAATAAAATAAATTAATAGTCTCAAGAATCTAAAAAAAAAAAAAAAAAAAAAAAAAAATCATTTTTATAAACACTGTATTAAAAATGAAAAAAAAAAAAAAACGATTATTCGATGCTGCTTTCTATATTTACATATTAGGGCTTTAGTTGAAGCCACATTTGTAATATTTGAATGTAAAAGATGATGAGTTTTTACGGATAATAAAGTATGTGTTATGTGTTAAATGTCATTATTAATAAAAAATGCTTTGGGTTAACGAATGTTAATTTACCTCTTGAAGTACATTTAAGCAAAATAATACAATATATTCATATTTATACTTATAATAACATATTGGTATTTATACTTGACGAGTAATATTTAAAAATACTTCAAGTGATTTTCTTGTGACTCAATATCGTATTAAATACTACATGAGCTGAAAAATACCGGGATTTTTCAATAGGTGACGTCACTAGAAAATGAACATGATTCATTTCGAGAGGTACATCTGTCACTAGTTTATGTGTGAAGTTTTATGACATTTCGTTCATTTGTTTACAAGCTACAGTCGTTTAAGTTTCGCTACCTTCGCTTTCGTGAAGATAATGGAAAAACAGGAATATTGCATCTTAATCAAACATTGTTTTTTGATGAGACCAATGAAATGGTTAAAGAAATGTTATTCCACATCTGCTACTTCGAGAACAACAGTTTATCGGTGGTTTAGTGAATTTAAAATGGGTCGTACAAGCACCAAAGACGCACCTCGCTCTGAAAGGCCAAACGAGGCCACGAATGCAGAAATCGTAAAGCAAGTGCATCGAATCGTTTTGGATGATCGTAAAGTGAAGTTGCGCGAGATAGCTGAGGCCGTTGGCATCTCAAAAGAACGGTTGGAATATATTTTCACGATGTTTTGGACATGAAAAAGCTATCCGCGCGATGGGTGCCGCGTTTGCTGACCGTCGACCAAAAACAGCAGCGCGTTGATGATTCAACGGCCGGTTTGGCGTTGTTGCGGCGTAATCGAGCGGACTTTTTTCGACGTTTTGTGACGATGGATGAAACGTAGATCCATTACCATACGCCTGAGTCCAACAGGCAGTCTGCAGAGTGGCTGAAAAGCCACGAAAACTGACCAAAGCGGCCAAAAAGACCATCGCTCGGTCGGGAAGGTTTTGGCCTCCGTTTTTTGGAATGTGCATGGCATAATCTTCATCGATTACCTGCAGAAGGGAAGAACAATTACCGGAGAGTATTATGCAGCGTTATGGAACAAATTGAACGACGAAATAAAAAAAACGACCCCATACGGCGAAGAAAAAAGTTCTTTACCATCACGATAACGCACCGTCACACACGTCCTTGAAAGCGAAGGCCAGATTGGACCAATTACGATTCGAATTGGTTGCTCACCCACCGTATTCTCCAGATTTTGCCCCCAGCGATTATTATCTGTTCCCAAACCTCAAGCGGTGACTCCAAGGAAAGAGATTCACATCGAATGAGGAAGTCATTGCGGAAACCGAGGCGTATTTCGAAGGCTTGGACGTTTCGTACTACAGAAAAGGTATCGAAATGTTGGAAAATCGCTATACTAAGTGTATCGCCCTCGAAGGTAACTATGTTGAGTAATAAATGCAACATTGCCCAAAAAACGCTTGTTTTCATTAAAAATCCCGGGACTTTTCAGCCCATGTAGTATAATAACATATTGGTATTTATACTTGACGAGTAATATTTAAAAATACTTCACGTAATTTTTCTGTGACTCAATTAGTAATAAAGCATCTCAATGAAACATTAAAGTTCGTATTAAAAATTATCAATATAGTTTAAATGTACAAAAATAAAGGAAAAAAAATTATTCTGAATTTTAATTTAAAATAAACGTTTGCAGATATAGTTGATTGCTTCATCCGTATCCCTAAGGAGCAGGGTTTCTTCAGTTACTGGCGTGGTAACTTTGCCAAAGTTATCCGTTATTTCCCAACGCAGGCGCTCAACTTCGCCTTTAAGGACAAGTATTGTACAAAGTTTTCCTCGGTGGCGTTGACAAGAACACCCGTTTCGGACCTTACTTCCTTGATAACCTTGCATCTGGTGGTACAGTCCGTGGCATGCTTCCGAACCCGAAGAAAACTCCATTTTTAGTTTCTTATGATATTGCGCAAGTAAGCTTAAAATTTCTCGATTAATCTTTTAGATTTCTAGATTACTTATAAGGACTTCCGAGCGCTTTTCAACACGGAGTGCGCCCGATATTTTTCGTTTTTTTTTTGATTGATTATTACTAAATATAAAATATTGATATAAAGGTGAAAAAGAAATTAAGAAAGACATAATTTTTTTGAGCCTTTGTATGCCAAACGGATCCATTTGCACATAAAATTAAAAAGAAAATTTTATTTAATAGTCGGTTTTGAATTCGAAAACTATACGTAAAATAAATTGTGTAACTTAAAATATATCTCGGCTCAAATCGAAGAACAAACGTAAACAAGCTCGCAAAACCCGAATGAATTAAACGAGAAACAAAGTAAATTCTTTTTTTCGAGCCGTTCAAGGAAAATAAAATAAATTATATTATAATTATTATATTGTACGATTTATTAAAAATATAATTTGGGGATTAGTTTGCAAGCTTAAGCGTTGCTTCTTTGTGCGCGGGTTAGCCCATGGCCTGAACGGCATCGAGTGCGCGGTAGCGAAAGAGCGTTGCCCGAGTTCCGTCCAGGCCTATTGCCTGGAAAGCTCGAGATTTTCAACGGGCATGGGCACGGGCATACGAGAAGAGTTATCATCTCGTGGCTCGTCAGGCGGCCGAGGAGGCTATAGGGCTTACAAGTTAGCGCGAGTCACGGAAAATTCCCGTATAAAGGAGCGAGGAGAAAAAGCCCAGAGAAAAAAAATAGCTCGCGCGAAGAGTTGGGCATTTTTCTCTTATCGCTCGACAAATAAACACGTGTATTAAGAAAATAATCTATTAATCGTTGAAATTTTTTTCATTATTTTTTAGTTTGATTTTAATTTAATTTCATTTATTACTCAATTAATTCTCCTTTTTCGTTTGTCACTCGTTTCGAAAACTAACCAACAAGTTATCATTTTCTTTATTTATTTCGTAAAAAAAATAGTTTAAATTTAATTTTAATTATTATCATTATTATTTAATTTAGATCTCCTTTGTTTCATTAGATCGGAAAAATAAGCGTAAAATTTTGTTTTTTTTTTGTTTTTTTTTTTTTTTTTTTTTTTTTTTAGTTGTTTTTGGCTTTTTGGCTATAGCCTTAGGCCATCACCTGGCGTCGATGGTATTTATTTAAGACATTTTATACTTTCATAAGTCCTTTGTTTGGGTACTTTAGATTTTTAGCTGGCAATCGTTGCAGAATTTGTACAAGAGAATGATGCTGGTTTGAATTTAGGATGTTATAATATTTCTTCAGTTGTGATTGGGTATTTTTTATTTTTTTTTTTTAAGTTTTCTAATTAGAGTTGTTCTTTGTTTAGTGTAGTTTGGGCATTCCCAGATTATGTGATCGATATCCTGTATTGCACCACAGGTGCAGCTTTGGTTATTTATTATATTTTTTCCGTAGAAGCTTTCGTTGATAAAATCATAATTCGCCTTTAGTATGTTAATTATTATTAAAAGTAATTTTCTGACTTGAATGACGTTTGAAAAGCAGCTTTTTTTTATATTTTCGTTGTAATATTTTTGGAAGTACGATATTTCTTTAATGTATTTTTGTTTTTTTATAAAATTTTTAAATGATTCTATTCCATATTCTTTAACTTTTGAATAATAATCACTATGCGATATTTTTATGCTATTAAATAATACCGTTTGAACTGCTGACTTGATTAATTGATCTGCTTTCTCGTTGCCTTGTATTTTTGAGTGGTATCTACTGGTATCCACATTTGCTCGATTACATTAACTCTTATTTGGTTTTTGTATAGTTTTTCTTTAATTTCCAGTATCAAATGTGAAATATTTTTTTTTGTATGAAGTATACTCATTTATAGCTGTAAGTGAACTTAATAAATCAGTCTCCTAATTAAAATTTTTTCTATTTTTTTTTAAGATTTATGTCTATAAAAATTTATATAAAATATAAATTTATATAAAATATAAATTTTTATAGACATAATACTTGAAAAAATATAATCAACAAAATTTTATATTTTTTTCTAGTTTTAGTTTTGGTACGAATATTGCATATCCTGTCTTGTCATATCTATTTTTACTTCTTCTACTAGATCCATCTGTATAAAATATTGTATAATCTTGGTAATCTTTGTTTATTATATCTGTTATTTTTACATATATATGGATGTTTAGAGTTTTCGAATTTTTTGCTAAGATCGGTATTTGTATTAGCTGGGTTTTTAATTAATTAATAATGATATGTATATGGCATTGGTGCTTGTTATCGTTTTATTTTGTTTCTCCTTGAGTAATATTTTATAAATATTTTTTATAGTGTGAAACTTTGTTTAATATGATATTTATCATTTTTATTTAAGCTATTTTATAAATCAAATAAGCTATCTGTTAATGGATGTTCTACGTAGGTTAGGAGTTTTATTATAAAACTATCTGATAGTAGTTTGGATCTAATATAGAGAGGTGGTTCACATGATTCAGCGTTCACATTGATTCAGGTTGAGGTTCTATATCCTAATGCGATTCTTATTGTGATGTATTGAATTCTGTTAAGTTTTACTTGTAGCCGTTGATCTTTTATGCGATAGGTGAATGAATTATATTCAAGATTGCTTCTTATTATGCTTTTATGTATGTTAATTAAATTTCGAGGGTGTTCCCTCCACCATATTCCTCTTAATATTTTTAGCAAAACCATTTTTTTTTTGTTTTTTGTTTTTTTTTTTTTTTTTTTTTTTTTAATAATACGGTTAGTTTGATTTTTCCAAGTCATTTTTTGATCAAAGTGTAGTCCTAATTATGTAACCTCACTAAACGGATACATTTGTTCATTTAGTATATTTATATGGTAGTCTATTCTATTAAATCTTTTCTTTATTAGTATAATAAATTGTGTTTTATAAGTGTTTATTTCTAATTTTTTTTCTCCAAAGTATTGTGTTACTTTATTAATTTTATTTTGTAGGTTTTCTATTGTTGTTTTTATGTTATTGCTGGTGGTGCAAATTGCGATATTATCTGCAAATTGTATCATGTTATTTTCAGAATTAATAACTTTATTTATTTCTGATGTGTATACAGTTCCATTGTATAATAGTATATTTAGTTTATTATTATTATTATCTTTTCTGTTGTTATTTATGTTTTGATTCATAATGACTTTTTGTTTTTATTTATTTATTAATTTTTTTTTTTTAATTAATTTGTGATTATAGTTATATTTCTGTATCGCTCAGTTGCAGACTTGGTTGTTGATTATCGTTATACAGTTATATTATTTTTTTGTGCGTAATTAATTTGCGTTACATTGTCTTTTTTCGTTAGTTTATTGTTGTTTTTTAGTATATATCTGGATTTTGATTTCCGTCATTATCTGGACCTTGGGTTAATAGAATATCTACAAGTTAACTATGTATTTCAGCAAGTGTTGTATTGTTGGATAAATTTTAATATCTTCTTAAGCTATTTGATTATTTTCTTCTATATGGTTGACTATCTTTTTTGTTTTTAAATCTGACCTTCCATTTGGAAACATGAGATTTTCTTTACGTTTTTGAAAGATGGTTTCTGTAAAGTCTAGTTTTTTTTTTTTTACCGATTTTGATACACCGCGTCATTATTTTAAATAAATTTTTAAGTCCAAACGAGAAAATTTTATCTGCCCGATTGGGGTGAGTTATTGATTCCGTGTTAATTGTAACACATAAATGTTTTAAATATTTCATACCGGTCGGTGATTGAACGCAATCACGGATAATTTGAAAAAACTATCACAGAACAGAGGAAGTGCGAGACGAACCGATCAATCACAGTTTGTGACAGAAACCACGAATTTTATCTTTAAAAAAGAAAAAAGGAAAAATAAAGAATTTTGTACAAACCGAAGAAAGAGAGGTTTATTTTAATATCCACCGATATTTAAATCTACAGGTCCATCGGTTTAAGTTGTGGCTTGTCTGCGTGAAATGTTAAACTTTTTCATTCAGCTAACATTTATTTGAAAAGCAAATCGTCTATTGTTTTTTTAATAAAAATTTAATAATGAGGTATTTAAATTCTTTTCAATAAGTTCAATTTTTTTATCCGATCAATTTTATACAAAAATTTCAATTTGAGGATGCGAGAACCTTTAAAAACTGTCGTATAATTTATCTTTGGAAAAAATATGATAGGTATAACGACGGTTTACAAAATATACTTAATTTTATTATCCAGTACAGTTTCATTATTATTATTATTATCATTATTATTATTATACATACAAAGATTTTTTACAAGGGTTATCTTAAAACTAATCGGATGAGAGTAGAAAATGCTGATCAAATGATGATTATATTACAATGGAATAAGGCTACATAACTCGTTAGTATGGCTAATGTTTACACGCAGTTTTACGATGATTGATGATTTACGATGGATTATTTACAAACGATCAAAATACAACAATTTACGAGTCAACAATAAATCAACACATGAGCGATGATCTAAGCCACTGAAAATAAACATATAAATTTACTATTTTAAATCTCATAACTTAACAAGTTTATTAAAAAAGAATAGATTTATGTTTACCTCTGATAAACTTAATTTTATGGTTCCATTTTGTAAAGGATCTTTACTTTCGAATATTGCTAAAAAAAAAAAAAAAAAAAAAATAACGATGAAAATAATCAAAATAAAATTCTTTGCTTTATTTGATTGCAATATTAAAATAAAAGATAAATAAAAATGTTACCAAAGGCGTCATTCAAATGCAGTATAGCCGATACAAAGTCTCCGAATCTCAATGTTCCATCTTTTCTCATATATCGCAGAATAACAATAGAAAGAACATCTGTATTTAATTGAAAACCTAAAATTTATAAAAATTTATTTAAATAATTTAATAAAAATTATTGGATTCAGTATAATATTTATCTTTATTTTTCTTTAATAATTAAAACGTATCACAGTTCTACTAACCTACTTCGAGTAAAGCATCACGGAGTCTTTCAGCCTTCAGAATGCCAGTTTTTTCCTTTGTATGATTTTTAAACGCTAATTGCCAGTACTTCAAACTACACATAAGGTCTTTGAAGTCGTTGAATTTCAATCTTCCACTACCGCTGCTCTGTTTTAATTGTTAAGGAAAACTTTTTCAATTATTGATCATTCAATAAATGGAAATTTTTATGATTTTATAATAGAATATTCAAATTATCATATAAAATCTTTCGTACTTTACATTTGATGTTTTGTGTGTTATAGTTTAGATTATCTTACAGTGACTACTTTTTGTATTAGATAATATCGTTCTTTACCTCAATTAAATTTTAAATAAAAGTTAAATGATATAATAATTTAAATCATCGTCAATACTCAATTTCACAAGACAATATTTTAATATCATGAAAAAGGATACATCGAATGTAAGGATAACTTGTCGACAGACATCCATGCAAGCACAGCTCTTGATGTAATCTACGACAAAGCATAAACGATCAAAAATAAACATTTTATTTATAAGCATAAAAAAAAAAAAAAAAAAAAAAAAAATACCAATAGTTTTATAAACAGTCTCACCGTTTGGCAGACAAGCTTCGAGAAGTTCCTGGAGCTCAAAAGCGTTGACTGTCCTGTGCTCGTCGGCGAGTTGAAGAAAGACAACCTCGTATTGGGAAAAACCTTTGCCGTCAAGTGGCGGTGCTTTTACGATTCCTGATTTAAGCATCGAAGGTGGTGTATCCAACAATCTTAAAAAAAATATATTAAGATTTAGTTAAATTGTTTCGTGAAAAAATGACAAGATGTTAATGTCGAAGGTTTAGACAATCTAATGATAAGTATTTTTTATTTTCCAGAATCAACGATTCGAACAAGGGGTTAACCGTACGTTATATTTTTGCCGCCAACTACATTAATAACCCAACAATATAGA
This sequence comes from Chalcis sispes, assembly GCA_949987625.1. Taxonomy (NCBI): domain Eukaryota; kingdom Metazoa; phylum Arthropoda; class Insecta; order Hymenoptera; family Chalcididae; genus Chalcis; species Chalcis sispes. The sequence goes on along the minus strand of OX465095.1, from coordinate 13,762,684 downwards.
TAACATACACGTGTTGAATTAACCGGATAAACGACTTATTCATTTTTACCAAACATCGGTGATTAAAATTTTTACAATCGTAATATAAAAGAGTAAACCGTATTTCTCGCCCGATATCTTGCCCACACTCTCTCTCTCTCTCTCTCACTCATCCACCCTCTCCCTCCAATTACGAAAGCGCGAGGTATTCCTCATTCCCTTTGATAATAAGTCCGATAAAACGCGCACAACCCGTAAGAAATAGCAATTCGTCTCACTTGAGCTTAAGGGGCTTGCTGCTGTAAACCCGAAGGGTGAAACTCGTTTCCTGAGTCGGCTCGAACGTCGTCGGTATCAAGAGGTATCCGCCCTGATCCAACTGGCACCTGTGGCTCACTTGTCGGCTGTTTGTGTACTGTGAGTTTATCAAGGACTTGTTCTTTTTGAAGAATTGCTTGTTGATTGACTCGGTACTGTTTTTAGGTAGCGCGTAAGCCGTGAAACCGATTACCTATGATGTTGAGTATGTATGAGTTTTGTTTTTTTTTTTTTTTTCATGTCGATAGAACGAGATTCTTATATATCTAATGATTAATTGATAATTGTTATTTTTAATTTATTATCGATTATTTAATCGTTTAGATTAACGTGATTTTACCTTCGGTCCCATAATCGAATGCTGATTTAAAGAAACTACTATTTCTTCCATTTCGCTGAGTATGAGATGCAACTGTGGGTTGATGTGAAATGTTTCTAAAATGAAAAAAAAAAAAAAAAAAGAATCGAATTAATATTCTTATTTATATTTCGTTAAAAACTACCTTAAATTACATTAAAATTAAAACAAATCATGTTTTATTTATCAATAAATGTTTAATGATAATTTGTCAAAATAAATTTATCGGCACTAAAAGAGGATCGATAACAAAAGCAAATTACAGGAGCAAATCGATCGATTTATCTTAATTCGTCTCTATTGCCAAGCTTAACAATGTACTTATTCCATCCGTATGCAATAGCCTCGAGATAATGGAGCGATAATAAGAACATAAAATAATCACGTATAGCCGTTTGCATACCTTGATTGTTCCGGCAGCCGCCGGCGGTGACGCCCCTCCTCCAGCTGCCCTGATAGAGCTTCATTTGCCAGGTGTGCTTGCTGTGCAACGAGGGCTCGTCCCGCGATGTTTCCGCGTCGAGGTGCACGACCTCCAAGTGCGTGAACGTCTTCACGAAGTCCGAATATGAGATCCTGAAGCCGGCGGGGAGATGCGTTAGTTCGTTGTTTACATTTATGTACGCGCGAGAAATTATATATATATATATATATATATATATATATATATATATATATATATATATATATGTGGCTTTTTACGATTTTACGTTGAGAGATTGATTATTCTTGTTCGTTAGTGTTATGCCAGATTTTTTAATGCAATGTGTGTTTCAAACGTTAAATTTTCATTCATATGATACATTTGTGGCATATTATATATAAACATATATAAAATAATTATACCTTTAACGATGCAAAATTTTAAAATATAAAAATAATTCCTCACCAGAACTCTCCCTCGGCGATGTTGCGAACGGCGAGTCTATCGCGTTCGACCGGAGGTACTTCGTCCCATTCGAGGCCGCCACGTGCCCAGGCGCCCACGTATTCACCCCCGGGTCCAAGAGGGTTGCGCAGCTTCACCAACTGTACCGTCTCGCCGCCGAAGGTCTCCACCTGTGAAAATAACGAGATTATATACTTGCTTGCTGGTATTATGTTTGCTGCATCATTTAAAAAACTGAAAATCCATTGTTTAAATATATATATATATATATATGTATATGTTTTTTTTTTTTTTTTTTTTTTTTTTCTATTAGCCCGATTAACTTTAACCGATGAACGAGGCTTTTTAGTTTCTCTTCGCGAGATAGCTTAAAATATTTTTAATTTTTAGTTAATTCATTAAATATTAAAAATTTATCTTAAAGCTGTGTCTTATATTTACATTGCTTTGAAAGCGATAAAATATTTTTAACATCCGCCGTTAATTGAAATAAATATTCATTTTAATCCTATTTAAATAATGTTCCTAATATTAATCGAACGAAACATTTTTCTTCTTTAATTGATAATCGTAATTTCGATGATAGATGATGATATGGAAATTACCCTTTCTATCGCATAAAGTCTGTAATTGATTCCCATTTGTATGCCATTCGCGAGCTTTTCCGTACTCGCTCTTATCTGAAATAAAAAATTTTTACAAGTTAATTAAAGTGTTAAAAAATGTATGATGTTAAACGTGTTATTTGAATTGAGATTTGAATATTTATGGTATGGATAAGTATTTTTGAAAGTATAAGCAAATGATAATTTAAATCGTTGTATTCGTAATTTTTTGCATGGAAACTTACATTAGAAAAACATTAAGATAGACATTCATTTCGGATCTATTAAAATTGTAAAATTTTCCCTGCGTGAAACTTTGTTATTAAACTATAAAAATACATTTACAAGCTTTATCTTATCTTCGACTAAAAGTTACAGAAAATCTCATTCGAATGAAAAAAAGCAACCCAAAAACATCTCAACCTATATCCACCGCGAAAATTTCACCCTCGACATCGAAAGCTACCGATCGAATTCACCTTCGAAAGACACATTTCCCACGCTTCGAAAGCAAAAAAAATAAAAAAAAATAAAAAAAAATAAAAAAAAATAAATAAATAAAAAGCACGCAGACGCGGAGGAGAAATATAAGAGACGAGTCGGCTCGATGGGGCTTTGAAAAATTTTCCTTTTACCTGCTGTTGGCTGTTGTTTACGGTGCAGGTAATGAGGGACGTCATGTCCAGAAGCTTGGCGAGCGCTCGACCGCAGCCGGTCGGATCCTGGCGTATGGCGATGCTCTCGGTGATGCCGCCCGTCAGATCCGACAAGCCGTCCAGTAATGTGCCGTATTTGAGCGCCTCGTACGAGCCGTGTAATCTGTAATTAGGTTTTTTAATATACCATTCATTTATAAGCCATTGTTAGAAGTGTTGTTTGTTTTAAATGTCAGAATTTTTTTTTTATGGTTTTAAGAGTCAATCAATAAGGTATCGAATGAAAAGTTTTGAATGATATTATAGGCTTTGTAAAAGAATTTTAATTTTTTAATTTTTCGTTGAATTTTTTATTCATTGGTTGAATATTGTAAGAATAATTTAGCAATTTATTATTCAGCAATGTTATTTCTAACTAACGAAATACCCGAGCGATTATGTACACTATAACTTCGTAAAAATATTTATTGAAATCCACGAAGAAACGGCTCTTTCAATAAAGTTTAAGCAACGCATTTCCAAAAGTCCAATAAATAAAGGACAGCAGCCATTAAACCATCGATCTTCAGGATTAGATCGACACACAATCTCGATTCATCTACCCGAGAGATCGAGCCAAAACAACGTGAAAATGAAAGAAAAAAAAAAAAAAAAAAAAAAAAAAATTTAACACGGCAGTCTCAGCGCGGTACACAAAAACACATACATACAAGTATGGTATAGGTACACTCCCTCGGCGACTTTCCCACAATAAAATAAAGCGAGCGCTAGCGCGGGCGAGAAAATAGGCGACTTTCTTTAATCGCTCGAGCGCGCGGGGAAAGCGAGAGACGTCGGTAGGCGATCGGAATTTCCTCACCTCCGACCTCTCCAACGACTTTCGATGTACTACTCGTATATATGTGTGCCAACGCAACACGCGAAAGGTAACATGACATGGGAAAACAGAGAGAGAAAGAGAGAGAGAGAGAGAGAGAGTGAAAGGTATAAAAAGAGATGATATTTTTTCTTATTAAGTGTGAGAAAGAAGAGTTCTATCCGAGCAATGTGTCCGAGTGGAATGGTCAATTAAGTTTAAAAAAAAAGGAAAATAGTACTCGGTGAAATGTTGATCGAGCTGTTATAGATATCGGCTATACAAATGTAATTTAAATGAAATCGTGGTTGATTTAATTTCTCGCACCCATTAATTGTACCAGTATAAATTAGCAAAGTGTAAAGTAAACACAAAATTAAAGGCTCGTTCCTTTATTGTGCGGTACGATTTATTGTGTGATGCGCAATTGCATAAAAAATCTTTATGCATTGGTTTTAATACTGTACATTTACTTATGTATTAAAGTTTGCAATTTCATGCATTAAAATTTTAACATTTTCTTTTATTAAATTAAAATGATTATTTCAATTAAAATTCTGTTTGAAAAATCTCGAATGAAAATCAAACATAAAAGCCAAATGAAAATAAAACATAATCCAACGAAAAGGTAAAAAAACGAAAAAAAAAAAAAATAATTGTTGGCGACCTTCATACCAAAATGAAAAGTTAAGAAAATGCGGAGTCTTTAAATGTTATTAAATACAAAAATGTAAAAAACTCGCTTAACTGCAAAGATAATCATTCTTACAACTTGTCATTCGCGTATCATCATCTTTTAGGTAATTGTCAAAAAAACGCACTTCGTTTAACGAAGGAAAGTCGAAAGTACTTAATCGCTCTTTTTGCGACAATTGTTGGTTAACAGAAAAAAAAAAAAAAAAAAAAAAAAAAACAAAACAAAACAAAATGAAAAAACGCGTCGAAAGTAGATTACACCCGAGACCGGTAAGACGACAAAGATTTTAATGTTGACCTTATACCGAATACAATTAACGGCAGAATTTTATCGTACTTATCATGGAAATAATCTTAGGTGCACTTATCGAAAGACATTATAGTAAGATTAATTCTTGATTATACGGTTAATTACGGTACGGTTAAAGAAATTATTCGAAGGTAAATTGATTCGGAACTTATTTCATTTCGAAATAAAAATATAAATTATTCACAAGTTATTTTAAGTGCAATAAAATTGAATTTTATAAATTATAATTTTCATTAGTTTTTAAAACTTGCTATAATTTTTTATTAATCTCGAAAGGAAAAAATCATCTTCACATAATTTTAGTTCGTCGAAACTCGCTAAAAAAAAATTTTAAAAATTTTAAAAATTTTAAAGAATCATTTCACGTGTATACTCGACAAAATCGTATAAAAACGTTGTTTCGCCACGGCGTCAAAGTATAACATACACGAGCACGTATACGAACAAAGTAAAAAAAAGTATCTTATCTTCGCCGTAAAATAGCAATACGAGCAGGTCGTACGTAATGAAAGACCACGGGGCAAGAGCTTCGCGCTCGTCGAGTATAAGTCGAACGAGTTTGAGGCATTTTTTTTTATTTTTTTTTTTTTTTTTTTTATTTTTTTTTATTTTCCTTGCGCCTCCCCTCGTATGGTTCGATCGTTTGGGTTCACCGAGCAACTTATTCGGCCGATTTATTCGGCGTCGAATATCGAGAGCTCGCTAAAGCGAAAAAGTGAGCCGATTGAGATTATGGTTTGATGGCGAGAAGTTGATATTTTTTTTTTTTTTGTATCAAAGTTTGTTAAGTATGCCATTTTGTGGATTTTATGGTAAGATGAAATTTTAGATTGTGCTTTTGGTTAAATTTAATTGATTGCTTTAACTGTATTTTAAATAATGTTTTTTTACTTTTTTTATTAAAGAAAGAAATTTAGAATCTTACTTATGATGGCTCAGCCGATTACAAGTTTCCAAAATAACGTTAAAATTGCAATATTTACAGACTTTCAAAATGTTCAACGCGGCTCGCTTTCATCGTTGCTATAAATCAACACCTATTTCATTATCAATTCGACCAGTCTTACCAACGTAAAACATTCGCAAAAGGAAGTCTCTCGGTTTTTAGGGAGAAACTCCTCTCAAAAATGCCATATCGATAAACAAACAAACACAGACTGTACAAGGCAGAAGAAGAAGGGGAAGAAGAAGAAGAAGAAAAATAAACTAATAAAAGAGCAAACAAAAGTAAAAGAACGGACCAAGAAATATATAAAACGCTTATCGAATACACTTGGAGACGGTAGCGAAATAAGAAACGAAAGCCCACCGATGCGCTCGGACTTCGCGAAATTAGCATATTTTCCTTCGACTCACGTATCACACGTGCGATTCGTGCGCGCGCGCGCGAGCGGAATAATTTTCGCATCGCGAAAACGCGGGTTTCGCATGCATTTTCACGCGTACTACACGTAACATATGTACATACACGCTTATATCCACAAACCGCGCCATTGCGATTGTAAATAATGCACCGGTCGTATGGATAATCGAAAGAACTAGACGCGCGTTTAATATGCACGCGGAGAATTATTTCGATGGCTTTTTTTTTTTTTTTTTTTTGTATCTTAATGCCGAGAGTAAGAGCTTTCGGCTTGCCAAGTGAATAAAATTGACTACGAAGACCGAAAGTTTATGGTGGTTTATGTTTTATTTTTGTGTGTTTTTGTTTTTTCTTTTTCGAGAATATGGCAAGATAAAAGTGGAAATTTTGTAAGAAAATGCTTGTGAGTCTTTATGATAAATTGCAGAATAATGCGCTTATCGTGTCTGATTAGATTCTGGACGGTTTTCTATTTCAGCGTATGCTAATCTTACATGCTTTATGCATTATCAACATAATTTATATTATTTTAAAACCAACTTGAAATATTATATTTTTTTAAACGTAAAATGAAAATATACATAAAAATAAATATATTATATTAATATATAGTATATTTAAAAAAAAATTAAAATTATTTATCGAACAACTTTTAAAAAACAATTAGATTACATTAAAAAATTACAGAAAAAAGAAAATTGTTTACACTAACAAATAAAAAAGAAAGTTGCGCGAAAACAATTGTTCAAAAAAAAAAAAAAAAAAAAGTAAAAAAAAAAAGTAAAAAAAAAAGTAACATCTCATAAGAACCTCGATTTCGATTGTTCGTTCGATCGTTTAAACTCGCACGCATCGCGTAAACTAATCTCATTTCCTTAGGGCAAAACCGTACAACAATTCTCACGCATTCGCGTGAGTATTTTCTCAGGGAAGAGGTATCTCGGGTACGCGTACATATATATATATATATATATATATATATATATATATATATATATAAATGCGCGCCCATGAATGGCGTGAAACGAGAAAAGGGATAAGGTATCAAGAGGTTGGAAAAGGGAAATGGGAAAAGATAATGGATCGAGGATGAAAAGAAATGGTTTTTAGTCCGAAATGAAAAGTAAAGAATTAATTGTTTCGCGCGGATAATGAAAACTGGGTTTTACGGCGTATGAAATATTACCAAACGAAAATGGTTAATCGGTTATATTGATTGTTTTTGTTACGTTATTATCGTTGCTAATGTAATTTTTATCTATAAAATAAATTTGTTTTACAATGTTTTGATGTAAAAAGCGATTAATTCAGAAAGACAACGGTATTAAAATGTCGATTGCGTTTGATAATTTAAAAATAACGAAGACTATTAAGTTTATAATAAGAAATATAATATTCACGGTAGGATTAAAAACTTAAATTACAATCTCACAGTTCCCAAGATTGCGATAAACGTAAAACTTGTATTCACAATTTCCATTCACCAATCCCCGATAAAATATTCAATTTCCCTTTTCAATTCGAGAATATTTATATAAAAAATTATCAATGTACACGAATCGCTATATACGCGTTTATTTCGATCCCGTAAAATTACCATAAATCGTTAAGAGATAAGGTTACGCGTGACTTTTTCACGCGAACGATTTCTTAAGCATAAGCATATACGAACGATAAAAATGATATATATATATATATATATATATATATATATATATACACGATCGATCATGCGATCTCTTGGAAAATTATTTGGACAAGTACGGACTTTCATTTCCATAGCTTACTCATAGGCGCGGGAGGTTTGGTGAAAGTTTAAGCGCTAATTATGTTTGAGTTTAGTTGTTAGTTTTGTTGCAATTGATTAATGCGAATTTTATATGCCGATTGATTATTCTAATTTACAATATTGGGTTGAGATTTTGCATTTTCGTTGATAGAAAATTTCGTTGCATCGAGAATTGAAAAAGAATGAGCTTAAACGTTCGTTTTTTTTTTTTTTTTTTTTTTTATGAATTTTGCTGAAATATATTTAACTTTCTCGATTAATTTAAATTTTATGTTTGATAGTGACATTTTTATTTTTGAAAATTATCGATCTTATATCTAAAAAAAAAAAAAAAAAAGTAAAAAAATGTTTACACAATGTTTAAATCGACAAATGAAAAGATAAAATAAATTATCAAACAATTTTTGTATTTTTCTTCTTTGTTATCAACTTAAACTGTATAAATAATAGATAATATATAATTCAGGTAAGAAAATACAATATAGCATTAAAATTTTTTACGCATTTTACATCAACTTATTTCATTTACAACATCGCCAAATCATAAAAGTCGAAAAAATAATTTCTCCATCGAGTACGAATAAAATTAAGAGTCTTCTACAAAAATCATTACTTAAGTGCACCATGAGTAATTACATAAAGCTCGTATACATATGATTTTTTCCACAAAGTTTCTCCTTGCACGAATACTCATGCAAAACATAGGTGCGCGCAACTATGCTCGAACCATATATTAATTAATACACGCGTTCGACGCGTTCAACTCATGAAATTCGAAAAGATATTGCGCAATCGCTATTGGCGGAATAAATTAAACGCTTTTCACTTTGTAAATTATAGATTTCGTAAAAACAATTATACTCAATGTTACGTTTAGTTTTTACGCGTTTGCGTATACGTTTAAAAATGGTTTAGTTTTTATCCATCGTCAAAAGTGGAGTAAAAGCGATTCGTAATATTTTTTAATCGAATTCATTAATAAAAATATTTTATTAGGTAACGTTATAATTTCAAAATCACATCGTCTAGTTTTATAACAGACTTTTCAAACAAAATAGTTTATAGCATCCAGGCAAGGAAGGAAGATAGAAACCTGTATAGTAATTAAAAACGAAAAAAAAAAAAAAAAAAACGAGAGCACAAAAAAAAAGTAGAAAATCCTAATTTCGCGAAAACTGGAAGATGCATTATGCGCGAGTCTCGGCAAAGAATATTTATATCGAAGTTGAGTGGCGACTTAACACGCGCGACACACCAAGCATTAAAAGAAGTAAACTAACGAAAGATGGAATTCGAAGAGAAGAGAAAAAGAAGAGATATTAAAATATAAGAAAAAATATAAAAATGAAAGAAAACGAGATCGTGTAACTGTGAGGCTTTGCTTGTATATATTACAACGCTGCTGGTGATTTCTGTTATAACGGGTAGAAAAGCTTACATGTGCCGTTTGTTTTGTAAATTTTGATTCACCTTTTTTACATTCGAATTAACGATTACGTTTTTATTATTATTATTATTATTACCATAAAATGTAAATGAAAATAAAATTTTATTTTAAATAAATTTAATAATGTTATTTACTATTCGACTTTTTATATTTCATACGATGAAAATTCGGTTTTATTAAAAAAAAAAAAAAAAAAATTCAACTACGATTCCTTCATCTATGCAATATTTTTAAATAATGCATCGATAAAAAAAATAACAAATTTATTATCAGGTGCGTAAAAAACACAATTCTTAAAAATCAATATGTGCTCCAAACAGAAACCCACAAAAAAAAAAAAAAAAAAAAAAAAAAAAAAAAAAAAAAGGTCAAATAAATAAAAGAGGAAAGCGATTGTCCAACGTCGCTTTATTTTTCGTCGTTCTCTACCAAACGGCTACGTTATTGAAAAGTCTCGCGCGGCTTCCGCGTACGCTCGTTTGACCTCTCGCGGTTCATCGGGTCCTTTGCGCTCGCGCACACGGATACCTAAATGTACATGTACATGTATATAAACGCGATATTATCACGTCGTATAGGAAGCTTATACGTACACTCGTGTGCTTCATCCATCGGATATATGTATATACGAACAATCGGTTAAGAGAAACTCGCCGCGCTGCGTTACTGATGTGATCTACGCGCGATCGAATGATTTCTTTGCTTTGACTCTCTCGTTTGCACGAGAGAGTTTTGAATTCTTCTTTATTTTTCTTCTTCAAAGTATATAGCAATGGCGAGATGTATCATGTGAAATGTGGAAGCGATTTCTTATTCTCGGAGGAATCGGACACATCTTGATCTTTTGAGTTGGCAATGTTTGTTTGTATGTACGAAACGATTTATTTGTACATATTGTTGTTGAAACTGGGTTAAATGTAAAAGTTTATTGGCATGTAGTCTTTGGTCAAAAACTAATAAATCGTTGGCTGTATTTGAAATTAGCTGCATTTTAATTTAGAAATACGCCAAATTAATAACCATTTTGATTTATTTTCTTAAAATTTTAATCTAAATCAAACAATAATATAATTTTGCAATGAAAACGAATACTTTAACATTATAAACATTTGCTATACATTCTGATATTTTTAAATAATTAAAACTTATAATAATATTACGATTAAAAATATTAGAAAATTCAATAACAAAATATTTACCAAAAACAAGTAGATAAAGGCCAATTTTGCCAAGACGCGTAATAACATTGCACTAACCAAACTTTTCTCGAATTAATTTATTTATCCAATTTCCTTTAATCCTCACGCATATCAAAATTTGAATTTACGACACGTCAAGGACAAAATTACCATTCGCCGTACGCAGGATACAATACCTATGTATCCTACTTTGGCTACAAACATTTTTACTGCTCGTCCGCGGACAAAATTCCACGAATCCTTTTCCCCTTAAATCATATAACAAATAAATCTCTCGCTCTTGCCCGTAAGACATCCTACGATTCTCCTTTCTTGTCTTTTTCCCCTTCCTTTTTCTCTCTATTTCATTTCTCTCTTTCTTAACGCATATTAATATCCGGCACTTGCTGTATGAATTATGTCGCGTCGGAAGCTTACCCTCACAGATATCGATATGTGCGTTCGCGTACGCGTCTGTGCGAGATCCGAGAGATATATGAGATATCCTTTTTTCTAAGATCCTTTGAATATTATTTGAAACGATTTACCGATAAAGTAACAGTTAATATATTTAATAAATAAAATAAATAAATAAAAAAAATCGACTTTTTTTGTCCTTATTTTAGTTGTTCTATTTAGAACTTTAATTTGCGATTTGTTTAGTTAGAATAGAACTGTTATTTATATATTATTATCTATTTTCTATTGATACAATCCTCGATACCTTTCGCATAAAAATGCAAAAAAAAAAAAAAAAAAAAAAGAAAGAAAAGCGACGATTACACAAAGTCAAATTCGCCACGCGCACATTATTCGACACGGGGTTATGCGATTGTTCGCGTCGGCGCGCTCTCGTATAAGATGCGATAATCGAGCGCGCACATATAACGGAGCTTTGTTCGCGCTCGTTCGAGTCCGCGAGTGAACTCGTCTTGTTGCGTTCTCCGACAGACTCGCGTGTACTTATAATCGCGAGGGCAGCGGAGTATTTATACGCTGTGCGCATAATATTATGGGTATGAGCGTACATGAATATCTACGATGTGGATTTTGATGTATGCGCGTACAAGGGATTGATTTTTTATCGATTTTTATACTCCTGTTTTTTTTTTTTTTTTTTTTTTTTATTTTTTTTCTTTTTTTTTTTCATGTTTCTTTGCGTATATAAATACATTGTGTTGCGAATGTTTTTCGAAATGCTTGTCGTACATATTTCTCGTGGGTTGAATTTTAATGTTAAATAATTTTAAAAGAAAGACGATTTTTTTTTCTTTGTTTTTTTTTTTTTTTTTTTTTTTTTTGTTTTTATAATAGCAAAACACGCTTTTACATAATTTAACAGACGCACGATGCACGATTATTATTCCGCCATCTCTCGCAAAATCAATCAACGCATCGATGAGCAAGGTAATTCATACCAGCATAGAGAAACGAGCCCTTAATCAAGCGCCCAAAAAGTATACACGTACTCGTCACAACGATTCTCTTTCCCAGACACGTATACCGACTCACATACATCCATGCAATCTTTCAATCGCTGACGTCGCCTTTTTTTTTTCTCATTCCAGATCGTGTCATCGCTTCGAGGCATTAAACCAACTCGGCATTATATGCATGTATATATACTAGTAGTATATATATATATATATATATATATATATATATATATATATATATATATATATATATATATATATATATACGTGTGTCGATAAGCAGATTAGCTGGGTATAACGCATCAAAACCGGACGGACGGAACCCCGAAGATCGGGTGGCCTACTTGGACGGCTTCGTCGTTTCGTGTCATCGTCGTTCGTCGCTCGTCGGACGCGGCCCCGTGGAAAATAAAAGCCGTGCGCGATCTCGCGGATATTACACGGGATCCTTGACATTCGCTCGCGACCGGTAGATTCCGTATCGCGAATTATTTTTATACGGCTTCTTATTTTGTTTTGAATCGAGATTTGTTACGTGGTTTAACTCTTTATCGTTGCGTGAAATCTTTGATTATTTGTTTGCGATGATTCGTATGATTTCTTTTTTTTTATTTACAACGAAAAATTTGTAAATTATTCGCTCGATGTATCACAAATTTGATAATTTTTATTAAAGATTTTTCTGATCGCAATAACAAAAATTAATGTATATTTATGAATATATCAAATTTCGTTCACGTTCCAAACAAAGATATCATTAGAAAATACTTTCATTTATTATCTCAAATAAACCGATGGATGAAACAATAAACATCGCGACAAATTTATTTAATCCAAAGCATTACGACAACGAGATAAGATTAAAAGAAGAAGCTCACGTTTACGACTCTTCATCTCTGTGATTTAGATAACTCGGTATTGGATCCATCGAGTATTATTATATACTAAACATACTCGAGGACTTCTCTACCATTTCCTGTTCGGGATGATAAAATCGGCAAAAAATATTACACGTGTATAACGCGTATACATTCGTATATGGAATACAGTACGGCAACGAATGATTTAACGTTTTATTTATTTATTTATTTATTCATTTTTTTTTTTTTTTTTTTTTTTTTTTTAACACACAACGACGCGTTTATTATTAATATTCATCGTGTAAAGTGGGTTAACTTAAAATCTTTATTTCCGAGAAATGAGTTTACGACGTAATATAATTCTGTCAAAATACGTTGTCTCAAAATACGGGACGAATAGATCAGACTTATGAAAGGTAAAATATGCGACAGAAAAAGAAGGTCGAATGGCCGATAAAACGAGAGACGATTGCTTATTTAGGCTTCTATTTATGATTTTTGTTTATGGTTTGGTTATTATAAATATATATAATTTTTTTTTTTTTTTTTTTTTTCTTTTTTTGTTGTAAATAGTAAATTATCCGTCGAACCAACAAAAATATATTAGTGTAATTAACCAGTGTCAAAGAGTAAGATAAAGAAATGGTAACGAGTAAAAATTCCATAGGTTGAAGATATATACTTTTCTTTTTTTCCTACAATGGTTAATTAATTTCGTTGAATCGGTACTGAAAACGAGGTAAAAATACTTTCTAACGTAACGATTTCGTTTATTTGAAAATTTCGTCGTTCGCTATCAGGCGTTGATATCGGTAATTTTCGAAATGACAGCTTAACTTGTGTAAGAGACAAATATTTTCATTTTAAATTTTAAAATATCAATACCAACAATAATTACTTTTTATTAATAAAACAGTTTTTTTAAGTATTGTAAAAACACGAATTTATACGTTAAAATAAAAATACAAAAAAAAAAAAATTATTTAAAAATTAACGCATCGATGCTATTCTTCACACACACATACACACTTATCCGTGCACATGCGGTTAAAAAATATTAAAACTAAAAAAGCAAAAGAAAAAAGAAAAGAAAAATCCATCTTTTTCAATAATAATAAATAAAACAAAAAAAAAACAAAAAAAAAAAAAAAACTTCGTAACACCTATCGCGCGTTTATATCTCGTCTGCGATCAGCTGGCACAGGGGGGCAGCTCGAGCTCCGGTGCACTGACCTCCTCTCCGATCGAATTATACCGTCGCTCTCGGTACTGCCGCCGCTGCTGCTGCTGCTGCTGCTGCTCGACTCGCTGCCGCTTCTCTCTCTCTCTCTCTTCGGTGAGATAGCGAACCAAAGGGAACCAAGTGAAAGTATTATTATATCGGGCGAGTGAACTCGAAGCGCGTTGTCGCGCGGCTCGAGATTATCCGCGCGCGGAAGCGAGACACACAGCTCTTGCTTGATAATCGATGGTAGGTTTACTCGATTGCGCTTTTTCGTCAAAATCATTTTTTTTTATCGTGTTTTGACTTTATTTTTTTTTTTTTTTTTTTAACGTTAGATGTAGAATTTTTTTCGATCGATTGCTTTTGTATTATTAAGCGTCGATGATGTTCTTTGATAGAATGCGATATGCGATTTGTATTCTTACGTACATTCAAATTTTTCGTTGAAAACGATTGTATTTAATTTAAGATCTTTTTACGATTAAAATTATATCTTTGATCTATATACTTCTCAAAGTGAGTGATTTCACGCTTTTGAACTCGTTATGCTTTACTTTCGATTTTATCTTCCAAGAATTAATTGCATTTCTTCTTTCCCAATAAAAAGTTACATAATTACTTTGTTATGAAATATTTTTACGTCTTAAACTAATAAAAATGTTTTAGAAATTTTTATACTGTCAAGATAAAAAATTAAATGCTAATGTTAAATTTTTTTTAATTGATATTCATAAAGCTTCTAAAAAAATTATCTTAATAAAATATTGAAGCAGCAGTTAAATTCATGAATGTACAGAGAGAAACAAGCAGTAAGCGAGGAAAAATAATTAAATATCGCTATAAAAATGGAGTTATGATACACCATAAAATTAATAATCAATAAAAAATTTATATTACTTTCAATTATAAAAACGTATGTGCTGTATTAAAAATTTGAAAGATATAATTTAACGTTTACGCACGTTATACAATTTTCCAAAACAATTTCTATATTTTAATACGAATTATAACGTTTATATAATATTTTAAATTATCATCAAATTAAAAATTCATCGTATATAATATTTAAAACTTTTTAACGAATAAAAAATTTTGATTGCACAATCCCATCCGATTTTGCGTCAAACACGAGGATGGTTCCAGAAGTAATCGGCCTAACGAGGAAAACACAAAAATTTTCAATCGAATTAAATTATCAAACGTTGCAACGAGTTTGGATAATACTCGCCATTGATTGTTTTTCCTGTTTGAAGATAATCAATGAAAATTATCCCAGGCGAATCCCAAAAAACTGACGCCATGACTTTGCCTGCAGATAAAACTGTCTTCGCTTTCTTTGGAGCCGGTTTTGACCGTTCCTTTATCTCAGATGTAAAGTGATGGACCTATATTTCATCCGCGGTTATGAATCGACGAAAAAATTCGGCTTTATTGCTTCGAAACAGCGCTAAACTCTCGATTGAAAAATCCTCACGACGCTGTTTTTGTTCCATTGCGAGCAAACGCGTCACCCATCGTGCGCACAGCTTTCTCATTTCCAAATTTTCAGTCAATATGCGATGCACAGTACTTTTTAAAATGCCTACCATATCTGCTAGCTCGCGGACATTCAATCGGCGGTCATCCAATACTGTTTTGTGGATTTTTTTCACCATTTCTGACGCTGTCATCTCATTCGATCGACCACTGCTATGTTGATCTTGGCAGCTCGTACGGCCTCGTTTAAACTCTGCCCCCCAATATTTTATCGTTGTAAACGAAGAAGCAAAGTCTCCCAGAGTATAATCCAGCTCGGCTTTGATATTGCTTGGACTATTGAAACCCTTCAAATGGAAGTATTGTACCACCTAAAGATGACCAATTTTTTTTCACGTTTACAAATTCACCGAGAGCGTTCATTATCGATGGCTGCCAAGCAAATACTGCACAACGTAGCGTCTTCAAAATTTAAACTTAAACTTTATAAGATTCGTTTTTTCCTACTATAGACATTTTTTTTAACCAACAACAGCCGTCTGTGCGTCTGGTCGGGTACTTCTGAGACCACCCTCGTAAACAACGCTAGTGACCAAACCAAAACCGACGAAAAATTTCCGCTAAACGGCGTCTCACCGCGATAAATAAAAAAAAAAACCATAAACTATCCCTTAAAATTTCGGATCGCATTTTAATAATAAACTTTTAACGAGTACTCGCGAAATAATAAAAGTAATAAAAAAAAAAAAAAAAAAAACGCGATATAAACGCAGCCTGATAAACCATCCGAATCTCATAGTTTAAATACCAATCAACTCGCGCCAATAAAAATATCGCGAAATAAAAAGTGACAAGTCACAGAGGGAATACATGTACACGCGCCAGGTTCAAATGGCCGATGTCTTTAAGAAATGGAAAATGGCTACCAATGGAGCTTGTTTTTATGTGTGTATGTGTGTATATGGTTATGTTAAATGTTGTACGATTGAATGGCATCGTTAATTATAATTTGTTACTTTTAAAGGTGCAAATAAAGATTAAGCGATTATGTACTAAGTCGTTCAAAAAGTTTTGAAAGCGACATCTATAGAGCAGTAGAAGAACCAAAATTTTTACGCTATTTTAATATTTTATCTTTCATATAAACATACCCAAAGTTTCATTCCACTCTGTCAATTCATTGTTTGTTTACAAGCCATTTGAAGTTGACGTGTCAGTGTATTTTTTTTACAATGGAAAAAACCGAATATCGTGCAGTGATAAAATTCTTTGTTTTCGAAGGTTTATCAGCAACGGAAATTCATACAAAAATGGTGAAAGTGTTAAAGGAATCTGCTCCTTCATTTCCAACTGTGCATCGATGGGTTTTAGAGTTTAGACGTGGTCGAAAAAGCGTTGAAGACGATCCACGCTCAGGACGTCCAAAAAGTGCATCAAAACCAGCATTCATAGCAAAAGTACAGGATATGGTTTTGGAAAATCGTCGATTGACCGAGAGAGATTTAGCAGAGGCCCTAGACATCTCATTAAGCAGTGTGAGTCATATTTTAAATGAAGTTTTGGGTTTCAGAAAGCTCTGTGCACAATGGGTGCCGCATTCGCTCACAATGGAACAAAAACACGTTCGAATGCGACTTTCTGAGCAACATTTGGAGCGTTTTCGAAAGGATAAAAAGGATTTTTTGCGTCGATTCATCACTATGGATGAGACTTAGGTCTACCATCATGACCCTGAATCAAAACAAGTGGCTAAAGAGTGGTGTCAACCAGGCACTTCGGCACCGAAGCGAGTTCGTGTCCAGAAATCGGCGAAGAAGGTGTTAGCGTCAGTTTTTTGGGATGCAAAAGGGATTTTGTTGGTGGATTATCTCCAAACTGGCAAAACAATAAATTCTGAATATTATTGTAACCTTTTGGACCAATTGGATGAAAAAATTAGTGAAAAAAGACCCGGTTTGCACAAGAAAAAAATCATTTTTCATCAAGACAATCCACCCGCTCACACAGCTCAAAAAACCATCACTAAAATAACCGAATTAAAGTACGAATTGTTGCAGCATCCACCTTATTCGCCTGATTTAGCTCCCTTTGACTTCTGGCTGTTTCCACACCTTAAGAAATTTCTTCATGGGAAGCATTTTTCATCAAACGAAGAGGTTATAGCCGTCGTAGAGGAGTATTTTGCAGGCCTTGCAGAAAGTCACTTCCATGATGGGATAAACAAGTTGGGAGACCGTTGGACCAAGTGTATTGAACTTATGGGAGATTATACTGAGCAATAAAAGTGATTTCACCAACAAAAAAAGTATCTTCATTTCCGCTTTCAAAACTTTTTGAACAACCTAGTATATATAGGTGTTTAGTTGTAAGAAAAAGCGATTTAATTAATCGAGAGAGTTACATTGTTTAACATTATTTTAAGAAATGATCAAAACTGTTCGGGTATTTTTTTTTTTTTTTTATTATTATAATTATATTAATTTTAATTAATATATTGAAAAATAAATATTGAGAAGTATCAATAAATTTCTACTTTTTAATGAAAAAGACTATTTTATATACGTTAAATTATTAATTTATATAGATATCCATGACTGTCTATATTTATAATTTTAATATTATAAAATTTAATTTCAAGGGCTATTAATTTATTATTAAAATATAAAACATAGATAGCTGATATAGATTTTACTAATGATTAAAGAACGATAAAGTTTTCTACGCACTATCTTCATTTTTCTTTCTTTAACAATATATTAGCAAAAAATTAATCTCCAAAAATTATTATAAACATGCAGTAAAAAAATATAGAGATACTCTAGTGAAATTCAACGTCAAATGTAAAAGCTATACGAAACAAAGATTCGCAAGTGAAAATCGTATTGTCAACACACGAGCCAAGAGCGAGAGAGAGAGAGAGAGAGAGAGAGGGAGAGAGAGAAATGAAGTCGCCAAACGAATAAAGACAATCAGTATAACGAGGTCGCGAGTACAAAGACGCATGTCACGATTAACCGGACGATGCGGGTCGGGCGTATGGAATAAAGGTTCGTTCGAATATATATATATATATATATATATATATATATATATATATATATATATATATATATATATGTTCACGCAGGGACTTTTCTAATGGAAATGGTACGCGCGTCGCGTTTGTATTATCAATGAACTTTCTATGCTGTATAGGATTAATAGCGGGATTTATGATATGCGGATGTTTCTAGTCGATGAACATTTGAATTGAAATTGTTAATTTTTTATTTTAATTGGTATTTTTTTTTTGGAAGAAAAGAGATTAAGAAATGTGCAGTGTTCGATACTGCACATAATAATAATTAATTAACATTTTTTTTTTCTTTGAGCGAGTCAAATTTATCGTTAATTACACGAAGAAACGTTGAAAAATTTACTTTTTTTAATTGCAGGTGTTCATTTAAAGCTGCTTTACCGATAAAACAATGTGTTGCTTTTGAGCCAAGACTAAATTCCGCGCGCGATTAAAAAATATAGCGAACAAAGCTTCATAAATATTGCCATGAAATAGATAAAAGATTAATTTGTTTGATAAAGTTGCGACACTTTATACGCGATTAAAGAGTCTAACAAAACATCATAAATCTCGCGTGTGAATATTAAATATTATATGTAAAGTAGGTGCTCAATGTACATATTAACGCTTCTTTTAAACTAAACTGTTTTTAATAGTACAAAGTACCGTTAAAAAGTTTATATTTGCATTGAAAGAAATGTTAATGTATATAAAATATATAAAAATTTGATGAAAATATATGATAAACAAAATTTGCTTACGTTTATTTAATGTACTAAAAATTAGCAGTATGAATAGATCATAATTAGGATAATTTAACACCTGTTTATAAACAATTGTGTATTATCAATTGTATATTATCCTATGTAATATTTTTCGCATCAAGCTCATATCACATTAATTTATATAAAGATTCATTATATATGCATTCAATCTTCCTCTCAATGCTTCCTTTTTATTTAAAAAAATATCCATTAAAATATCAAGATAACATTCCTAAATAATTATGCTAAACTCGTTAAACTTCAATTATTAACAGCGTACGTCAACCTTGATCCAACTTACATAACGACCGCACAAAAATAAAAAAAAAAATAAAAATAAAAAAAATAAAAAAATAATTACGTCCACCCACGACGTTATTAAAAATTCAAAGTAGTCACTGCGCCTCGCAAATGTATCGATAACGTCTTCGTATATCGCAATACAAACTTCCGTTCGATTATGGCGCGCACTGGCGTACGGACAAAACTTCGCGTACATCTATATATATATATATATATATATATATATATATATATATATATATACCAGCCGTGTCCTTTTTACACAAACGGAAGTCGCCGTTGGAAACGCGCGATCGTTTATTTATGAGCTAGAACGACTACGAAATTACGAGGACGCGAAAGTATGCGAGAGAGAAGAGACAGCGGCGAGGAAAAATTTTTATATACTAACGTGCGTCGGATAAGTATTGCGATACATCGATTTATGCGACGATCCGTCGTTGCGATTGCGACGAATTTTATGTTGTTGAAGAATCGTAAGAATAGTTATTGGTTGAGCTTGATTTTTTTATATATTGTAATGCTGTCTTTATGGAGAGAATTGAATTTTGAAAGGTGTAATTAGAATACCCTTGAAGAATTTTTAGCGCTAGATATGATTTTATCAAAATTTACGATCTCGTTTTATTACCCAATATCACAAACTATTAACATCTATCCTTAAACATTATAAATAATTTTTTTTTTCTATCGTTTACATAATTAAAAAAAAATAATTAAATTCTAATTATGCTCTCTTTGTATTTTGTAAGGAGAATAATCTTCAATTAAAAAAAAAATTTTCACATGTTTACATGTATATAGTTTTAAGAAAAATTTCCATAATATCAATTAAAATAACAATAAAAAATTTATAAGTCAATGTCGAAAATGCGTTTTATGATAAAGTAATAATCACAGGTGCTAAATGTATTTTGTGATTTTATTTGTCAAAGTTCGAGAAAATAGAAACTTTAAATCGATAAATCATTAAATTTAAATATCCACACAATTATATAATAATTAAAATACGATTATATCGGTATTACTTTAATAATATTATAGTAACTTATTATAAACATTTTAAAATTATTAAGATTTATGTTTAAAAGAACTTGAACTTTCATAACGAAATATAGATTTGCAAAATAAGGTTGATATATCAACATTTATTATGATAAAATTAACGCGAATTTTTTTTTTGTTTAAAGCTGCTTTTAACTATGCAATGTCAAATACGTTATAAACAAAAAAAAAAGAAAAAAAAACATAAAGCTTTGTACATAAATGTTTAAATATTATAACTGATCTACGTCGCATCATTTAGAAAATCACGAAGGTTAAAAAATGCTCTAAAAAATCACTTTAGAAATACTATTATTTCTCCTTTCGCGTATCAGCTTACATGCGGAAACATCCCGCGTTAATGGCAGAAAGTAGAAAAAGTAGTTCAATAAAATTAAATTTCTTTTCTGCTTTCTTGAATCTCGTATATATATATATATAATTAAATTTAATATTTAAAATATTCATGCGTTTAAAAATTTATTTTTGATTTATTAATCCCATCGAGAAATGTATCGTCAAGATTAGAGAAAGCTTAATTATCTTAATTATCACGTAAAAGTATAATTTTATAGCCATCGGGCAATAAATCTATTCGTATATGTAAAAGCAAATAATTTAATTTAATTTAAAGATAGCAATAGCATATCGATTGTCGATCAAATTAATAAAAACTTTAAACCTACGACATATTCCAACAAATTTAGATCAATCGAAAAAATCAAAATTTGAATTCTAACGATACAATGACAAAATTTCTCATTACAATTAATCCATTCCACCTACGCACTACACGAAACATCTCGTCCCTACATCTCTTCTCGTACCGCCGATCCACGCGCGTATAAACCTTTCAATTTTTCTCACATCAAAACGCGCCAATTATCATCGCAACAAACGCTATTCCATAACCAGTCAAAAGCCCCACGAACTAGATGTGGTATGGTACATACATCCGTCGATGTAACGCAGTGCAATTACACGTTCGCGTAATAGCTGCATACCACAACATCGACGCTACTTTCACGCGTCACGTTTAAGCGTATAACTTACGCAGACACGCATATATATACACACACACGAGTAACAAAAAGAAGAAAAAAAAGTAGAAAAAAAAAAAAGGGGCCGCGGAGCTCAAAGCCCTGGTGAGATGTTTCTGTGTCAGCGTTTGCATCCCGCGCTTACGATACGCCAACGCCGTAGCGCTCGGTGTTCTCTTTCGTCTTCGCTCGCTCGACGGTTACGCATCGAGCTTCTGATGTAAAGTGAAACGAGGAATATCTACATCGTATAAGAACTGGACTTAACTTGAGGATTGTTTAATTACCGAGATAGGATAGAATAATTTTATCGTGTTATTTGGGACGTTTGATGGATTTTGTTGATCGTTTATTGTTTGCTTATTTTGTATTTATTACTTAGAGAAAACTGAGCCAAGTTTAATTACTATTTATTTTCATTGCTTAGTGGTGTAATATATTTTTATGTATGCTTTTTTAGTCGTTAAAATTAATTACAGATTATCAAGCGTATGGTATACACATCGTTTAATTGTTTATATTAATACAATGATATATGATAACCTGTTTTTTAAAGTATTGATTAAGTTTTTCTACCTATTAATAATAGTTTTAACTTTAATTACTTTAATTCACTGTTTTTCGTTACATTTATTTACTTTAAGGCACAATAATCATTTTGATTTCGAATTTCTAATTTAACGATAAATTCCGTTTAATTAAAAAATATATTCAATTTATAAGATATAACACAAAATTTGAAAGAAACGCATAGCCCCGTAACAATCGTCATCAACAACTCGTTATAAAAAACCTATACCATATAATCTTCAAACGTCGCATAAAAATCAAGCGCATACAAATATATAGCTTTTCGCAAATGGTTTCTCGCAAAAGAAATCGTGCGCAGTAACGATCAAAAGCAATTCGTGCCACAAGAATCATTTCCTCGGGTGAATTTAAACGTTCGCTTCAAATATCACTTCCCCCCCTCCCCCCCCCCCCTAGAAGAAGAAGAAGAAGAAGAAGAAGAAGAAGAAAAAGAAGAAGAAGAAAAATTCGAAGAAGAATAAGAACGAAGCAGTTGCATCTGTAAAAACTATTACAATTTCCGTGATTGATCCGCGCGTAATCGTATATCG
Organism: Chalcis sispes; assembly: GCA_949987625.1. Taxonomy (NCBI): domain Eukaryota; kingdom Metazoa; phylum Arthropoda; class Insecta; order Hymenoptera; family Chalcididae; genus Chalcis; species Chalcis sispes. Next base: position 13,739,913 of record OX465095.1, on the reverse strand, counting down.
TAATCGCGCGTTACAACTCCGTGAGCTCAATCGCCATGAATATATATATATATATATATATATATATATATATATATATATATATATATATATAAATGTATGTATAACGACCGAACAAGATAAAAGACGAACTCGATGTAATTGGTACGCGCTCGGCTCTTCCATCCGCGCGTTTTATTCAATTCGTCCTATACAGTGAGAGAAATTTTATAGTAATTTTTATTATAAATATACAGGAATTTTTATTATTTTTCAATAGCACAGCGAGGATATACTTTTTAAACAGTAGAATTTACAAAATAAAAATAGTAAAATTTGCTACGATGGGTTTAAAAATATTACTGAATCTAGAATTAATTTTTACTTTTTTTAATACTAAAATTTACAAAATAAAATAGTCAAATTTGCTATAATAAATTTGAAAATTATACTAAATTTCAATATAATTTTTATTATTTTTTAGCGGTAAATTTTAATTTTCCAATAGATTTAATATTTATTTTTTAATGAAAGCGAAAAATTTTTTACTTGCTTTACTTACAACATCTGTTTTGAATTTTTTTATGACAATGTCGTATAGATAATCATTTTTATTTATTGAAGATTAGAAATTATATTATTATATATTTGATTAAGAATTAACCACTCGTTATACATATTAATAATACTTTCGCAAACGTTACTGCATATCGATAACGCACACGCATAAAATAACTATCGCATATAAGAAATATAAAAATTTCTCGTATGAATATTGCCAGTCGCTTGTGAGTAAGTACAGTATTTATATAGCCACCTGGTGTACATTATATTAAGCTGAATAATTTAAGTAAACAAAAAACGCTAACCTAAAAAGTACGCATTCGTTTAGAAATTATTCGTTCACGAAGAACAAATGAACGGTTGCTCGCGCTGCGGTTACACTATTTCGTGAATTATAATTTTTACTACTTTTTTAATTAAAATTTAAAAGCTAAACTTGTATTCATAAATTTTACTACTGAAAATAGTAAAGTATGCTACATTATATAAAAAAAAGGTTCTTTTAATTTATAGTGACATTTAAATAAAGTATAAGTAAATTTTTTTTTTTTAATTTATCCTATATTAAATAGTAAAAATTAGAAAGCTAAATTATAAAAGTTAAAGTAATTCTTAGTAATTTTTAATATACAATCCCTCTCAGTGCAAGTAAAGCTTAGTCCTGTAAGCTACATCCATACGGATAGTGTTTAAAACCTTCCGCACGCGAATACTTTCCCTTTTTTTTTCCCTCCTATTTCCATCCACCGTGTGTACGAGCTCCTTAATCCTCTATCTCTCGGTATCTCTTTCGCTCTAATAAATAGAAAGAAAAGACGACGTTGAGTGAAAAAGAAGTTGAGACGCAGGGGGTTCATTACAGCGAATAAAAGCTTCGCGCGCGTGCAATAATCTCGAGAAGTGGATCGATGAATTGCGGATGCTTTCCTCTTTTTCTCTCTGTTTCTTTTTTGTTGCTTTTACTTTTAAATTTTGTACAAAGCCGGCTTTTTACGGGCGCGCGGCATTTGAAGAAATTAATGCGATTTAAGATTGTAATTACGAGTATATTGATTAACGGTTATGAAGGTTGAGAAAAACGCGATGGAAGTGAATAAAAAGAGAAAGTTAATGGGCGTTGATAAAATTCTCGTTTATTCTGATTATTTAATCGTTGATCTTTAAGATAAGTAACGCAATATCTTGACTGTCACTGGAAATTGACGATCGTGTTTAATTTGAGATCAAGAGTGCAAATGATAACATTTTAATGAGGATAATAAATTTAAAAATGTAGATCGCGTTGGATTTAATATTTCATACAGATTTGGATCTGCTATAAGTAGCGACAATCGAAAATTATCAAACGAATTATTTTATTTGAAATTATTGTTGGTTATTTGCCAGCGTACTGTATAAATTATAATTTATACGAATATATTAATTGAACACATAAATAATTCATCACTAAAATAAGAATCATGATATATTTTTAAATTCAAACAATGCATCTCATATATTTATCATGAAAATGACCCCATGGTAAAAAACAAACATAAAAATTTAAAATATTTCATGTAAGCTTACGCTCAAGCAAAGTATAAATGGAACAAGAAAAGCCGACGATAGGACAACACGAACCAAAGTCAACACAAAACACCGTTGAAAATCAGCAAACAATTCTCCTATACGCTATTCAAAGAATTTCTTCCATCTCTCGAGGCATCTTGCGCTCCTGCGCAAACTCTAACATGCGGCAAAAATGTTCGAGGGATACAGAGAGAAAAAAAGAGAGTCTGCATACCTGCAAAAGCTAAGAAACCATCGGTCTATGCGTACGTACACATATACAAACTGCTTATACCGCACAACCCGAGAAAGTGATGCGAGAAAAAGTACGAGACCCGTGTTCGCGCGATGCACGACACGCGTGTTTACATTGAGCACGCACGCATGCACGCGTATATATATATATATATATATACATACACACGTCCGTGTGCATTTGTCGTCTATACTGTGTGGTGTACGCATGCTTAAGCGCTAAGGGAGAACGCAGGAACGCCGTTTACGCGATAATTGAAGAGGTGCGCTCGTTTTCGTTACGAGCAAAAGCCAAATTAAACGTTAATCTGGGCCGCGATGGGGATTTATGCGACGAGCGTTGTTTCGCGATGTTTAACGCGAAAGTTTTTAATTTCTTTGATATGTGTCACTTTTTTTTTTTTTTTCTTTTTTTCTTGTTTTCTTCTGAAGTAGGGTTATTGGGTTTTATTTTTATAAAAGTTTATTTATGTATTAAATATTAGTAGTGTGATATCGCAGCGTTAAAAATTTACACCTCTCGTTTATCTTTTTTAATATATACTCCTACAACTGCATATTTGAAAAATCTGATTTTCCCAAAAAAACAACAATAAAAAAAAAAATAAATAAATAAATAAATAAAAAATCTTAAATATATACCTTCAAATAAGGCATTACCTCGCACGCGCGCGAGAAAAAAAAAAAAGAAAAAACGTCGAACACTACACCATCGCCGTTGTTGGAGGATCAAAAATCTCATAAATCCATCGTGCACGGTATCGCGCGTCAACTCCCACGTGAAGAGTTTCGGCACGCCTCGAAAGAAGAAAAGCAAGAAAGAAGACAACGAAGGTCAAGATCCTCCTCGTCGTTCGCGCTCGCTCGCTCGCGCAAAGCAAGTTAATCGCTCTTTCTCTTTCTCGTTGCTTTACGAGCGTTAAGGACTGCGCCGGTGTCGATCTGCACTTTTGCCAGCTTCTCTTTCGTATACTTTGATCCGCCGCGTTAGGTACATACCTTTAATTCGAAGACACGTGTATATGTGCGTGTATACCTGTTATTAGTTGTAGGTACGGTGTGTCTCTTTGTTCTTTTTTTTTTTTGTTTCATTCCTTTTTTTTTTTTTAAAAAGATCGTTCGAGTTGTCGTTTCACTCACGAGCAAGATGTATGTATACGGTGATAAATATTCTGCGTTTTATGCGAGCCGTCGGTGCGTCGATGCGTTTTGCGTTGATTAATGGGCTTGGTAAGGTGTCTTTTAGTTTTTGTATTCGAAGCTTGTATTTTAGTTACTTGTTTTTTTTCTACTTTTTCAGGTGAAGGAAGGTTTACGGTTATTTTATTGAAGTTTTTTGTTTTTTTTTTTATATAGAAAGTTTTTTGAAATAAAATTTTTACTGTAAAACGTTTTCTTTCTCATTTCAATTCACTTTATTACTCTGATAAAATAAGAAAAATCCATCGGAAATCTAACTCCATATCCTCATCCATAAAACTTCATCCATAATCGTTTCACCCACGCAGCAAACTCCTACCCAACGCGCATAATTCAAGTTCAAGTCCGTCCTACCCTACGTTCACACACACGCGCGCGCGCGCGCGAAACATCAAAACACGAAATATTCTCATCTATCCCTTTCTCTCCAAGCCGTCTTATCCTTTTTCAAGAAAAGTGACGTAATTCGTTTGGACGACGATTTATTTTCTAATAAGTTCTTCCGATGCACGTGGGAGTATCGAGAAACGCGATCGCGTGAGTTCGCGTCCAAGTTCATCGATCGGAATAGGTTTTGATCTGTATCTTTGTTTCAATATACGCCTACGTTAATAAAATAGACGGGTGAATGGATAATGTGTTCGGTAAAATGGAAAATAAAGTCTGTATTCGTTCAAATAATTAAAAACGAATAGAAAAATTAATATTTATCAATTTTAAAATAATTAATTAAAATTTTCATTTCCCAAATAAATCGTTTTTTTTTTTTTTTTTTTTTTTTTCTTTTTTATTGAAAAAATATACGACAGTTCTTTAAAATATTTACTGGGCTACAATTTTAAGTAAATTTTATCGAGAAATTCCTTTCAGTCATTATAAACATCTCTTATTAAACATTCGTTTGAAAATAATTATATATAAAATCACACAATTAATCCAACGCATAAACTGATCTAAAAATTAAATTATCGCCGCGTTATCCAAAGCTAACGGTAACATTAAAACTCATTGTTAATCCTATTATCACGTTTACGTTTTTATACTCTACTCGTTATTAAATATCGATTTGGCCATTATAACCAAAGATTCGCGCGCGTAAACAACAACAACAACTCGCGGTTCTTCATAACTCCGTCGAATCTCATGAGTCTCAACGTCACGTACGGCGCATCGAGTAATTATTTGACGTGTATGTAACATATATACCAAGCGAGCTCGCTAATACAAAAGAAAGCTCGCGATAGTCGTTACTTATCATTTTTTCGAGGAGCCTATTCCGCCTCGATTCGAGCCGCCCACACGCGATATCAACTTTTCGACCTTGCGATTTACGATCGAAGACACATACGCGCTCGCATGAACGTGCGCGCGTTGATGCGCGCGCGTATGGTAGGATACACGCGGAATAAAAATAAGAGGAACGCTCGGCTATGAATATTTTCAGCGTGCATAAGCGCGTTCGTAAGCACTCAAAGTTACGCAGGAAAGCTCGAGGATGTACAGCGCGTGTAACGTACGAGTGCGCCCTATTATTTGCATTCGCCGTGAAACGATGAACTTGGCTTACCTTGGAGGAGGATATAGGTACACGGATATATATATATATATATATATATATATATATATCCACCGAGAGAAGCTGGACTTAAGACAGGTTTTATGGGCAACGTTGTTGCTCCTGCCGAGGAAGAATAGAGATAAACCGAGGACGATGGAAAAAGAAAAAGAAAAAGTGATGGGGGCGGGGGGGGGAAGGAGGTAGAGAGAGAGAGAGGAAAAAGTTTCGCGTTATAATGATTACACGCGTTTATTTTCATCCTACGCCGTGCAATTCTTGCGCGCGAAGTGCAAACTTTCGTTTATGTCCAGATGTGCTTTATTGCGGCTATTGCGAAAAGTAAAATGGCGCGGTAGTCTTGTTTAATTGGGTAATAACTGTATTGCCTAGGTACATACTTAGTCTATTAATATTTCCGAGGTAGAAGATATTTTTTTTTTCTTGATTTTTTTTTTTTTTTTTTTTTTTTTACAATTTTCGACTAATTTTCTCACACTGAATAAGTGGACTTTTTTGTTTTAATTATACGTTGCTTTAAAGTTTCGAAATTACGCTTAAAATTATATAAGCGAACGAAACGAATTATTTTATTCGCGTTTTAATATTTAAAAATTATTTTCAAAGCTTTTACATTTATAAACGTGAATCAAAATGTTAAAAAATAAACCTCTATATCAACTTGTATTTAAATGCGTATTATTCTACATAACATTCAAATGAATATGTGACGCGCGCGCGTGCGCACACATACACAGAATAATAAGAAAAAAAAAAAATAAATAATAATAATAAAACTCACTTGGCATACGCCTTCTCCAACAAAGCCGGCCAAAACTGATCGCTGTGTCTGCTTTGCACGAAAGCCAATCGTCCGTGTACGGCCGGCAATCTATCGTCCACCAATACCTCGACCCATGCGCCGCACCACCACAATCTGAATCTAAACACACCGGCGTATTCGTTGTTCGGTGAATTGAGAGGTTCGTTTCCCAATCCGTTGCCGAAACCCTGATCCGCCGGCACGACTCTGTAGAAGAGACCCTTGCTGAGATGGAGTACACCGAGGCAGGATACCAGCCATTTATCACCTGTTGAATTTACCAATGGGATTAGATATATTGTGCTTCGGCTGCGAGAGTAAAGAAATTTTCGTTTGATTCAGTCGCGTTGGCGTTATTTTATGATAATAAAAATTTACGAGTCGGTTGTTATGTAATGTATAAGAGACGTTATTGTTACTATGATAAATTTTAATTTTTAATTTTCTGAATGTATCGGCTGTCGTTTAATAATTATAATTATTCGTTATTTTTACCTCTCGTAATATCGAAAAATTAACATATTCATACTCTCGCTTATATTCGTATTTTTGTAATCCTTTTTCATTCTAATCGATTAACCAATAGAAAAAAATTAATAATTTCAGATTCTTAACGAACCATCTATTAATAAACACAATACAACACGGTGTAATTAATTACAGAAGCGACACTTATATTCGACCCATAAATCAATGCTGGTAAGAAAAACTTGCAAACAGCTGACGATTTAATCGTTAAATTCCGGGACAGTCCGTGGACAGAGCTAAAAACGAGCTCGGGATCGCATTTTTTTTTTTTTTCCTGTTTTTTCCTGTTTTTTTTGTTTGTTTTTCAATCGCTGACAAAGAAACAATGCAAAATGAAGAAAAGCTCCAAGGCCTTCGACGCTCACTGATATTTCAATGTAAAAAGTCGTATCGAACGAGAAAACAAAAGAGAGAAAGAGAGAGAGAGAGAGAGAGAGAGAGAGAGAGAGAGAGAGATTCGCAAAGCCGATTAATCTTGTTCGAAATAAGCTCGCGATTGCGCGCACGAAGACGACATAACGTAATTGAGAGCGCGTTTGAGAAATGGGAGTTCACCTTTGCGAAAGCATCGATAGTCTTGCATATATATTTTCTGAAGCGAGATGTATTTCGTTAACCGAGCCGTGGGAGTTCTTGCTTGATTTTTCGTGCACGGATATAATTTATGGGAAATTTCTAACGTTTCGGAGGAAGATTGTTATTCGGAGTGTAATTAATTGGATTAAAAGTTGATATCGTGTTGGATTTTAGAAATAATATTGGATATGATTGAATTAAAATTGATGATTTAAAACGTTTGATTTAGATTTTACGCATTAATTAATAAAATGAGATTGGAGTTAATATTAAATGAACATAAAAATAAATCAAAATAATAACGAATAATAGCAAACTTTATCATCCTGAGTAAATAATGATTTATTTTCGGTTATATTAAAATCCTTTCGAGCTACTAACCTCAAACTAATTATCAATTCGAGCAACGATCGAAAATCAAATGCTCTCCACTTCCACAGATTTAATCGTACATCTTTTCGTTTTAATTTTCTTCGTAAACCTTATAAATCTCCGTACCAATACTATTCATTATAAGCCACGTAAAAACGATTATTTTTCCCGTAAATCACTTTCCTACCGCGAGAGTCGTATCGCGCGCTTAAGAACGCACACAGTCGTAAATAAATCCCCGACGGAAGATCGTAGCCAGTGAAAGTGAACCGAACTTGCCACGCGCGCAATATTATTCTTCGGTAATAATAAGCCGATAATCCACGGGATGTGTAAACTCGTCGACGGCGATTATCTTTACTACTTTTATTGCCATTATTGCGAGAGGAAAGAGACTGTCGATTATTATAAGGTTTTATGCGGTTGACGATTACGTGAATCTTTCGCGAAGTTAGACGGTATAATACGTATGCGCGATGCTTTGGTATAAGGAAAAGGAAGATTCGCGCGATTGAAATATCGCGGACGATGGATTATTTTTTTTTTTTTTTTTACACGGCGAAAAAGAAAGAATGTTTATAAAACATTGATGAATTTTTTAAGTGTAGATTTGATAGTATTTTCAATCGATATTTACGTAAATCTGTTTGCGATGAAAATCGATAGAGGTCTTGAAATTAAATTTATTTTATATTGGTCAGGAGATAATGTTTTGTTATCGTCTAAAAATATTCTCGATTATTATGTGTATTATATATACACCGTGAATCACAGAAACTTTTTCTTATCCGACAAAAAAATTTCCATGAAATCTTCACTCAAAACCATCATTTCCGCGCAATTCAATAAAACAAGGTATCTGGCATAGAATAAAAAGCAGAGCAAAATCAAACGAAAAACACAACGCACGCAGTCTTACGGCAATAAGTTCCCGAGTACCAAAACCATACTCGGCTGAATATAATCGGGTTCGCGCTTTTACTTTCACCGCAAAGATCGTGGCTTTCGACATAGGCAGTCGTGCGCGAGCGAGCTCGAAGCGATTTCAAGGGCTCCACGAGCGCGTTGAGTTGCGCCATTGTACGGTGTACGCCCGCCGCCGTCGACGAAATGTCCATTATTAAGGAGCGAACGAACTCGAAAGCGAAGGAGAAAGGAGAGCGAACGATTATCGCTCTCTCGTTGCAGTTAGTACACGCATACGCGCACGCGCGCACACACACACACACACACACACACAACGGCGAGGTTATTCGAGATATGAAAACGCTTTCGTACACGGCGCTTTATTTTTAAAGATTTATATGGATTTTTTATGTACTTAATGGAGCAAATAATCGAAAAAATTGTTTCTTTGAATAAACAGGAAAATGAAAATAACCAACTAGCAGCCTAATAAAAACCGCAATTTATATTTATATATCAAACACCAACTATATATACATATTTTCTATTTTTGACTCAAATCCCGAAAGGAAAGCCACGTCGAATACATCCATCGCTAATTTTTAAAGAGCGTCTGTACTTTTCATCCAATCTGATAAAACTCCTTCTCGCTACATAATAATAATTCACTCGCGTACGCTTGCGTTTCTCTCTCTCTCTCTCTCTCTCTCTTTCTTCAACCTACACGCACTTCATAAGCCCTCATTGTCGAAGGTCGAGACTTATCGCGCGACTTTAACGCTCGTATATAATTTTGAAACAAAGAAAGAAAAGAGAGAGAAAGAGAGAGAGAGAGAGAGGAAGGGAGAAAAAGCGCGTGCACGAATGATAATTTACTATTTCGCCGCGATCCTAAAACGAAGAGAAGAGCGCAAAATGGGCGGGAAAGAGATCGCGAGTCTCCTGGCGTATGTGACAGGTGTGCAGGGTATAAACGCGTGTGGATCGTATCGGTTATTTGTGTGTGTGTGTGTGTACTTATGCGACAAGAGTAAGAACGGGTGCGCGTTACGTTCGAGAATTTATCTCGTCCGTGTTAATGTGGCTACTTATGATTTTATTGATGGGTATAAATGAGGAGGTCGACGATTAATTCGACGAAATTAAATTCTGATTTGTTATTACCAGATATTTTGATAGATTATGTGATAACTTGCGCGTCTTGTGCAACGTGGTTAAGACGTTTTTAAATTATACATAATAATTACGGTTAAATAATTTAGACATTGCATTTCAAGTAAGTCGACTTCGTTAAATTGATTTTTATTTTGAAAACAAAATGTAAGCTTTTATAAATGTTAAAACATTTCGAGTTTTCTGATTTGAAAATATAATAAAATCAAGTTTTTTCATTTAAATAATAAAAGAAACTTTTTACCATTTAATTACCGTGAACATGTCATAACTGATATATTCCGATTAATATCATTATCGTTTCAATATAATAATAATTATTATATACTTAACGTGGTTATCTTATTATTTACAATATAACATAATAAACCGTTGTTACGTTTACCAAAAAAACTCTTGCGCTAAATTCCACGCAGTCGTTTCGCGAGGCCGCGAAAAAATTCTCACCCAATATCGACCGTGCAATCGCATTTTCCATCGCGTTAAACTCTTCGCGTATCATTATCCCGCACATCGGTTTGCCCAATGTTTACCGATCGCCTCGACTTTACAAGCTGACACATATACGTAATGGTTATTCAATAAAAGAAAAAAAAAAAAAAAAAAAAAAAATAACGGAAATAAAAGAAAACAAATCTTCAAAGAAAATAATACGACAGAGGAAGATTCGTATACTTTAAGAATGTAAATTGCATTTTCCAGAATCAAGCAGAATACACAAAAGCCGAGTAGCAGTGCGGGAAAAGCGAATTAACATGTTAACATCGATGAGCGAGACTCGAGTAAATCTTTTCTGAATAGTATTATGCGCAGCCCTGAATTTGCTACGGTTAAGAAAGCGCCTTTAGTATACACTCGTTGCTTGCTCGAGGTATGCTCGAGATATAGCAGCCTTGCCACTTGTCACGCCGCTACTGGACGTGCGTTCCCGTTGGTAAGAAAAATAAAAAAATATTCCTATTTGACATTTTCATTTTTCAATTTTTGTTATCGTTATTTTTCTTTATGACTTCTTTATTTTTTTTTTTTTTTTCTTCTTTCTTTTCATAAAAATAGTTAATATTTGCGTTAAATTTTCTTTGACGCTCAAACGGTTATAAAAATAAATTATCGTTTAGTCATGATGTTTTTTTTTTTTTTTTTTTTTTATATTCTTTCTTAAATTCATAAAATTTTCCTATCTTTTGTATATTGTTGGAAAAGTTTAATGACACGCTGCATTCTAAATATAACTTTTGCACATATCCTTAATTACGTAAAACCTCTTGGTGAGTCACCTTCTTCGTAAGTGCTTGTATAGACGGTACTTTAACGTATGATTATGACGTTAATAATTGGATAACAACGTATTATAAAGATGCCCCAAATAAGTTTAATCTTTTACTTGAAATTTTAAACGGTTAATTCGAATTAATATATTTTTTCTTATTTACAAAAGCTTTTTTTTTTTTTCCTGATAAAAATTATACATAAAAATGATGCATAATTTTTTAAAACGGTTACTTTAGCGTGAGATAAAAAACCTCAATTAAAAACGTTAAAAGAAAAATTTTCTAAAGCGTAAAAAAAAAGCTTGTAATCGAAAAGAAAAAGTTCAAAATCCTTTCAAAACTAATCATCATCAATCAATATAGCACACGAAACTCGTTAAAACTTATAAAATATCGTCGTAAAATAATTTTTCATCTTCAAAATCATCCGTATCATTCGTCAAATAAATTGCGAACGCGTGTTTACCGTTAGATAGTTTCAAGGCGCGCAACGTCGATGGCGAATGGTTTAAACGGCAACTTTCGTTCGGCTTGGAGCGCGAGCTTCCGGAGCACGTCGTTGCTCGGCTCTCGATCAACGGAAGTTTAACTTGTTTGGAAAACTTGATTTTACTTCGAACGTCGACTTGTTCGATTTGAAAATTTTTTTTAATTTTTTTGGGTATTGGAGACTAATTTTTTTTTTTTTTTTTTTTTTTATTTTAATTATTTTAACAATGCCGTTGATCGTCTTATTATTTGAAATATTTTAATACTTAAATTGTGCATGCATAATGATATAATAGAATGCACGAAGCTAATTTACAAAAGAATAATAGTACAGAAGAATAGTTGCGACTGCGACACCATCTAATACAACTTAATATACGGGTTGGCAAAAACATTAAAATACGTGCAATATAGATAATTGCAAATGTGCAATAAGCAGAGAGGAGAGCGAGATATTTTTCGACTCAACATTTGCACGTATGAAAGAAACTCTCGTTGCGCCAGTTACACTATTAGTAATACGCGCGCACACGTTGTCGAGCTAATTTTTATTCGCGCAAATTGAACCTTTTTGTATAATCTATTTATTTTTTTCTTCTATTTCTTAAAAAAAAAAAAAAAAAAAAAAAAAAGAAAAAAAAATCATTTAATTCGTTCACTATTAGAAACGAGTAGTTTATGCGACAGTTTCGTGAAAAATCGCGCTTAAAAGTCGCGCTGGAATTTTTTGCCAGCGATAATATAACCAGTAATTTACACACGATAAATACTTATGGACTTGTTGAACCGTTTCTTTTTTTTTAAATCTATATTTGATGTAATTTATAATAACTGACGGTGTAATATAATATTCAAGTCATATCTGGCACACGCATCAAATTAGCTTAATTAAAAATTACAGTTATAGATAAAATGCATACTCTTTTGTTTTCGTTAACGTAAATGAAAAAAAAAAAAAGAAAAAAAAAAAAAATTTTTCATTTTTATTCGATTGAGATAAACGACTTTACGTAAACAACTTCTTTTAATTTAATATTTTATGATGTATAATATATGTGTAATATTAATTTTAATTTATTATTGCATATGAATCGATCTCAACTATATATGTACATTCACTTTTGAGTAACTTGAACATAATTCATTTCACAAAGTTACTTCTTCTTATTGAGTTATGAAGTTCTTTTAATATATAAAATTAATTCGATTAAATTTATTCCAGTGTCAGCACCGGAAATGTTAATATTGGCAAAATAAAAAATTTCATTCATCTCATGAACTCTTACGTATAATATGACAACACTTAACGAACTCACATTTTCTTAGTATAGCTTATAAAACGTCTAATTTTCTTTACAGTTAGATTTTCTTAGATTATTTCATTGTAATAAATAATTTACTTTTAGCGCGACAATCTAATAAAAAAATTCGCAAATATTTTTACGGCTCTCATTACCATGTACTCGAGTCTATTAAATTTCACAAGTCACCGAAGTCTCCCATAATTTTACCAACAACATAATTCCCGTGATAAATACGTTCTTGCGCAACGATCGTTAGCCTCGTGAAAAGCGAGAAACACCGACACAATAAAAGTAAAGCAACGAAATCGCAATCTAGTACCAATGATAGAAAAAAAAAAAAAAAAAAAAAACAGAAAGAGAGAGAGAGAAAAAAAGTTAAAACTTCCTTGTGCAATCGACGAGTTAACCCTTTGAGTTAAACTTTGCCGTCGCGACTCTCCCTGTTTTCTCTTTCTCTCACATTCTCGAAAGGTCGTTCGATATTTCAACCGTCGTTTCCAAGTCAGACTGCGGAGACGGACGTCGATCCATAGACAAAGGAAGTATCGGAGTTGTCGGCTTTTAGATCGTGACTTTGACTAAAGAAATCTTTGAATTTCTAAGGTGTTTTTTTTTTTTTTTTATCATAATTCAAATTATTATGCTAAAGCTTATCAAGTTTTGTTAAAATAAACATCATGTTTCAATTTTTTTTTATCATACAAAATTATTTAAAATTCTTTAATTATTGATCCATGAATTATCAGAAAAAATTTTACCAATACCATTTACTATGTTAATTAATTGCATTAGTTATTATCGAGCTAAAAACTATTTTAATAAAATAAATTAGATAATTATCAGTATCAATCATGATTTATTGATCGTTGCTTCTTTCAAAAAGCAAGAACAAATTGCAGGCTACTGGTATCGAAATATGGCTTATTTATTTTGAATGTATAATGTTACAAACGTACATCGTTTTCTTGAAGAAAGTTCGATAATTTCTACTCGAATACGGTGTACATTTCAATATTACGGAGAATTAAATCTTAACTTTCTAACTCGATCGATAAATTAACCGTTCTATTTCTTGTTATTTACTTTACGTGAAAGTTGTATCTACATAATGAACTTTTACAAAATATAAGATAGTTATAAATGTATAAAATTGATAAATAAACAATATAAATTAGTGTAAAATACATATAATTGTAAAAATTATTTTTTTTTTTGATCAACTATTAAATTACACATCCGAAGTATAATTACAGGATTTTCTTCGTTAAGTAGTAACAGACGGGTTCGCTCCGGCTCGATCTACATCTCCGCGCATTCTCATCACCTAACTCTAACCTTCCACATTAATTCCACCGTAAAAAAAAAAAAAAAAAAAAAAAAAAAACACGATCCACTCCCAGCGTGTGTTTTCCCTCGGAAATAGTTAAATCGCCTATCTAAACCAAGAAAAAAAAAAAAAAAAAAAAAAAAAAAAAAAAAAAAAAAAAAAAGCAAGACATAAAAGAAACACCACCAGGAAGCTGAAAGACGCAAACACACATTTGTACACAGCGAGGAAAAAGATAAGGATAAAAGCGTTGCGGCGAAGACTCGAGATACATCTTTTCGCGATAATCTCTTCATCTTCTGGCGCACCTTAGCGCGGAAGAAAAAGGGTGAGCACGCTTGACTCTCCTATCCGTCGGAGGAATCGACCTTTGTTTCCGCTAACGCGCGGACTTGACCTTACCTTCTTCTTATGCGTCTATTTTTCTCGCACTTTTTTTTTTTTTTTTTTTTTTTTTTTGTTTTTGTTATCAGCTGAGATTATAATGTTTTTACGTAAGAAAAAGAATGAAAGAGGGAGAGAGAGAGAGAGGGAGAGATGGTTGGATGGAGATAGGAGAGCCTGCATAAATCGCGAGCACATTTATTGATGATTCGAATTAAGGTATTTTTCTTTTCCTTTTCTTTTTTTTTTTTTTTTTTTTTACCTCGTGCGTATACGGGAAGTTTAATAACTGTAATATAAAGTTATTTTGTTGGACATTAGCAGTGCTGAAGTGAATTTTAACTACGTGATTCATTTTTTTGATATTTATAATAATGTTAAATTCTTTTTTTTTTTTTTTTTGCATTTTATGAATCTTGCGATTTGAATTAAAATTTCGACATAAAGGTTTTATTTATGCAAATATAAAATTTATTTACGTTAAATATAGAGGGCGGAACAGATATTAATTTAAATCGTTAATCCAATAAAGATATTACGATAGTTAATAAATTAATGCTGCAGCAACGGGTATCGGTACTATTTCCTCCATAATTTTTAAAACTTGGCTTATCAATAAATTTTCCTATCCGTTTTATCTTCATTTTTCTTTTTTTTTTTTTTTTTTTTTTTTTTTTTTTTTAATATTAACGTTTAATCGTGTAATTTTAATTTTATTTTTCGGATGAAATATTCTGAATAATTTTTTAGTTCATTATTTAAAAAAAAAAAAAAAAAAAAAACAAAACTATGTTAAAATTTGTATCAAAGAAAATTTTTATATATATTTTATAGGTGATTTTTAAAATTTTGGACAATTTTTACGAAACTAAAGTAATCAATGTTTATAACTAAATATAAAAATTCTAATGCAAAAGATATCACATTTTCAATGCTTCAAAAGTACAATCGCAACGCATCTTCCATTCTAATTGTAAACAACAGAAATAATCGAACCATACGCAGATAAAAAAAGTGCAGCACAGAAAATATGTACAATCGCGTTTATATTTCATATACGTACGCGTATACGCAATATTAGATCAAAGCTTTGGATACGCGTCGGTGTTTTCTTCTTCCTTCCGCGTAGCTTACTCAAGCGTAAGCGAATGTTACTATTTACGGGCTTCCTGACTAATGCACACGTGTATACATAAACGCGCAGTGCCGCGAATTTCTGCCAACGTTCGCTTGGAGAATTATGCATACGTGAGTGTAAGCCGCGATTACAGGTGCGCGAGTACCGAGAGTAATTTTAACGACGACCTTACGCGATTTAATCTTTGCGCGAGCATCGCACTTGATTAATCATTGCGCGCACGCGTTCGATAAATTTTGTTGTGTAATTTATTTATTTATTTATTTTTTATTGTTTTTCTTTTCCTCTCTTTCGTTTCGTTTGTTTGTTTGTTTCTTTTTTTTTTCCTTTATTTTTGACGGTTTCCTTATGATTGTTTAAGATTACGTCATTCTCGATGAAATATGCGTAATGTTTTGAGAGATTTTAGTTTGTTTTAAAAAATAAATCAACGTGAAAATGTTTACTGAATAATAACATTACGCGCTTCCTAAACGTACTATACCTATATGAATCAATCATTTTAAACTTTTAACGCACGCTCGAGTAATCCATAATGTTGGTCAATTTTATTTCGTATAATTATTTTTCATGACTCATTTTCGAATTAACATTTTAAAATTTTATTTATTAAAAGATATCTAAAAAGTGTATTTAATTCTTATAGACAAATTTTATAATAAGAAAAGTTCGGTTAAACATAATTAACAACAACCTAAATAAAAAAAAAAAAAAAAAAAAAAAAACTCACATACAACATTTAACAACGTGAAAAAACAACTATGCTGCTCGCTCAAACGCTCAAACGCGTACAAGTAGTATACAATACAGATAAAAATATAATACGCAAATAGACTCGCAGCGGAAAAGGGATAAACGGCAAGCCCGTAAGCATTGCTCGACAATGATTAGCTCTTTATCCAAAGGATGCGCGGACGTTGCAACAAGTTCGCCTGGAATAATAACCCCAACGAGAGATAAAAAAAAAAAAAAAAAAAAGAAAAAAGAAAAAAGAAAAAAAAAACAAAGCGAAGTCGAGGCTTTTCCGCAACGTGTACACATATGTATATACATATATCATTACGAACTATCGCCACCGTCGCCGGAGGAATCTCCCGCGGAGAGGAACAAAACCGGAACGACGTGTTCTTCTTGCGCGCTTTTATTGTTGCGCGTTTTTGCGTTGCGAGCGTTGTAAGGATCTCGGGAGTCGGAGAGTACCTTACGGTGATTATCGCGAGAATGAAAGAAATGACGCGGTGGAGTCGGAGGGAAGTGCCATTTGTTTGTGCGCGTGAGCGATCCTTAGGTTGTTTTTTTTTTTTTTTTTTTTTTAAAGAGACGGATTTTGTACTGGATGTAATGATCGTTGTTCCAGTTTTTGTAATTCTAAGAGAGTCGAGTGTATACGTCGGGTAAAAGTTAACCAGCGATGGGTTGAGAAAAAAATTGATGGATTTAGCGAACGAAATATAAGGAACGACTTTGTGAATTCCTCGTTTAAAAATTTATATATATACGAATCGAGTATGACGATTGGACAATGTCAAATATTTTTTACCATACATATTTTTATGTTCGACATAGATGCCTTATTTTTTTGCCTAATTTTTTTCTAAAATGTTTTTCAAACGTTTTAACAGACTTTTTTTGTTAAAAAAAAATTAAAAGTTCAATATTTGCAAATTATTTTCTGATTATGATGAAAAATTTAACATTTTATTGCTAAAGTTAACCTGCGTTTATGCTATTATTTTTTATTAATAACAATAATATATTTTATAACATTAAATGCGAATATAAACATTTTAAAAACAATTTTTAAAAACAGTTTTTTGATATATATATATATATACGAGTATAATAAAGCACAGTAATAATAAAAGAACTATATATGGTAATATTTCAAGTACTTATTTTTGAAAAACAATAAAATTCTACTTTGAAATTAAAAACAATGAGTCGCAAAAGCACATTTAAATAACTGTATCAGTTGTTACGTAATATATGGAACGTCTTCGTAATCCCCTTTAAATCGCAAAACTTGATGACAAAATCGTATAAAAAAAAAAAAAAAAAAATTATTTCGTCATCATTGCGCTATACGTTCGCGTGGCAATAAGGGCCGCGATTGTTCATTTCCCTCTTTCGTCTTAATGTTTCTTTGTTCGTTTGTTGTTAAGAGAAATCGCTCGTGTTCGGTTATGCGTGGAATATTCTTGCTTTGATGCGATAATTATATGCCGGAAGCCATTTGAATTATCACGCTTATGTATACCGTTGTTCCTCGTTCGGTTTTAAAATATAACTCTCGCCGAAAAAGAAAAATAAAAGAATTTCATTTGGCGTTTTAGTTTATTTCGCTAAATAATTAGAATTATCTCGGCCTCGTATTAGCCCGTTGCGCACTTTAATTTTATTCTCTTTTTATCGCATGCGCGAATGATTATACGATGGCGTTTTATGTAAGACGATTATATTCGTTTCAATTTGATGTTTCAAAACCGCGATATTTAATTAGAAAATTAAGAAGATTAAGGTAATGCTTATATATTTAATTTTCTTAATTATGGAAAAAACTTTGAGATTTTATTACATCGCATGTGAACGGAAATTTTATTTTCTTAGATGCAACCAAATAAAAGACGAAAAATAATGTTTTTTATTCAATTACAATTTAACTATTCTTATAATTTATCTTTTAAATGAAAAATATCGTACTTTATTTTTCCTACTATTATACACTTCGTCTCAATCACAGAGTTTTATAAAATCAACAGCGATCTTAGATTTGTTGATAAAATCACGAGAACGTTTAATAACCGTCTATAAATTATCTCAAGTATTCCAAAAACAACTAAAACTTAATTACAACCCCTTCGTAATAATAGCAAAACGTAAATTAGAGTGAACGTTTTCAAAACAAATATTACTTACCTAATTTTCCCGGTATCACGTCAAACTGTGTTGGTGTATCGCTGACGAAAATCGGCCGATTGCAAAGCTCCTGCAAATAAGCAATATGCATGTATGTAAGTCCGTATTTATTTTATTTTCTAATTAAGGAAATACAAAGTGTGTGAAAATTATTCAATTTTCTTTGAGAAAAGATTAATATTTTTGAGTTAAAATCTCAAAGAAAGATTTAATCTTCTATTTTAACTTTCGAAAAAACAAATGTTAGTATATCATTGGATTTTTCGGAATGTTTACGTTTTGGTTATGTAAATTTTAAAAAATCAACAAATAAGTATGGCACAAATTAAATAAAAATAAGTAGGTATATCTGTTTCAATTGTAAAAGTACATTATTTCCAAGCGATGGAAAAATCCAATCAATGATCCAATAATAAAAAAAGTCGATTTAAATAAAAAAAAACCAACAAAATTCAAATCATTCGGAAAAAGTGCATTTATAAATAGAAAATGAAAAGAAAGATTTAGGTTTATTCGATCGAAAAGAGGCTAACGCTAAAAGGTCAAATCCTTGGCGGTACAATAACACAAACTCGCTGTTTTTTTTTTTTTATTAGCCGAGTAAAATGCAACGAATCTATTCAAAAGCCACGATGTAATAATTTTTAATGCGATTACTCTTTACGACCGGATGAAATTATACCGGTTTTGCAGTAATAGTTTTAAATGCTTAAAATATGCGAGAAATTAAATAAAGATTTTATCGTTGGTTGTTTAAGTGGTGTGAATTGAGGGACAGATTCGAAAGTGTTTGATTTTATTATTATTATTATTTATTTTTTTTTTTTTTCCAAATACCGTTATTTTGATTGTTTAATTTTATTCAGATTAAATATATGAGACAAAAGTATTCATATATTACATTTTAGCATAAAATTAAAATGTTATCAATGGTAGTTTTATTAAATCAATATTATGGGTAGTTTACTTATAAGTTTCATTCATTTTTCGTTTGATTTACTTTTAACATTTAAGAACTTTTAAAATTTTACGCCATCGCGTAATAAAATGCGTTTTAACCTATATCGCGGTAAATTTTTATTATGTGCATTTATGAGCATTCGTTAAGTATTAAATAAAAATGGAACATTATTTTTACACTAAGGTCGTTCTGCTCGCGTACATTTCAAACGTTAAACATCCGTCGGTAAACAAAGTAATCATTTGTTGTATCTTCAGTTAACTATCGTAAATTATGCATCGTTGTTGAGATAAAATAATGAAAGTTAATTCAATGCCGAGTTTCTTCTTATTTTTTTAAATATCTTTATCTATAACAATTAAATCTATTAGCATGAATATGAAATGAAATTCGTATTCCAACAACCTTATAGTAAGAATAAAAATACAACAAACATAAGGCCTTATATCGCAAACGTGAAATTCGTTAAAGTAATATAATATTTAATTATTCAACTCACCCTCGGTCTCTTCCATTGGAATTGAAACGGCGGTGTCTGATGATAAAAAACCGACGCTTGAGTCGCTGGAAATTCCGGATCCTCCCATAGCTCACCGCGTTTCAAGCACGAACGCTTGATCCGCTCGTATTCGCTCATTACGTCCTGTAAAGAGATGAAAACAAAAAAAAACAAAATATATATGTATATATATATATAATTGAACAGATTATTATCAAATGACAATGATAGTTATAGCACGCGATACGCGTTGATTACGAAAGAGACATCGCGCGATGATTTTTAATATGCTAAGCTGCAAAGTCAGTTTAGTTAGATAAGAGGGTGATTGGTGGATTCATTGTTTCATTCGTTACTTATCGTTTGTGCATGTAGGGCGGACCTTGATTTTTGCAACATTTTATGTTGGCAAAATTTTTTAAAAATTTGACGCGATGATCGTTTTAACCGCGTATATTTTGAAAAATATTGTTAAATTTTATTTTCAAAGCATATTTCTTTTATATTTCATTCTTATAAAAAAAAAAAAAAAAAAAAATATACTAATTTAACATCGATTAAAAATAAATCGTTTATTTTATTCCATAGATTAATATGAGACTTTAAGATTTTATATTAAAACAAATACAATTTTACTTTCATTATCCTTGTGCATTCTCCATTCGTGTGTACGGATACAAAAAAAAAAAAAAAATGTCCTTGCTCTACTTATAATAAATTTAACTTTCGAAAAATGTCAAATCGTACAGCATTTATACATAAACCTGATTTAGAAACATTTAGTAAACGCTATATTTAAATACATTAGGTTAAATGTTTAATTAAAACTATACTATATCTTTGTTTCTATCTTATATCGAATAATTACTATTATTATATTTATTGCTAAGTGTAAACATAAAAATATAGGTTCGAAAAATTTTCTACATTCTGGATGGATCGTAATTTTATCAACGATTCCCTTTTTAAAGTAACGGCTTTCTTTTACTTTGTGAATCATCGCGCTCGTATATTTCGTCTAATAACTCGCAATTCTTCTAAAATTTACGACTTAACGATAATATCAGCGACAAGTGCATCTTTAATTCAATCGTAAAACAATGTAAAAAAAAATAAAGACAAGTAAAGACGAAGAAGTATCTTCTTCAATTTTCATCAAAGAAAATAGATAAGAAAAAAGAAAGTAACATACGACGCAATTAATATCGTCACGGCGTTCGTCTCAATCCATCTGACCATACACGTACAATCCATATATACACGCATAATCTCCACCCGCGCCAAGAGTTTAAATGATTAACCGCTCGTCTCTCCGTTGTTGATGATCGCGCGATAGTCACTAGAATATATATATACATACACACACTATGTTTATCATAGGATAAAAGAAGGAAGAGAAGCGCGTTCGCATAAGCGCGGGGGCGTGAATGTTGCGCAATCGGCGTTCCCGCGGGGTCACCGAAAGGCTCTCTCTCTCTCTCTCTCTCTTTCTCTCTATATACGAGGTCGACGACGGCCTCTTTTTCTTCTCTTTCTATATTATACGCGAGGAATTTTCGCGCGAGGTGGGCGTCGCGTTACGACGAGGTTGTTACACAGCGCATGCTAGTTCTCTTCTTTTATGTACATACTTCTCGCGCGCCTGGACATCTTTGCGTTAGCAGTTTTGTATGCGCGTATACGCGAAGAGAGAGAGAGAGAGAGAGAGAGAGACAGAGGTACATACTCGTATATCGGGGAAAGACTCGTTGAGAATAATGGAGCGACTCGGATGATTTATTAACTTGACGCTTGATCTTATGCTAAAAAGTTGGTGGTTTTCGAAATTCGTTTGTATATATGCATTTACAGAATAGTTTTGTCGATCTACTCGATTACGTAGAATTTTTTACGTTATTACGAAAATTTAATTTTCGTTTAATTTAATTAAGCATTTAATTTAATTTAAAATTTAGAGAAACAAAAAAAAAAAAATAACATTTCCAAGCTACACCTTTAACTTTTCGTACGTCTATAATAACTGTATAATAAATAAAAAGAAAAAAAAAAAAAAAAAGAAAAACTTACACGTCTTCGTAAGCATGGTTATTAAACAAGAAGGATAAGGCGTCGGCTCGCGCGCACCTTGCGAAACTCTCGCCGACGACAACGAGTGCGTAGATACACATGCACGCATACACAACACACACACACAAACACACACACACACAACATATATATCCACCGCGCTCATTGTCTTTTCCGCAGATACGTGCCTCTCGCTACGCGTCTTTTCTTCGCGCGCTCAGTGCGCATGTATAATGTTTATATATATGTGTGTGTGTGTGTGTGTGTGTGTGTGTGTGTGTGTATGCGTGTTTGTATACGTACAGTAATCGAGAGCGCAAAGAGTGGGCGAGGCGCGGTCGAGAGAGGTTGCTTTGTAATTTACCGAGGCATTAATTACGCCCGGCGTCCTCCTTTGCGCGAGCCAGTGTATGTGTGTGTGTGTGTGTTTTTACCACGTTAATGCTATTAACTTTTAGGTGACACAGAGTGTTATGTAGGTGCGCGATGATTTGTCAGAGATTTAAAAGGTTTCGTGATCGTACGTTGAATGAGCTAAAGAATGAATACTTTCTTTACTATATATATTTTCATATTTTATATTGCGTTTTATTGTAAAAAATTTAGTTTATATCTTTACTATTTTATCGAAAAAACTTTGAACCCAAAATATTCATTTTTTTTTTTTTTTTTTTTTGTTTGTTTGAAATAAAAAGGGTAAATGTTAATGTTTTGAAAAATAATTTTTAAAATTTTTAACAATTGACTACACTTGCGTTCCATGAACATATTAAGGTACAAGTATTATGCACAGCAATATGTAAGTCACTAACACGTTCCTACGTTGTTGAAAGAAAAAAAAAAAAAAAACATTGACTTTTACGATCATTTATGGAAAAATTATTACAACTCTGATTTTTTAAAGTAATAAATAAATCTTAAGTTGATAAGGAATTGAAGTTTTATTATAAAGTTTATACGTTTAAGCATTATGAAACGCACAACTCGTATAAATATCATTCGTTTTGCGTTATTACGCAAAATATTTTCCAAGCAAAGTAAAAGTTAATTGAATGCGCTTGAACGGCGGAATATGTATAATACAATACAAAATTTATATATAGTTCGTAATAGAACCAAGACCATTTTTATTCATTATAAGTTCATATCGAATGCATTCGATCGAACACCTTTCATTTTTATTAACGATAAATTAATAATAAACTACACCAACATGTAATATATCTATTAATTTTCAATTTCATCAAGACAATTTAACTTTACAGAAAACACTTTTGTTCTACAATATTAGAAAAAAAAACAAATCTCGACGTAAATAAGATCACCCATCATCTCAACCTAGCGTCAACAAAAAAAAAAAAAAAAAAAAAAAAAAAAAAAAAAAAAAAAAAACCATATTCTATATCGTGACTCATTCAAAATCGACCTCTCGAGCCGCCCAAGAAACGTCTTAATCAAACAATCGTATATGTACACTCGCGCGCAATTAAAGCAACCAAAAGAAAAAGAAAGACAATTCTCTCCGCGCGGCGTGACAATTAAACGCAGATATAGTATATATATATATAAAAGACGCGCAGCGGGACGTTATAATCTCGGTAATTAGGCAAGTCTCTCGAGTGGTAGCAGATACCGTAGGCTAATTAGACGAGACGAGAAAAGAATCATCTCGCGCGTAACCCAAGAGGATTACCGATATATCCCGTTGACGATTATCGTTGCTGCCTTATTATACCCCTTGATGTGATTCGGTTGGTTATCTTTTTCTTTTTTTTTTCTTTCATTTTTTTTTTTTTTTTGTATTTTGCTCGGTGTAATACTCGCTTTTAACATTATTATTACCGATTATTACGGAGATATGAGACATTGTCGATATTTTTTTTTTTTTTGGAACGGAGATTCAATTCGTAGACTTTCTCGTTTTCTTTGAAATTTTGCGGTTACACGAGGTGATTGAGCTTGGTTGGATATGAAATTATATAAATTGAATTCAATTAGTATAATATAATTATATAAAAAGATATAAAAAATAAAATGTTAACTTTCTGCGTGTTTGATATTTTCTAGATAAAAAATAATAAAATTCTATCGTGAATTATTTTATTTACGATAAAAAAAAAAATTTCTTATAATTAAATTTTAATGAAAAAAATTTTCATCTAATTGATAAATACAAAAGAATGCGTGAAAAAATCATTGGTTCGTTTAAAAAAAAAAAATTATATATTAATTTCAAACAATTTCGAATAGATGCAAAGTTTTATTTCATACACAATTTTTTTATTTTCTAAATAAAAATTTATCATCACGATAAACTTTATACTCGATTCTCATGCGAAATTATTTTATTAACGAAAATTTACATACGGCCAAAACATTTTAAGGAAAATAATGTATATTTTGAAAGTGCGCAGATGATATAACTCATGAAATCATCCATTATATTAACTCACCGCTACGTAAGAAAGTTATTTTCTCGCGCTACCTTCGCCAAACGTAAATAGTCCTTAACAAAAACCCACTCAAACGCTGTTTCTACCAAATCCAATAGCAGCATCGATATATATAAATATATATATATACCTCCCGCAACAAGCGACGATCGGCAGTCAAGATCGAGAACGGCCGTATCGTTCGTCTAACTCATCCCCGACGGCAATTTAACGCGAAAAAAGAACGTAATACACAGCGCATAGACATAAAAGCTAGCCCAGTAGTTGCACCAAGGGCTGGTAGCGTATAATAGCTAGTGTGAATTCCAGGCGCAAGAAGGAAACAACTTTCGATGCGCAGCAAGAGAATGAAAGAGAGAGAGAGAGAGAGAGCGACGACCGCCCGTAGGATAAATCATCGAGGACGTTGCACTTGTGCTGCGCCCGGGTATATTTATAGATCCGAGTGGATTTGCGGGTGTTGGGTTGCTGCGTATATATATATGTATAATATCGATGTACGTTGTGCATCGCGCAAATATATTCGCGCTCGATCGATGCGAGTGATTTAAGTAGAGGTTTATTTGTGCTTGGATATTTATAGGGCTTTTTGAGAAATTCGATCGAGTGGTTGCGTGCGCGATTTTTTTTTTTTTTTTTTTTTTTTTTTTTTTTAAGAAGAAGAAAAAGAAAGAGAAAGAGATGTAGATTAGGTGTACTCGTTGAGCGGAATTCAAAAGAGATCGAGCTTTGTTATTAATAGATACTTAGATTTATTGAACACGATGTACTATAGTAAATAGGATTATCTTAATGTTTTTGCATAATACTGATATATTTTATTGTTATTATTAAAATATACATTGATTAGTTATATCATATTTTTACTGAATAAATAATATATAAATCTCATAATCATTTATCTTTAAATATAAAATTAAAAAGTTATCATTTACTTATTGAATATATCGTGAATGAATTTTCATGTTAATTATCGATCTTCGCGACAAACGATTCCACATATCTGCTAAAATATTTTGTTACAAATATATAAATCGCATATTACGCGGGCAATGATTCCGTAAAAAAAAAAAAAAAAAAAACAATCGATTAATAATATCGCAATGAGTGTTCTAACGATTACAGAATACGTTAATGAATTAGTCACAAAAGTTAATCGAATGGATTATGCGATATTCATTATCTTGATTACCTCATGAGCACTTTAACTTGCGAGAAATTAATTTTAGTAACTTTTGATTTATGCGTGTGTAATAAATGCAATAATTTTTCAAAACATGATTATGTGTTTTTGTCGTTACACCGACTATGACTTTGTTGAAACGATTCGATTAAAACTGCAAAGAAATCGAAATAATTTTATACGCTGGGGATGAATTTGTTTTGATGAAACTTTGTTAAATTGAATTTGTTAATATTATTATAAATTTTATATTTTAGAATAATTTGTTAAAATGTTTTCCATTTTAAATTTTAATCTAATTAGCTTATCTTATTATTAGCCTAAATTGCTATAATAGAAAAATATGAAAATGAACAACCGTTGTTTTCACTGATTAATATCGCGTGGAATCTAATTAACTTTTACTTAAAAAAAATTTTCAATTCAAATTATAATCTCATAAAGTTATCTGAGAAATTGTCACTGCGGGACTTTATCACGACGGCAAATCGTCGATGAAAAGATTTCCGTCCATATATTCTAAACGATCAATTTCGAATTGCTTTACGGATATCGTTATTCGTCAAAATTATTAATAAGAAAAATAAAATATCGTGTAAGCTTGGTTGGCTTATCGTTAAATATCGAAAATCACTTAATTAATTGGCTGATTACAAATGGACAATCGCGATGCGCGATCAAGCTTGGATTTCTTATCGATACGTTAAATCTAAATCGCGATTTCCCTTCACTCGCGCTCGAAAAATCGTTACAGCTTTATCGAGTGGAATCTGGTTAGAAAATGGATCGTGGAAACGATCCGCCACTCGTTTCACGTTTTTTTACATATACATTTTTTTAGTTAGTTTCACTGTCACGCGGTTGAGATTAATAAAAAGGACTTATAAAAAAAATAATGTGAATTAAACGTTGATACGGTTGATGGGGTACAATTTATTTACCAATTTTAAAAATATAAAATTATATCAACGAGTAATTGAGATTTTGATCGATTGAATTAAGAATAAATTTTATCATTTACGTTTTTACAAAATAAATGATAAAGAGATATTGTAAAAATATTATAATTTTTTATTTTCTCAAGTAAAATTACTACGAATATCACTTTGTTAAAAGCGAATAAAAACTTGACCGTGAAATAAAAATGAATCAACGCACGAATGAGTAATAAAATACATTTGTAAGTGAGTTGGAATTAAAAAAAAAAAAAAAAAAAAAAAAAAAAAACGATTCCAAGTATTAAAGTTTTTAATTTCTACTTTATGCGAAAATATCAAAAATGATTCAACCGAGTAATTGCAATTACATTATTTAAAAAAAACTTTTGACCAATCCTCGGTAATGGATAAAAGAGTTTGGCTTTTAGTTTTCATTCGATACGCAATAAATATCATGTAATGCTTAGCCCGATATTTTATAAATAATGACAAATTTTCAAATCAAACAAGCAAACAAAAATAAATAAGTAAATAAAGTAAAAATATAAAACGTATATATAAATATACAAAAGTAGAAACCATCAGCCGCAGGCATTCCAAAGTCATCGAAGAGAAGATCGCGATTTATCCGCAAAGAAACGCGAAAAAAAATTCACGACGTTGAACGAAAGCGAGTGGAAAATAAAGCGACTCGGGATCAGTTAAAATTCTAGCTCGGCTGCGCTTCTCTTCGCCCAGAAAGCTAAGAAGGCGAAAATAATGCGCGAGCCGCGCGCTCTTTTCCCTTATAGGTATACGATGAAAACGCGATATAAAGTTGTTGCATTCCGCATTTGCATGTATAACTTTCGGTTAAATTTCAAGCGATTAAAAAGCGTTGATAATTTAATATAAAATAAAAATAAATGCATATTCAAGTCATGTAAAATGGATTAAATAATGGATAGAGTGATTTTAACTTTTATTTTTTTTTTTTTTAAATTCATGAAAAAAATAAATAAATAAATAAATAAATAAATAATAAAAAAAATAGTTCTATTTTAAAATAAGAGAGAATCGAGAAGTTTTTCGCTTTTACAAAAGCAGTCGACAAGACGAGAAGACACTCATACACGACGACATTTTTGCCACGGACGACACGCGATACGCTCTCGCGAGAGCGTAATATCACCCTCGCTTTCCCTTACCGCACTACATACCAACCAACGCGTCGTCCTCTTAAATCCGCGAAGCGTGTCTGCAAAAAGTAAAGGAAAAAGAAAAGAAGATTAAAAAAAAAAAAAAAAAACCGTCGCGAATCCACGCACGCGTCCGCATGCGGAGAGGAGAGAAATAAAGAGAAAGAAAGAGAAAAAGAGCTTCTCGAGACATCGCGAAAAGTATCCCCCCCCCTCCTCTCCCTCGTATATATAGGAGAGAAGGAAGCTCTCTCGAGACGACGTTAATTTCGAGTGCGCGCGCGTGCTTTGGAAAAATGCGGAGGGGACCGTCCGAGACTATTGCCACACGCGCATGTGTATGTATGTGTGTGAGCTTAAAAAAGATGAAGGCTTTTGAAGTAAAAAAGAAAAGTTCTTTTAGTTGGACGTGTATATAGTTGATTGTGAAGATTTTTTTTTTCCTTTCGGAAAGTCGAAAAGGATTTTACCGTAAAGTCTAGAACAAATATCAAATTTATTCTTGGCAAATATATTTCTTTGGTTTTTAAAAGAATACTTTAAAAAATTGCTTGTACAAACACTGCGTTTTTTTTAATTTAACCATATTTAATGCAAAAAGTATCTTTGAATAAATATATTTAATGGCATAAATATAGAATTATATATTAATTTAAAGTATTTGATCTACGTGGAAAATCTTTCGCAAAATAAACAAAACGAATAACCAATAATCCAACCAACGCAATTTTCAAAAATGTAAAAAAAAAAAAAAAAAAAAGGAGAGAAAATATTCTTTATCTAAAAAATCATCGACATACCTTACCGCTATAAAAATATTCCTTTGCAACCTACCGCCCTATTTTTATAGTCAAAACCCATCCCTCGATGATAAAAAATCTCACCTCGCGCCGTAGAATCCCAAACAAAAACCAACGAGTCGAAAAAAGTTTCTCGAACAAAGACCAAATAAAAAAAAAAAAAAAAAAAAAATCAAAAACTACGTGCAAACGATAAAAGCAACAAAAAAGATAAAAAAAAAAAGAAAGAGAGAAAGAGAGAGAGAGAGAGAGAATTAAAGCAGAGATCGGTCAGAAAACCCGGAGATTACATACGGGAGGAAAGTTTCAAGTCGAGCGCTCGGTTCCTTACGTACACCGGTGTATCACCGGTCGGACTAGTTTTATACGCTCGAGTTGCGCGGCCTTGAGGTATGCGCGCGAACAAGAGCGCCGCTTTTCTCCATTGTATCCGTGTATATATATATATATATATATATACATTAGGACGTTCGTCGATATAATCAAGCGCGCGGCGTCTTTAACTTCGCGATTGTTTTATTGCGAGATGACGGCTGTCGTCGCTAGGGGAGAAGAAAGTTTGTCTTATACTACGGTTTGTTTACGGGTCGTCTGGAGAAAAAATGAGATTTGACGCTCGATGCGCTTGTCGCTTCGAAGCTCTCCCGTACACCGTTGTACTAATTAAAATAAATTTCCATTGCGTAATTTACGAAGGATCGTTTCTTTTTCAGAAAGTATTGGAAAAATTTTTAAACGGATAGTTTTATGGATTGTTTGAGTAATTCAAGCAGCAAGTAAAATTTTACCGAATGAGAAAGTTAATTGGTAATTATCCTTCGTGACAATTAAATTGAACTATTATTACTAATTAAAGTTATTGTAGTCATATAGAATTTATTAAAATTTATTATTATATTAATAATTTTTTTCAAAAAAAAAAAAAAACAATTTAAAAATTTACAATTCTTTAGTCATTACTTTTTTAGCCTTTCGTAAATCTTGAATTATTATATTAATTATAGTGCACCTTTATTATTAAAAAATAATAATGTTCGGTAATATGTACATTGGTAATTATTTAAGTTTTATAAATTATTAGTAAATACAGCAATTCAAAGCTGAATTTTACTAATAATTATCGTGAAAACGAAAATAACTGCTGCTTGTAAAACAATAATGTTCGTCATGAAGTTGAGTAATTTTTTCTTCAATTCTTTAAATCGCCGAGTGGTAAAAAACAAAATTTTTATTACCAGTTTTTAAATTAACAAAAAATCTCGTAAGCAACATTTTTATACGTATCTGTATTCGTAATAATTTTTTGATAATATTTTCACAATGAAATTGTAAAATTTTAAAATCTTGAATTCTTATCCTAGGCGAAAATTATCCAACGAAATAATCATTATTCATCTTCGTTTTTTTTTTTTTTTTAAGCTACGTGCATATTTTAAATCCTTGAAAAAAAAAAAAAAAAAAAAAAAAAAATACTCATTTCATTAAAAATTATTTAGAAAAAAAAAAGGAAACGTTTTTTTTCGAAAAAAAAAAAAAAAAGAAGAAGAATAATCATCAAAGCAATCTCGCTAGTTTCTAGCATAAAAAACGACTCAAAATCGTTTTTACATACTCGACCGTTAACGAGAAATAAAAAGTCGTGTCCGTTCGATAAAATCGAGCGTAAAAATACATCCCAACCCAAGCAAATCAATGGCGTAACGCTTCTCCCGGCATCTCAGCCATGGAATGCCTCCCGAGATAAAATAGCCCGTGGCCGAAAGCGTCGATGAACCCGTACACACGTGTGCGTGTAAGGCCAATTCACGCAACGGTAAAACGAAGTATTTCTCTCTCTCTCTCTCCTTCTTTTTTCGTGCAGGTGTAAAGAAGCTTCGAATCGTCGTATTGTCGTCGTCGACTCATCTGACTTCAAGGATGCCCGCTTGTACTCGAGATGCAAATGGGTGGGAGGGGGGGGGCGAGGTGTCGTGTATCCGGTTTTAAATGCTTCGAGACGAAGAAATGGAAAGCGTTCTCGTTACGTTATTTTTTTTCTTTTCTTTTTCTTCTTTTTTTTTTAATCTTTTTCTCTTTTTTTTTTTTTTTTTTTTTTATTTAATTTGCAGCTTTGTGAATTATAAGGATTGCAAGACGTTTCATTGGTGCGAATTGTTGGTTTTTTTTCTTCTTTTTTATTGTAATCGAATTATGAAATTTGAATAGGTAATGAAGCAAGAAGTATTTTTTAATTTGAATAATATTTAATTTATATAAACGTCAAATTAAATCCTTTAAAAAATTATTAAATTATCTTCAAATAATATCTTTTTTTTTTTTTTTTTTTTTTTTTTTAATTTTTTTTAAAAATTGATTTTACTTTACTATTATAATCGATCTTACTATTCTATTGTAATATTGTATTTTATGAACATTGTACGTTAAAATTAACATTAAAATTAAACAACGCAATTATACCAATTGTTGTTATAGCCAATTGCATAACATAAATCAAAACGATCGATTCGTACGCTAACTGTCGTGAGTCAGGATGTTTACGAAAAGAAAAAAAAAAAGGAAGTTTTTACGGCTTCCTGTTTCTGAAACTATTCAAGATCCGCACAATAAATATTTCTTCACAAACATCTCTGTGAAAATCATTCTTTCGTCGGCAAAGTTCACACCAAAGTTTGCACCACTTTCGTACGAGCATTTGAGAAAAAAAAAAAAAAAAAAAAAAAAAAAACAATCACAAAAAAAAAAAAATTCCGTAACATTGCCACCTACGGCGTAACCTAGATCAAAATCTTGATCGTCGTAACAGCGTTATATCGCGCCTTTGAGAAACCTTTCTCAAAATATATGTGTATGTGTATAATAAGAGGCATATCCTAAAGGCCAGTTGACACCGCGTGATTCTACACTCGTACCTACAACGTAAACTCTCGCGTTGCTGTGTGTATACATGTATACGTTATACAGTGAGAAACAATCGAGAGTTTTTTCACTCTCTTGCTCTCTTTCTCTTTCCAGCGATACGCGCCGTCGGTGATTTCACCGGAGCATGCGAAACGAGCCCATGGGAAGCAACAAAGACGACGACGACAACGACGACGACGACGACGAAGACGACGAAGACGACAACGAAGACGATGCGTAGACGACGTTAAGAAAACTATGCCGGTGTGCGGCTTGTTTACGGCTGTGGGTGTGTGCGAATAATGAGACGCGCAACGCAATCTCGCAAGGTGTTGTACGTGCGGAATATGGGTTACCGATGCCGTTTATTGTCTCGAGCTTTTTCGTACACACGATTGGGATATTTAAAACCGCATATGTACGAATTTCGTTTTGAACTGCGATATATATCTGTAAATGTTGTATTCGGTATATTGTTTTATAAAGCAGAGTACTTGTAAATAAAATAATTTTATAATCCGTTTGAAAAAAAAAAAAAAAGAAGAAAGAAATTATTATTTTATTAAATAATTATTTCATCGATAAATAAATTACAATAGAAACAATTAAAATAAATGTCGTTGTTTACTAAAGTTTTAGTTGTACGTGGATTATTATGTAGATCATAACCTACGTAACAAATTCTAGCAATAAAATTTCTAATATATAAAAGATCGTTAATTAAAAATTTATGTACCAAATAATTGTTTTGCTTTTCAGACTTAAGCTGTATTTTTAATAAGAAAAAGTTAACAAACCTTGTAAGCCGCTAATTTTTATCGCGCAATTAAAACTCGCTATGTAAATAGCAACGGGTAATAAAAAAAAAAAAAAAAAAAAAAAAAAAGAAATAAAAGAAAAGAAAAGAAAGAAAAGAACTAAACCTTTAATCTACGATTAAAAAGTGTATCTCAAAAATTACACACCGTATTATATTTCTATATTCATTATCTTTCTCGAGAGCAGAAGGAATTCAATTCTAGAAATAAACTCGTGATAATATATGGAGAAAACGAAAACCACTCGGCCGATGTAAGACGATGCGCATATATACTATTATATATATATATATATATATATATATATATATATATATAAATTTAGAAAAGCCGCGTGTGGCTGCAGTTATCAGTCGGTTAATTAGGGACGCCGGGTGTTTCTTCTTTATCTCTTCAATTAAGGAACGAAGAGAGAAATTGAAGACGAGGCTTGAGAAGGTTTGGTGCGCTTAACGCGCTACTTGTGAGAGCGAAACTGTCGGGAGAAAGAGAGAGAGAGAGAGAGCGGAACAGAAAACCAGAGGCTGAACGAATTATGCGAGACACGCGTGGGTTTAGTACTGCCAGGATATCCGGAAACGTAGCGGAAGAGACAGTGTCGTGGCCATCGTTTTTTTTTCTTTTTTTTTTTTATCTTTTTATTTGGCTGTGAATTTTCAAGTGGAAGTGTTAAACGAGACTATGGTATCCAATGGTATAATTTTAATTTTAGTTTATTCATAGATTAGAAACATTAAAAACTTTTAACAGAGATTTTGCTAGATGGTTTAATAATCGATATTTTAAATATTTCCACCAGTTTGTAAACTTGTAATAAGCAATATTTAGCTGATATAATGTAAAACTGTTATCTTTTTATAAAAAATTTGTTATTTTTATTTCAAATTTATTTACGTAGACGGCAATTTTTATCGATAAATCGAGCAAGTATCAAAATAAAATACAAAAATTATCTTTAACATTGTTTTTACAATAATATGAAATTATATATTATTTTTATATCACGAAAAATCTTGAAAATATAAATGTGCGACAATAAAACCATAAAACTAAGCAATTTATGAACAATTTTTATGTACCTTATGTCACCCAAACGCATAAACTTTCTTTTATCCTCGGTAACGTACATAATATCTCTCCGTCTATTATCTCTCAATTATCATGACAATAGCTCAATCGCAATGTGCATTCTACTAAAATTACAAAAATTATCCTTTGTACAATAAAACAGTACAAAGCGCATATACCGACGGAGATGAGAGAGAGAGAGAGAGAGAGAGAGAGGAGAAGGGAAGAAAGAAACGTATACAACAACGAAAGAAACGAAAACAAATTTTGCCCCAACGTGAAAATTTCATTTCCCCCTATAAAACCGAAGCTCGTGTATTGTTCATTCCACGGCTGCTTGAGCTTTCGCGCATTGTAGACCATTCTATACGTGTATACACAATTACCGTGCATATTTAATGCGCAGAGAGAGAGAGAGAGAGTGCTGGACACAATGTATAAAGTCACTCCAGCTCGGTAAACCGATATGTATAACTGGCGCGCGAGCGTTCCACTCGTTAGAGACACTTTCTCCCTTGGCTCTAGCTCGCTCTCCCGATGTCGACGTTAATTCGTATTTTGTCTCCGTATGTTAATATATATATATATACATGTACATATACATAAGCTAACCAAGCGCTATTTTATGAGCCGTGACGATGCTTAGTGCAATCGTATGTGTGCGTGCATTAAAGTACGTTTGAATAAGAGCGATCCTTTGCATTTTGGTGGAACGAAGAAGTGGGTTTTGAAACCGGATCGTTGGCAAAAGAATTTTCTAACAACTTGTTAGATTAAGCGTTTGCGACATTATTTTTTCGCGACATAATTTTCCATGCAAGTCTAATTTATTGGCGGAATTTATGATCGATAAACTGCAGGCTATTGGACCAGGTGTGATAACGTATTAAATTTTTTTTGCTATTTTATAAAATTAAAAATTATCAATAAATACTTGTTACTATATAATGTTAAGCTACAATAAAGATAGTTGATATCGTTGATAATTTTTTTTAAAAAATCTGAAAATATTTCTAAATCCGTTTTAAATGTTTTTATTAATTGCGATCCAATTGAACCATCGTTATTTTTTCATATTTAGAAAGTATATTCATCCATAAGAAAGAAATTAATGGATATTCGATGATAAATAGACAATCGTTAAAAAACAGAACATCTTTTCATCGCCTCTTAAAAGCTCGCTCGAACAATCGTTCAAGCCATTAACAAAGGAAAGCCAGCCTGAAACAATTAATCTATTATTCACTCGCAACCTAATTACCTCGTCAACGACTCAACGCACCATCGTTGTAATCGTTCCGCTCTCCTCTCCGTACACCAAACGACAAACAAATCGATGCAATCGTCCCTTTTTTTATTTACCGGAAGGATTTTCAATTTCCGATTGGTTTTTCCGGCTGCTCTCGATTCGAGACAATGAAAGAAGAGAGAGAGAGAGAGAGAGAGAGAGAGAGCGAAAAGGAAAAAAAAAAAAATAAAAGGTATAGGCGATTACGCAAACCTTCGTTGGAAAGTCAGTCGCGCGTTACGCGACATTTGTATATACAAGCGCGCGCAATAATAAGCGACGCTCGACCGACTTTCTATACGTATACGCGAGCTGTATTCGGTTATAATTTTCTAATGCGACGGTGATTTTGAGAATTCGTGATTTTTACGACGTATTTTATATCGTGGAATTTGGAAATTTTACTTTATCATTGAACGAATCATATTTGTAAAAGTTAACGGGCTGTTGTTGTTGTTGTTGTTGTTGTTGACGCGATAGCGTGGAATTTTAGAAAATTACTAATTGGGAAGTTAATTTTTCAAAGAAAATATTACAATGTCATCGATTCACAAGCGACAAACAGTTTTTCTTTTTCTTTTTAAATTCAATATTAATTGTATTAAAATTTTGAATATAACAAGGAAAAACACATTATTACTGATGTGTATACGTTTAAAAATGACAATAATTTGAGGTACACTCAATTAGAGTTTAAAAATAAAATTGAAAAATTTAAATAAAATTCAATAAAGTAATGAAATATTAACATACATTTTAATAAAATACTAAATCATCTCTTAGGCTCAAGCGCAATAGTGAGTAGTAAGAATCCGTTCGGCGATTACATTTAATAACATATAAATATTATCATAATTTGCATCATTAACAAATTAAGCTATTTTTCTTCTATACTTTATTCAAAAAAATATCACAATATATTTTATATCTCAATGGTCTTCTTTTGTACATAAATCTTACAAGTATAGAATAAAATAACTTCCTTAAAATTTATTTTACCATTCAACAGTAAAATAATTTCATTATCTTTATTCTCCAAACTATTAATAATAATTTATGTAAAGTTTGATTTCATTATCAATAAATTAAAGGCTTTGCCAATTACACTTCATCGTCATTTTAAAATTTCATTAATTTTTTGTAATAATTGAAAATACATAACTTTCGCTTTTTATTATTCAAGGCAAGCATGAGTGAGAATTTATCGTTGTATTAATAATTTTTATGATCTTAAATTTAGGTAAAATTGTTTATATTTTCGAGGTTTTGCAAACAATTTTTCGTACTTATTTTATAATTATCGTTTCCATCATTGTATTGAAACATCGTTAGAAGAATTAACATTCTTGCAATAATATATTTTATAACTTCAATGTTTTCAAACGAGAAATTTACATTTTAATCTGAACCGCCGAGAAAAAAATAATCGTTAATTAATTTTAACATAGTTAAATTTTCGAATACCTTTGTTTCCACTATCAATTTAAAGATTTTAATTACGATATTGTTGTAGGCGTTGCCAGAAGAGATGGAAAGTGTACTATTACATCGTAAGCGCAGAATGATAAACGCTTTTTTCTTTCGCTTTCTATAAGTAATTCAAACGTAATTACGTTATTGTTGCTTAGAAAATAGCAAACTGTTGCAATTTTAATGTCTTATAATAAATACGCAACTTTTCTAAATAATCAATTATTAACAGTTGGTGAATTTGACGTCCGTAATATTAATTGGGTAACAACAAATAATAATTGTTAAACGTTATTAAATGTACGATTATTTTTAATATTAGAATCGCTGTTTTATTCATTGTTTCCCATAAAAATAGTAATTTCACGACTGTCGAATCAGTTTATATTTTTCTTTTTCATCGTAATCGAATAATAAAAAAGTATCCCGATATCAACGAGAAATTTTCCACTCCCAACCAATCACTCAAAATATCACAAAACTCCTTATTTCATCGCCGTTTAATTTTCCAGTCTCTCTTCGTTAGCCCATCGAACGCTCGAAGATCGACATCGTTAACTCGGCGCTCGAAGCCATTTACTCGGGTGTAATCTCCGACACCCGGAAATTGTTTTCTCGGTAAAAGATCATCGAGTTTCCTCTTTCTCGCGTTATACCTATGCCATTATCGCGAACGTTTTTCTCGTTTCCATACCGAATTCCGTAATGCCGTTCTCGCGTGTAAGCGCGGAAAATCGAGACGGTGATCTTCTTTACCGATCATCATTTTTATTTTTTCTATTTTTTTTCTATTTTTTTTGTTTATTTATTTATTTATTTATTTATTTATTTATTTATTTATTTTTTTTTTTTTTTTTTTTTTGTTCGTTTTTACTAGAGTAAAGCAAACAACTCGCTACAGAAAGATACGCCGAGTTGTGATGGATTCCGTGTACCGTTTATTATCCACTGTTGGGATCTGTACATTCGGTATGGAATGCGCTACGCGAATAAGTGCGCTTAGTGTGAGGTGGTTTTGTGTATACTCGATTTCACCGAGTGCAAGTAGTAATTTCGGAATGATTGCGGCTGATTTTATAACAGCTCGTATTTGGAGAATGAATTTGTTGGAGTCGCAGCTGGATTTGAAAGTTTTTTTTTTCTTCTTGGATTTTATCGAATGAAATTCATTTAATCTATTAAACAAAGTAATTATATCAATTATGTATTCCATAATAAAATACTTTTTTTTTTTTTTTTTAACATATATTATAAACGATTTAAATTTTATAAACGTGAGTTATAGTTAGTAGTTAGATATTATGTATAAAAATAGAAAAGAAAATAAAATCTCCGAAAGACAAAAAAAAAAAAAAAAAAATCCGAGCCGCAATACATTCCACGGTAATTTCAAGAAAGTTTACGTTGGTAAAAGCCTGAAGGAAGCCCGCGTTTCTAAACATCGAGAAAAGCAGCTTAGCCTTTATTCCTCGTGAACGCATAAAACATTGCAAACCTTTCTCTCTCTTTCTCTTTCTCTCTCTCTCTCTCTCTCTCTCTCTCTCTCTCTCTTTCTCTTTTTCAACGCCCTTTAAAAAGGCCACCTAACCTCGACGTTCCAACGGTGGAATAACCGCTTCTTTGCGCGGACATTGGGAATTCGTGATTAAACCAACGCGAAATTGCCAAAGCGTTTGTCCCGATTGAATTCATTGTCGTCTAACGTTACGCGGGAGATTCTCGCGAGCGCTTATGACGAATTGCGAGAAATTCCGGGATGTATAGAGTTCGCGCGCGTTACGAGTGAGCTGGATTTTAGAACGGAAGAAATTTATGGTATGTTATTGGCGAGGTGTGTAACGATCGGATAAATGTTTTATTTTACCAAGACACGGGATGCGATTTAATTGTTATAAAACAATACGATTTAGTGTATTAAAAATTTTGTTGAGATTAAAGAATATTAAAAAATTTACAATTTATAAATGATTTTATTAAATGAGCGTTGATGACAAACGATAAACTTTAAGTAAATAATAATAGAATCATATCAGCTATAAATTTGTTCTCACATACATTTTTCTATTTACTTACTTTTCAATAATTTTTAATAATATCCTCATGCAGATAAAAATAAACTATAAAATTCGCTTAACCAATCTATTTTCATCAAATTTTTACAAACCATTCAACTTTAAACACGCTTCAGTTCTCAACAAACCAATACTTACCATTCTTCCGCATCACTTGCGTAAACTCGCTCATTCCGTGAAAACTGAGCATCGAAGAAAATCGAAACTCGCGCAATACTCTCCAACTCCGCGTATAAACGCAATCTCGCAACCCCGATCTCCTAACTCTTTCTCGAAGTAAAGAGAAAAAGGGATAGAGAAAGAGAGAGAGAGAGAGAGAGAGAAAGGAAACCCCTCATTGCACGCGAGTAGTACGGCTGTCCTTGAACCGTGTTCGCAGTATATACATGTATATAAGAGCGCACGCGTGCACAGCCACGTACGTTTATATGTGGGAATGCTCTCGATCCCCCCTCCCTACCACCATCCTTCGACCATTTGGATTCTTTATCTCTCTCTCTCTCTCTCTCTCTCTCTCTCTCTCTCTCTCTCTTCTACGTGGTTCTGGATATATACTCTTGTAAGCTGGTTCGTTATCTTTTGCGAGTTAGATATGTGAAAAAGTTGCAATCGATGAAAAAGGAGCGACGCGAATTTTTCGTAATGAATTTTTCGATTTACAAGTTATTTATTTTATCTTTGTTTTGTTTATCAATACAGGTAATTTAATTTTTCATTTAAATTTTCATCCAATTCGGATTAAATTATTTGAAATGAATAGAAATGCAAAGCGCGCAACGGAAATGTAATTTGCATTCATTTGGGTTTAAATCAATTTTTATGAGAAAAGGCCTCTCGAATTCAAACGTTAAATCGTTTCGGATATCTTGATATAAAATTTACTTAAAGGATATCTAACTCGTAACCTTCAATTTGGACGGTGCTTTTGAATAAAATTTTTCTAACTGTTATTACTGAGAACGTAAAATAAAATTAAGTAGATAATCCCTTAGATTGGTAAGACAGATACTATTCACAATTGTATTTTTATTTATTTTTTTTTTTTTTTTTCCATTGTAATACTAGTATGATAAAACATAATTAGCATGAATTTTAATTTGCATAATTGAATGTCAAAGATACTTCGTTTGAGTAATTATAAATGCACAAGTAAAAGTATAATTAACGTCTGAAGATATATCAGTAAATCGTTTACTTTTACTTTTCTATTGCGTACTATAATTTTCAATGTAATTGAAATAAAATATTCTTTATTTAATTTTCTCGAAAGTTCTTTGTATTTTCTTTGTCATTGACCACAAAGTATATAACTAATATTTCGATCTTTCTTCAATAATTTAAATCCATTTTTTCAAATGATAAAATCAAAAAGAGCGTCAAAAATGATCAACGATCTTACGAAATAAAAACATAAATTTAATTCCGAGCCATCCCTGCGATTCTTCAACAGTAGACGGCAACGAATCGCTCGCGTAACGAAAGAAGATTCACGTCATTCAGAATGGGGGGATGGGGTAACCGGCGCGGGGAGAAAAAATAATTTATCGGCGCTGTGTGTATATATACCAAGAAGAAAACGAAAGAATAAAAAAAAAAAAAAAAAAGAGCGTAGGGAAGGTTAGTTCCCTCGTTACCGGGGCGACTAGAAGACGCTGCAGCAAGTGCATCGGCCCGTTCAAAGAGAGCAAAAAGGATACCGCGAAAGAGATAGATAGAGAGAGAGAGAGAGAGAGAGAGGAGGTAATGGAAGAAAAGGAAAAGGAGAAAAAGAGTAAGAGAACTATGCTGGCGCTTGCCGACGAGGATCTTGAACTCGTTCGCCTAGCAATGCAACCGCCGCCGCCGCTGTTGGAACATCTTCCAACCGAGACTAATTTCACCCTCGAGCAGACTCCTTCTCTTCTTCTTCGGTTCTTCTTCTACTTTTATCTCCCTTTTTCTTCCATCTCTCTCTCTCTCTTTTAGCTCGTATACCGTGACTTCTTTCTTATATACCATTACCGCGTTCTAAGGAATTTCTCGAATGCATTTAATATTTTTATCAGTGATACTTGTAGTCCACATTAGTTGTTTTGAAATAACGTTGCCTTTTATTTTTTTTTTTTTTTTTTATATTTATTTATTCGAACGAGTTTTTTTAGTTTGTTGATATTGATAGAGAAAATGAGTGAAAAAATTAAAAGGAAATCAGTTGAATGAAATCGATAATCCGATAATTTTAAGAACTTTTATCTTTCCTGTCATTTTTAAATTGTTTTTTTAATTTAAAAATGTAATTATTTTTTAATGCATACAATTTTATCGTACTTTAATTATAAATATAATAAATAATCGTTTGCAGAAAAAAAAAAAAAAAAAAAAAAAGAAAAACGTCTGTTATCGATAAATATGAAGAAGGAAACACAAAAGTTTGATTAAATAGTTATGATCTCGTAAAATTAAAGAAAGCCTTTCTCATTACTTCGAAGCCAATAAACGATAAGTTTATGTGCTTAAAAAAAAAAAATAAATAAATAAATAAAAGAAAAGAATTAACGTATCACTCAACCAATCAATTCTCATATAAAATCTCCAACGAAAAAACGAGAGCGTTAACAATTTTCCTATACAAACAAAAACCATATCTCGCTACTGTGACAACAAACGGCTTTCGTACAACTAATTAAAAACAAGAACAACAAAAAAAAACACACACACACACACACAAATACAAACAATAACGCTTACAGCTTGCTGTCCGCTTATATGAGCTTCTCGGTCTTGTTAAAGATAATATACAGCGGTAGCGGTTGTACGTATAATACACGCGTGCGCGTACGCCGGCATAAATAAACCCGTGCGCGAGTCTCTTTCTTCTCTCCCTTTCTCGAGGGCGAAACTAGTGTATATATATATATATATACCACCGGATCTCGGCGCAGAAAGAATCTTTTTCCCGTTCTTATGTACCGAGTCATCTTCACCGAGGGGTTTATTATCTCGCGAGGCTGCTTCTCCTATCCGTGCGCTTGTAATCCTTTCTATCTCTCTCTATCTCTCTCTCTCTCTTTCTCTCCTTGTGCTTTGATAGAGCGTGATTAGCAGACTGTCGAGTTCTCTATCTCTCTCTTTTTTTTCATGCTTTAATTGAAGATGCAGCCCGAGCGGGGAATTCTTTTCTTTCGTTTCATTTTTGTTTTTTTTTTTTCATTTTTATTGTCTTTCAGCACGTGAACGTTAAAGTTAAAAACGACGTAAAGGAAAAAACTAAATGGAAGGAAAAATTGTGTCGATGGTTTTTGTTTCTTTCTTTTTTTGGGGGGGGGGAGGAGAAGGGGGTTGTAAAGTTGGATATTTTTTTCGAAGGATTTTACGTTATATGCTGATACAGAGACGCTAATTAAAGAAGCGAATAAATGAACTTTTAATTTCTTTTTAAGTTGCAAATTTTATAAGTTGGATGCATTTTTATGTTAAATTGAAAATAATTGGCAAAACTATGTAAAGAAATTTAAACTCGATAAATATTACAATTCATTTATTAAATGCAACGTGTATAAATAACAAAAATTATGTTCTTTTTCATCCGATTAATTTATCAATTTATCGTAAATGAATGTAAAAGAAAAAACAAGACAGAAAAGTAGCAAAGAAAATTGTACATTTTTAACCGCAAAAAAAAAAGGAGCTACGACGTTGTGAATGAAACCGCAGTCATGAAAATGAAATACCACGAAGAAAATTAAAAAAACTAAATCAACAATCAACGCCTAAAGCCTTCCTCGCGGACACATACTCGTATATAAAAATCGCATCGAGCCGAAACTTTACCCCGCGCAAATTTGCCGAACAAGTTCGCGCGAGTACGCAATGCATCGTATTGTAGTAATATCGTCGACGTAGTAATAAAAACAAAAGGGAAACAAAAAAAAAAAAAGCAAGAAAGACGACGGAGCGCGCATTCTCCGCGTTTAAAATGAATCGGCGAACTGGTAATAATTATAGCCGTGGCGACAAATAACGCAAGAAATGTGCTACTTTGGAATTTCTCGCCCACGATCAGCTGATAGACGGCGTATATATATATATATATATATATATATATATATATATATATATATATCCGTGTATAATCGTCCATGTGTGTTGTGTACCATATAACGCTTTGGATGGAAGGAAAGAGAGCGGATAAATGCACGCGTCGCGCGATCTCCTTGTAGTTGTTTCGTAACGGAATAAATGAGACCGCGGCTGAGCAACGCTACGGCAATGCGACTTTCTATAAAACGCACAAGTGCGCGCACGAGATGGGGAGAGAGAGAATGAGAGAGAGAGAGAGAGAGAGAGAGAGAGAGAGAGATGGCAATGCTGGATGGTACTGATTTTGATTTTGGGATGCGCTTATTCGTAAAGAACATTTTTTGTAAGGTTACATGCCGAAATAATTATTTTATAAACGTTTATGGTTAAGTATCTGATATAACGTTTTAATTTATGAAAAATTGTGAAATCAATGATCGACGATTAAAATCTTGTGGACGTTTTATAAAGATAAAATAATTCTTTAAGTTTTAATTAAAAGGATATATTCAATACAATGATTGCATGCATTTATGCATTCGTTAGCATTTTCGGATATAGATATAGTTTTTTTTAAATTTAAATTCAAGATCGGATTCTTGAAATTCTTGAAACTGTATTATAACCTATAGATTGTAAGTAAACCTTGAAATACCGGTTATTTGTTTTTTAACTTAACAATCGTATTGCAAAAATAACTTTTGACTACAGATCGAATCCTTTTAAAGGTAGAAACAAAATGTTTCAAATTAGCTCACAATATAAATTATGTACAATATTTCAAACTGATAAACATTTAAAATAAATAAATATATATCAACAATTTGTAAAATAATAACGAATTTATAAAGTCGTATCGACATTTTTACAACTTAAAACTCGATTTTGTATTTGATATAACTCGTTTCACACATTATTGATGAAATCGTTATAAAAAATCGTTAGAAAAAAAACTACAACTAATTCCAATAGAAAAATTAAAAAAAAAAAAAAAAAAAAAAAAAGTTCTTCCATAAGATAGAGAATCTATCAAGCTTTACAATCGTTATTATACGTACGCGCATATCCGCACGAGGCAAAATCGCAAAAGCGAGCGACGCGCCCGGCGATGCGCATTTTCTGTGTTTCGAGGTCGAATCTCACAGCCTGTAACGAAGACGAGTCTCAACCGGCCGGCTTTCAAGAGAAAGAAAGAGAGATTCTCGATCCTTTCTCTCTCTCTCTCTCTCTCTCTCTCTCTCTCTCTCTCTCTCTGTCTCTTTCTCTCTGTTTCTCTCTTCGTTGATCGTCGATCTCGGACTTAGAGAAAAAGAATGCCGTGCTCGCGCGTGCGAGCGCACGCGGAAGAGCCGCTTTGGCTTGTATTATGTGTATATAAGTACGTGTTTATAAGTACATATACGCGTAAGATAAAAAAGACGCGGATTTTCTGTTATCGGGTTTAATTAATCGACAGGATGTCATGCTATGTGTGCGCCTTTAGGAGAATTGATAAATTGTTAATTGCTGGAATACCCTTGCGGTTAGTTTGTTTATTGATTTTTGACGCGCCTTGTGGGCATTTTTTTTTTTTTTTTTTTAATTTTTCTCTTTTTAAATGTCAATTTATTTTTAAATTTTTCGTTTGTGAAACGATATACTACATAATATGGTCTTATAAATAATATCCGTTTTCTACCACTCATTTCCTAACTTTTATATCTTAAGCAATCTAGCAATTCTAGTATTCGTAATTTGAGTAAAAATTTAAGATTACTGACAATTTTAAAACGTAATTCCTTAACAATGAAATGATTTAAAAAAAAAAAAAAAAAAAAAAAAAACGTGTTAATTGTTAAAAACAATAAACTTTATAATCAATTATAAATTATGTGCTAATTATAAATGTAAGCACTTAAATTATCTTAACTTCAACAATTACTTGATATGGTAATATTATACCGTCGAATAAGTCGTAGAAATTGATCGTGAATTACAAAGCAATCTTTCTAAATAATTATCAAATAAACTTTTTACTTCAAATCTCGTTCGTCGGCATAACCAACGCGATACGTAAATTTATACGTCATTTAACGCACGCAGCACAACAAAATTGGTTGAATCTTCCATTAACGGTCTTTTAGCTAAGAAATCATCCCACAGTCGCTTCGTAAAATATCGCAACGGCCGAGAGACTGATCATAAATTCGCGTAGATCGGTAGGCGGTATTACACGTCCATCGAGGACAATGACTCATTACGACAA
Source organism: Chalcis sispes (assembly GCA_949987625.1). Classification (NCBI taxonomy): domain Eukaryota; kingdom Metazoa; phylum Arthropoda; class Insecta; order Hymenoptera; family Chalcididae; genus Chalcis; species Chalcis sispes. Next base: position 13,695,608 of record OX465095.1, on the reverse strand, counting down.
CGACCCAACACGGCGGATCTTCTCTTCTCCTCTAGTCCGGCTATTTAAAGTTACTTTATCGAGTTTTATATCGCTGTCGACGCCCACGCGACGCGCGATCTTTTATTGCGCGCGCACGCGAACCCGCGATTAAGTAATATCTGCGCGGAATCGACGCGAGAGGATGTTGCGAGCGTTGGGAAAGATTTTTATAAGTTATTTCTGTAATGGTGCGGGGGGATTAAATGCTTGCGAAGACGTCGACGCGATGATGATGATTCGCGCGATCGATGAAGAAAATTAACGGGTGTGGGTACGCTTTGATTTCAAAACGGTGAACGAGTGGATATACTTTATTTTTATTTTTACGTTCGATCGTTGGAGAAATTTAGTGTGTCGTGTATTGAAATTATACAAGTTTCAATAAGCCAGAATTTATCCTTTATACTTTGTGAAATAATTATCAAATTAATTAACCCCTTAACGCACAGTTTTTTTTTTTTAAATTAGGCCAAAAAAAAATCAATTTTTATACAACGCAATACAACGCCGCTTGAATTATCTCGAGTGTACACAGTTTAGCCTGTTTAGCGCGCTCGAATTAACTCGAGCGTACAAGTTAAGGGGTTAACGAAATTCAAACTTAAATTAAAAATCACGGCACTGTTAAAAAGTTTCAGCGTTTAAAATTTTTTCTAAAAATACTCGATGCATACCGCATAATTAGAAATATAATCAATGCGATAAAGTATCTGTGTATATACAGTACAGTAAGTACAGTAATATACATAATTATATAATTTCGAATTAAATTAATTAAATCTATTAAGTTCAAAAACTTTGTCAGTTTAAAAATATTTATTCAAAATATGTTATCTTTTAAATAATAAATAATAAAACTCTCCAAATTGAGTGAAATGTAATAATGTCAAATTTTTATTTTTATTTAAACAATGCTTATGTAACAAACACAAATAGAAAAAAAAAAAAAAAAAAAGAAACTAAAACTAAACTAAAAAACTAAACTAAAATAAAAAAAAATTTAAAATAACTAAAAAAAACAGAAACAAAAAAGAACAATACAACGTTAGGATATCACGGAGAAAATATTAAATGGCATATCGTGCGGTATTATTTTGGAATATGTCTTCGGGGTACCGGCATGATAGAAGTAACGCGAATTTGTCGCATGTAATACGATATAGATAAGCCGTGCGGGTCGACATTCTCCTTCGTATATAAACGCGAAGATTGAAAAAAAAAAAATATATACATATATATATATATATATATATATATATATATATATATATATATATATATATATATATATATATATATATATATATATGTATTCAAAGCGCTCTACTTGAAAATCTTATACTTTGCGATAGTTTCTTCTTTCGTGCACTTAAGTATGTACAATTTATAAATATTTATAAAAACTTTGGGAATGCGTTAACGTCGCTTGATAAGAAAAAAAAAAAAAAAAAACAAAAAAATTTAAACGATCGGCCGATAAATTCGTAATAACTTTGTTACAACAAATTTTTCATAAATTCCACAATTCGGATGAATAAAAAAAAAAAAAAAAAAAAAAAAAAAAAATTAGCCCATCGGACGTTAGCAATTAACGTAATACAAAACGACAAGATGCTGCGCGTGAAAATAAATGCGCGATAGACTAACCGACGGAAGAGGGGAGTGTAGGTTTCATAATTTCCACATAAAAGTGCGTACGTGCATTTTCCATAAATCGCTCGCTCGCTAGCGACGTTGTGCGTTTTGGAGCGTGAAAGAATTTTTTTCTTTTTTCTCTTTTTTCTCTTTTTCTTTTTCGCAACGAAAGCATAATAATTTACTTTAATTTACGCGTATACGCTATACCCGTAAGAGTTACGCTTACATTTTTAAATTTTCACCGAGAAAGTTCATTATTTTAAAGTCGAAATACTGTAATCACGTTTAACTTTTATGTATGTGTGTAAATTTAGAAATTCGATCGAATAACTTATGATGGGTTCTTCATAATTTTTTTTTTTTTTTTTGGATATGTAAGAAAGTTTGTAAATTTTTATTAGTGATAATTCGTGTGTTTTATTTTTAAATGCATTTTATGTATCGATAGATCGGTAAAAAAAATGTTTTTAAAATTGTACTTATTGATTCCTGGAATATCTTTTACGCGTCATATTTTATGAGTATTAAAAGGAAGCCACAATCCAGTTTAGATCTAAGTAGATTATTTGAATCCTTAGAAAACTTCGTCTGTTTACTATACTGCTACACTAATTTCACCGTTACATAACTTTACAATAAGCCTTAAACTTCTTTTTCATCAATTATCATTTCATTTCAACGTTTTATCGTATAAAATTACTTCAATTCAAATTCAAACTTTAATAATTACCGAAAAATATAAAAAATATATTCTCGAGTCAATTTTGAATATTTTAACTTAATAGTTCGTTAATTATTAATAGCGAAAAAACATCGGCATTACATAATAAACGTACGATATAGCAAAAAAAAAAAAAAATTATTTAAGTTAAACGCTAAACATTATTCAAATATATGCAAATAAATCGCGCGGCTATTAAAATCGACTTTCCTTCGACTAAAACAAAAAACAAAAAACAAAAAAAAAAAAAAAAAAAAAAAAATATAAAAATAAAAATAAAAAGAAGTAAAAAACCAAGCACACCACACAATTTTAGCGGTTGTTCCTTTCACTTCGATTAAATGCAAAACTCATTCCACCAATCCCACGCTACGACGCACATTTTATTAAATAACAATGCGGACAATCGTAAGCGCGAACGAGTTTACGCCAAAGAAAAAAAAAAAATAAATAAATAAATAATCGAAAAAACGAATGTGGTTAAACAACGAAATCGTTCGTTTAAAAAATTTTTGTGTCAAAATTAGAGAATAAGAAAGAAAGAAAGAGAGGGAGACTCACGTTAACCATTCGTGATTCTGCGAAAAAGCGTCGCCGATATTCGCCGATCTCCGGCTTGTTTCTTCTTCTTTTTCTTCTTCTTCTTCTTCTTCTTCCTTCTTATTTTATATCTCGAGAGCTCCTTTTTCCCTCACCTATTCCACCTTCTTCTGGTTTGGTTAGGTACTTGGTACGTGGATCCGTGCAAGTTTCTCGAATTATTATTCCTTCTCGGTGTTAAAAAGAAATCGACGTGAAGATAAGATAAGAAAAATAAAAAACAACTAATAATATAAGTTCAAAATCACGCTTCTTTTTTATACTTCAAAATACGTTTTTATACGGAAATCGTATCGAGCCCGTATACGAACACGCATTAATAGACCGTCTTTGAATAAACCAATTAACGTATCACACTAGCCGTAAGCGAACGCACAAAAAAACACATTCGTGCGCGGGCGCGCGCGCGCGCACTATTGCGATTAAAAAGAAAAAGAAAAAGAAAAAAAAAAAAAAACAAACAAACAAACACACACACACAACTGCGCACTGTGTTTAACAACGCGATCGTTAATGTACAATCGTCCGCGCGTGTTTATTATCGTTTCGCAAACGATAAAGTAAACAAATATAACAAAACAAAAGGATAAAAAAAGTGCTTTAAAAACTTATTAAATGCGAGAAATGAAAAAAAAAAAAATTAAATAAATAAATAAATAACAATTTTTTAAAGACGACACGGAGAGACAGAACGTGCGCGTGGAACAACAAGGCGCGCGTGCATACCCTGTACACATATAAATGTATATGCACCTTCCTTACTGCTTCGCGGCTCAAAGGCGACTGATGCTGCCAACGCGGCTTTCACACCGAGCAGAGAGAAGTAAGCGAGATAGAGAGAGAGAGACATACAGAACGAGCGAGTCTCGCTTACCTGTTCTCCGCGCTCCTAAGTTATACCTGCGTCCGCGTGTCCCCCTCTACATCGAGCTATTGCATCCGCGAGTCTAATGTATATGCTTAGTATTCGTGCGTACGCCCGCACTTGCGTTTATCTGTGTGTGGATTTTGGCGTGAGTCGGTTAAGATTGTTGTATGAAGAGAGAGAGAGAGAGAGAGAGAGAGAGGAGAAGAGGAGGGAAGACGAGAGTGTTTGTTTATCTTATTGTTAATTTTTTTTTTTAATTATTTTACGTTAAATTTTAACGGAGTTATTTTCATAACAACGGTGATTAAATTAAAACGAAAGCGTCGTTTGCATCACTGTATTAAAATTCAGAAGAATTTAATCAGAATGGACGAAAACTTTCTAATCTTAATCGCGTAAACGGATTTCGTATCCGAATTGAACTTCAACTACTATACTGAATGTTTCTTCATTCATAAATGATTATTATTGAGGAGATGCCATTTTCATTGTATGAATTAAGTTCATTTTATAAAGAAATTAAAATATTGAATTATCAAACGTTTAAATAATGAATTTACTTGTTAGAATATTTATTGGATTTGAAGTTTACATTGAAAATTATTGAACATTATTATAATTGATATCATATACAATATTTTAAATCAAACCATTATTGTCACATATTTACCAATAACGTAATTATTATATGCCGTAATTATTCAATGACTAAAATTATGTTAAAAAAAATTCATTCCAGAATATTATTCACAACCAATGAATTTATCATAAAATCGTAAATATTATGAAAAATAATAACAAAGCAAAAATATTATTTTATGTTTTTAATATACCTTAAATAATCAAGGCAACTATAATATACTTGAGAGTATTTATTGTGTAAGTTATCAAAATGATGGAGATTTGTTTGATGATTTTAACTTTTTAGATAATAAAAATTTTTTAAAATTTTATTTACCTGAATCGTTGTGTATAGATATATGTGTGAAAAATTTAAAAATCGATGAAATTTTTTTGCTTTTTAACGTTTTATTTATTTTGAACATTTAATTATAAATATAAAATTTTATAACATTGTGATAAAATTACTTTAATCAATTATATCGATATTTGTTAAATTTATTTAATAAATAATATCAAATGATCTTCATAAACGAAAGTTTGGTAATTAATTAGTCTTGTTTTGATCAATATTTTTGTACATATTATGTAAAGAAATATTACGACTTGAAATGTAAAATAAAATTATAACTTAATTTATTACGATGATATTTTGCAATAAATATAGTCATCGAAATTTTTTATAAACGAACAAAACAATAAACTTTATTATCGATTATTAAAAAACGAATATTAATTCATAAAATTCTGTATCGTATAACGTATGTCAAACGAGAATCGTTTTGCTAAATATACATATAATAGAAAGACTTTGCGTTAAAACAATCTTCAAAAATTGAAAAATTTCTCGACCGCAATAATCCATCGAACGTGAAAAATTTCACGTATAGGAAATTCGAAGAACAATTTCAATTTGACTAGGAGAAACGTATCTATAAAGAAATCGATCTAACGAGTCCGATATAAAAATCCTTTCAAACTAGAAAAATAAGATAAGTGCAAAAGAGGAAAGAGAATATATGGATAAATAGAATAAGAGAGGGTAAGAAAGATGATTCCGTCGTCATCCGAAGGCATACATTGTATAAATATACACATACGCGCACATACGCGCACGCACATCGCTCGGGTGAAAGCCACCAAAGCGTTTATGGTACTTCGGAAAATCTTTCGCGTATACGTGTCCCGTTCCAGAACGCGTATGACTTCTTTTGAATTTCAAACATTACCGCGTCGTTTCCCTTTTTTCTATCGTCTGTCATACGTATGTATTCATATACGTGTAAACTCGAGCTAATAATGCAATTTATTTATACCTAGATGTATGAACGCACGTTGATAATATATATGATATCGGGTGCATTTATCGTTTTCGCAAAAATCGTTTAAATTTACGAATTTTCTGTTTATGGATTGTAAGAAAATTTTACGTCAATATTTGCCAATAAATTATATTGAAATTTAATAACGAGAAAAGAACATACATATATACGATGTTTAAAAAAATAATTCAATTTAAAACATCAAAATTTTAAAATTTATAGATATCTTTTTAGTTCGTTTATTTTTAATATAACTTACGTAATTTATTTAAGAAAAAGTTTTCGACATTTTTTAAAACGCATTTCATAATTTCGGTGTCTTCGTCTACTATTAAAAATTGCGGTAAATTTTCCTGTGAAAGATAAAGAAATCAACTACATTAACGTTAAATGGTAAGTATAAGATTTCGATAATAAAACTATATTTCAAGTATTTTAAAAACCAAAAATTTTATTTTGATATTTATAATTCGAAGTGATTGTAAGCAACAACGATTTTTAACATATTTTGTCCCTTAATAAATTACAATTTCAATCAAAAAAATTATATCGTTTACATGGATTTTTAACTTTTTTTTTTTAAAGGATTTGTAAATTTTTAAAGAAATGTTTCAATCTACATATAATCTTCAAATATATCCGAACCGAATAAAATTGTCATAGCTCCTTTATAAAAACCCAAAATAGTGCTCGAAACTTCATTTTAATAAATCTCCGTTAGAAACATTATGATTTCGTTTACCGTTTCGTTGTACGGCTTGATATTCTTCCTTAAGCAAAACTTTCACCACTTTTTTAAATTAGTATTATAATTGTTTTACGCGCGAGGTCTCGAAGTGAGTATAACTTCTATCGATGCTTCAGGTACTCCATTTAGTTCGAATACATTTTGGACCATATTCTGGGCACCAGGACAGACTTTCTCGAAAAATTGTCCGTCTCTTTTCTTAAAAACAAAATAAAATCGGATTATTTTTAATTTTATATTTTTAATCGTCACGATTTAAAAATTGTCGCATTTTCATTTTCATTTTCATTTTAGTTAAGGTTAAGTCATTATTTCAAAATATTAAATAAATATATTCAGCTCTTCGAATAGGAACTTTAAAAAAAGTATTAAAAATAAAATTTCATCTTATATTCATAATTATTGTTATTCGTACGAAGTGCTAAAAATTTTTTTTTCGCATGTCTTATTATAAAGCCAATTATTTTTGACTGCAATAAATACCTATAAATCATAAATGATCTATAATTTTCGACAATTTATATTTTTTGATATTTTTTTTTCACATGGTCTATTTTATTTTTCGCAATTCGAATGCATGTAAATTTATACTGTTGATTTTTAACTTGAATGTTAAATATTTTCGGCAAACTAATGTATAGATATTATATAATAAGCATTTTTAAGATTAAATATTACCATAAAACACCTTTTGGTGATAAGTTTTTTGATCGTTCTAGCATCTTCTAATTTAAAATGTTTTACCGATATAGAATTATTTAAATTTTTTAAATTTAATACAATTTTGTATTTTTCATTAAATTCAAGTACTAAAAATATATCAGAAATTTTAAAATTTAAAACTTTACTTAAAAATTTATACAGTAGTTTTAAAATTTGAACTTCAACATATTCGGTCAAATTTTTTTCTTTTGATTAAAATTTTAAAAAGGACGTAAATTAAATGAATTTCTACAATCTTTCGACCTTGAAACGATGAAAGCGACTATTTTCCGTTTTGATATAAAGCAAGAAAGTCTGCATACAATTGTACTTACGTTTTGTGAAGAATGAACCCGACTGGAGTTTTTCGTTCTTTTCTTCGATGCTGGAGCGATCTGTTCAAAATTCTTGTTGTATATTTTTAATCCCGAACCAAGGTCATTCGCTGTTTCATCTGAAGCTTTTGCTAATTTTACTTCTTCATCTTGTCCATCGCCAAATAATAAACTTTCCCATTTTGTTTCTATTAAAGTTTCTTTTAAAGATATATTTTTTATTTTCATATGATCGATAATATAATTTATTGGCCCTTCGCTCGCTGTAAATCTGCTAAAAGCATTATCAAATTACGTAAACATTCAACAATTGGATTATCAATTACATCTTTACTATCCTCTACAATTAAACATAACGCCTGGCTTATCGCACCAAGGCATGCTAAAAATGTTTTTTCCATGATCTGTAATTTTATTGTAAATTCGTGCTTCGAGTGTGATTGATTAAAGAAAATCAAATTTTTATACAACGGATATTTTGAAAAAAAATCGTTTTTTTCTTCATTTGAAAGACCATTTCTAATCACTTTATTACATTGTATAGCGATTTGTGACATTATTTCTCTTGGAGGCTCTTCGACTTTTGATTTTTCTATAAAAGACTCTTAGATCACTGATTTTTCTATTTTAAGCTCCATACATTCTAGGTTCTTAAAAATTTCTCTTTTCGGAAATCGTGTATATTGTTGCATTTCATAGTTTGACGCGGAGTCACTTTCTAAATCTTTAATAATTGGTTTGCCACCTATAATAATAAAATTTTCATAAATATTCAAGTTAGAGCATGAATAATATAACACCGTTAATCATACACGTGAGTTAATGACGTAATTTTTTAATTAAGATGTTTTTATTAAGTCATTTTCTCGTCGTTTTTGAAGAGAGTAAGTATTGGGTATTCAAAGGCGTTACCAATCATTCGAAAGCGTCGACTTCAGTACAGTCAGATCTTCCAACGCCACACACTCTTTTGATGGGAGGAAATATTGGTTAATCAAAGGCGTTACCAGCTGCTCGGGAGGTCGACTTTAGCACAGTCTCACCTTTCCGACGCCACACACTCCTTTGATGGGAGGAAATATTGGTTAATCAAAGGCGTTACCAGCTGCTCGGGAGGTCGACTTTAGCACAGTCTCACCTTTCCAACGCCACACACTCCTTTGATGGGAGGAAATATTGGTTAATCAAAGGCGTTACCAGCTGCTCGGGAGGTCGACTTTAGCACAGTCTCACCTTTCCGACGCCACACACTCCTTTGATGGGAGGAAATATTGGTTAATCAAAGGCGTTACCAGCTGCTCGTGAGGTCGACTTTAGCACAGTCTCACCTTTCCGACGCCACACACTCCTTTGATGGGAGGAAATATTGGTTAATCAAAGGCGTTACCAGCTGCTCGTGAGGTCGACTTTAGCACAGTCTCACCTTTCCGACGCCACACACTCCTTTGATGGGAGGAAATATTGGTTAATCAAAGGCGTTACCAGCTGCTCGTAAGGTCGACTTTAGCACAGTCTCACCTTTCCGACGCCACACACTCCTTTGATGGGAGGAAATATTGGTTAATCAAAGGCGTTACCAGCTGCTCGTGAGGTCGACTTTAGCACAGTCTCACCTTTCCGACGCCACACACTCCTTTGATGGGAGGAAATATTGGTTAATCAAAGGCGTTACCAGCTGCTCGGGAGGTCGACTTTAGCACAGTCTCACCTTTCCGACGCCACACACTCCTTTGATGGGAGGAAATATTGGTTAATCAAAGGCGTTACCAGCTGCTCGGGAGGTCGACTTTAGCACAGTCTCACCTTTCCGACGCCACACACTCCTTTGATGGGAGGAAATATTGGTTAATCAAAGGCGTTACCAGCTGCTCGGGAGGTCGACTTTAGCACAGTCTCACCTTTCCGACGCCACACACTCCTTTGATGGGAGGAAATATTGGTTAATCAAAGGCGTTACCAGCTGCTCGGGAGGTCGACTTTAGCACAGTCTCACCTTTCCGACGCCACACACTCCTTTGATGGGAGGAAATATTGGTTAATCAAAGGCGTTACCAGCTGCTCGGGAGGTCGACTTTAGCACAGTCTCACCTTTCCGACGCCACACACTCCTTTGATGGGAGGAAATATTGGTTAATCAAAGGCGTTACCAGCTGCTCGTGAGGTCGACTTTAGCACAGTCTCACCTTTCCGACGCCACACACTCCTTTGATGGGAGGAAATATTGGTTAATCAAAGGCGTTACCAGCTGCTCGGGAGGTCGACTTTAGCACAGTCTCACCTTTCCGACGCCACACACTCCTTTGATGGGAGGAAATATTGGTTAATCAAAGGCGTTACCAGCTGCTCGGGAGGTCGACTTTAGCACAGTCTCACCTTTCCGACGCCACACACTCCTTTGATGGGAGGAAATATTGGTTAATCAAAGGCGTTACCAGCTGCTCGGGAGGTCGACTTTAGCACAGTCTCACCTTTCCGACGCCACACACTCCTTTGATGGGAGGAAATATTGGTTAATCAAAGGCGTTACCAGCTGCTCGGGAGGTCGACTTTAGCACAGTCTCACCTTTCCGACGCCACACACTCCTTTGATGGGAGGAAATATTGGTTAATCAAAGGCGTTACCAGCTGCTCGGGAGGTCGACTTTAGCACAGTCTCACCTTTCCGACGCCACACACTCCTTTGATGGGAGGAAATATTGGTTAATCAAAGGCGTTACCAGCTGCTCGGGAGGTCGACTTTAGCACAGTCTCACCTTTCCAACGCCACACACTCCTTTGATGGGAGGAAATATTGGTTAATCAAAGGCGTTACCAGCTGCTCGGGAGGTCGACTTTAGCACAGTCTCACCTTTCCGACGCCACACACTCCTTTGATGGGAGGAAATATTGGTTAATCAAAGGCGTTACCAGCTGCTCGTGAGGTCGACTTTAGCACAGTCTCACCTTTCCGACGCCACACACTCCTTTGATGGGAGGAAATATTGGTTAATCAAAGGCGTTACCAGCTGCTCGTGAGGTCGACTTTAGCACAGTCTCACCTTTCCGACGCCACACACTCCTTTGATGGGAGGAAATATTGGTTAATCAAAGGCGTTACCAGCTGCTCGTAAGGTCGACTTTAGCACAGTCTCACCTTTCCGACGCCACACACTCCTTTGATGGGAGGAAATATTGGTTAATCAAAGGCGTTACCAGCTGCTCGTGAGGTCGACTTTAGCACAGTCTCACCTTTCCGACGCCACACACTCCTTTGATGGGAGGAAATATTGGTTAATCAAAGGCGTTACCAGCTGCTCGGGAGGTCGACTTTAGCACAGTCTCACCTTTCCGACGCCACACACTCCTTTGATGGGAGGAAATATTGGTTAATCAAAGGCGTTACCAGCTGCTCGGGAGGTCGACTTTAGCACAGTCTCACCTTTCCGACGCCACACACTCCTTTGATGGGAGGAAATATTGGTTAATCAAAGGCGTTACCAGCTGCTCGGGAGGTCGACTTTAGCACAGTCTCACCTTTCCGACGCCACACACTGTTTCGAATGAAGGAAGTATTGGGAGATGGCAATGTAGGTTGGTTAAGACGTTAATTAGATGACAGGTATAAAAATAAAAAGATAGTTTTATATTAAATCTTACGTTTAATTAAATTTCTCAAAATAATAATTTTAATACAATTGGTTATACAAGTTTTGAGTCATTAAATATAGTAGAAATTTGTTCGTAATATAGTAAGAGTTCGAATATAGTAGAATTTTGTATGTAATGTAGGAAGAGTTCGAATATAGAAGAAATTGAAGTAGCAGGGCTTCGAGGTCACTCTGAGTCGTGCTCTTAGAGTTTTCTTCAAGAAAAGCCGTCGAATGCATCGATGCACCGGCTTTTATACCCGCTGGACCGTGAGTTTTTCGGCGGCTGGAAAAGCGGCGAGATAAGTTTGGGCCAATAAGGGCATTTCCTTAGCCCTACCCTTGACCTTCGTAGCGTTTCGTAAGATATAGAAGGGTTACAGTGGCGGGAAGAAGTCACGCCTCCGCCTACGTGTCTTATGTGAAAGAGAGAGAAAGTGCATCGTGCGAGGGAGAGCGTATATGGTGTGAGAGAGAGAAAAGAGAGACAGCAGCATCTGCCCGTCTCTGTCGCTCTAGTTGGTAAACTGTCATCTTTCTTCCTATTTCATATTTACAATATTAAAACTTACATAATTATATATAAAAATAATACAATTAATAATATAAAATACAATAATGATCATATATTGAATTATTCGATTACTTATATATATAATTGAAAATCAAATTTATTAACAAAGATTTTTTTATATAATATTAATTTCGCTACCTTTCGGCTTAAATTAAATTACAAGAAGAAGTAAAACAAAATATAAAATACAAAACGAAATTAAAATACAAAATGAAAAAAAAACGCATGATGATTTTACTATGAACCTTTTAAAGCAATAAAATAAGTAGCGAGTAGGTATATCGTTAGAGCGGATTTAAAATTTTGTCGATATATTATTGTTAATTACGGGTGGCTCAAGCGATTGTATAACAAAAAAAATCTTTGTACTTATAACGGATATATTTTTGAACTGCTCGTACGCCATCGTTTATCTCTTTCTATTCTCAAGCGCTTGGCGTACATGTGGATAAGATAAACAAGCATTCCAGATGAAACGTATCAGGAATTTTCCTTTAGGCTTGCTTTAAAATTTTCAAAATAAAAAAAATTTTAAAATCGGACAAAATATAACGGGACGTAACACAATCAATAATACAAGATACAATAATAACAAAAAAAAAAAAACTTTTAAAATCGACTAAAATATAACAAGACGTAACAAGACAATTCCTTATTTTTTTTTTTTTTTCTTTTTTTATAATTTATGCATTATATATTTTTAATTTATACATTATTTATATATGACATCGCACAATAAAATTCCAAAATGTGGATCGTCGATGAAGTAAGAAAATTTAATCGACACGTATAGTTGTGCACTAGCGACATCATACGGAATGCAATTGGTACTATAAAATGTACATCAGCTGTGCCGACTAAAGCATTACATGGTAAATATAATATTTTTAAATCTTGTTTGGATACCAAAAAAAAAATTTTTTTTTTTATCGTTTCGATTTACAAATAACAATGCGTTTTTTTTTTTTTTTTTTTTTTTTTTTTAAAGTAATATTTTTTAATTTAAAAGCAAGCAAACGTATTATTAAAAGTATATGACTGAAAAAAAAAAAAAAAAAAAAAAAAGATAATGCGTTAGATAAATATAATTTTTTACTCTCATATAGATATCGCTGTCTATATACATGTATATTTTTACAAATAATATTTATAAAATATCCTTACTTCCTGTATCATAAAATAATAATAATATCATAAAATTTATCGCGATGAGGTAACATTTTATAACTAAAATTATAAAATAATATTTTTTCGTTAAAAATTGACAATAAATTTTTTAAAAAAATAATCATAATCTTCGTTTCAGTTTTATCGCACTTCATCGCATTTTATAAAATTAATAATTGATCTTATAAGATCATAATATCAATTATTAATTTATATTAATAATCAATGTTATTAAAAAATGTCACATTGCACGATCATTGCGCATTCGTATATGTTTAAAAACAGGAGGGCAAATTATATTATACTCCATTGGTGCGAGGTTTTAGTAAAGATGAAAGTATACCTTAAAAATTTTTTTCTCGTTGAAAACATATAGTATAGCAATTTCGCGATCAGTTGTACTTCTGAAGTTGAAGCAATTGGATATAATTTGTGATATTACAGCAGTGCTTACATATAAAATATATTTAATAAAAATTAATATTATTAATTTAAAATAAAAAAAAAAAAAAAAACATCTGTAATTGTTGAGTAATAGTAAATTTATAATATAAATAAAAAAACTTAAAATGATGGTTATTGATAAAAAGTATCGCGACGATACAGTTTTTAATAAAATAAACAGTCGTTTTTTAACATTAAAAGAAGAGGAGAGAAAAATAAATAATGAACATTTGAAATTGGTGGGTTTTGCTTTTATTTACTTTTTTCTATAGAAATATCTAATGATTATATAAATATTATATAAAAAATATTAAAATTTTAATACATAGGAAAATATTGTTCTTTAAATTTTTTGGACATTTGAATAATCTTGCCGGAACAAACGTCTTTTTAACCAAATGCTTTTTATTTATTTTTTTTTTATTTTTTATTTTTTTTCTAATTTTATTCAAATCCGAACAGTAAATATGATTATTAAAATTTAATTACTTGAAATATTAATTTATCGAAAAATATATACTTTGTAATGCTTAAAGTATACATACTTAAATGTTTATAGGTTGTTGAAAAAACTTTAATACCGTTGATGAAAAAAACTGATGAACTTTTTAATTTAATGTACAATAGAATCATATACGGTGGAAGTTTTTATAAAGGTACAAAGTACGGAAAACCCGAAGAATTCGATTTGGATTTTATTATTAAACTTCCGCTTGATTATACTAACATAACGGTATGCATTTGGTAATTTAAAAACTCAAACGTCTTTTAATATTAATTAAACATGAACATTAAATAATGCAATTTTTATCGATATACATATATTGCAGATCGAAAAGAGCCACGATTACGCTGGCTTTGTCAAAATTAAGTTAAATTCGAGAGATTCGTTTAATGCAAAATCGGAGAAATATCGGTATACGTCATTTGTATTTATGATTAATAAATAAAGCATAAACTATTTTTTCTTTTAATTTAATAATTGCAGTAAAAAGTTACAAAAACTTTTGACCAATGATAATTATTTGGATCAAAATGTATTTCGTGCTTGGGTAGAGAGCGTTTTCTCTCAAACATTTTCCCAGCTCAGCATAACTCCGAAAGGCCATACTTTTGAGTACGAAGGAAAGTTGTATTTGGTAATGAAAAATTTAAATATTACGTTAAATAGCATAAAACTAATTTATATAAAAAATGTACAAGAGTAATTAATTACGATAAGTAATTATAATTATAAAGTAGATTAGTAAAAAATAATTTTTTCAAAATAAGAATTAATACATTAAAATTGCTTATTTAACTCATATACAGATAAGCAAATAAAAATTTTAGTTGAAAGAAGTAGGTGGTAAGCGACTTTTCAAGCATTATCTTAGAGTGTTAAGTGTCGTAAAAAATTCTTATCCTTCATACGTGCCATTCTGATCTTGCATATAGCCTTGGTCTGTGTAAAACTATTCTAAGAATTGAGAGTTTGGAAACGAAAAGCAAACATAATGCGAAATTTGCGCGTACGTATTGCCTAATGCAGTTTTGAATATTAATCGCAATTCAATTTTTTATTTAATATTTCTTTATGAAATTTTAGTTTAGTAAACTACGAAATATTTAGCGTTTTGTTAAAATTTTATCAAAATATTTAAAGTTCGTGAAACTAGTAAATTTTTTTTTTTAATTGAACGAGATATTTTATCAAAATTTTTAAAGCTCTTTTCGAATAAAAAAGTTGCGTTAAAAATTTTTGATTTTTCTATTCCAATCAGAACAAACATATTCCTAAAAGCTTAAAGAAGTAACTTTTTAAAAAATGTCGATTCTTTACATATCTTTATGATAAATTTGTGGCACTTTTATCACAACGGAGAGTTCTCGCATAATTCTCGATGAAAAAAAGCTTTTTTTTTTATAAGCTTTTTTTTGTAGTTTTTGAATATTTTTATACTTTGGATATTTAAAGTCACTTATAAAATGGACAAATTAATTTTTTTTATACGTTTATTAATAATAATTTTACTTTTTAAAAGATTGTATATGTGTATTCAAAAATTATTTTTATAATTTATTTTTTCATAATCGACTAACATAAATAAAGAATTATTTATAGTTAAAATTAAGAAAAACAGGACCTGCTTTTACCGTGATTATTAGAACTCCAAATGGATCTGTAATCGACGTCGATTTGGTGCCCTGCTTAGAATTTGAAAATGTGCCATTAAATTACGGTTATAAATTAAAAGGAAATGTAAGTAATAAAATAATTAATAGAATATACTTTTTTAATTAAATATATTCATTTAATTATATATATATATATATATAAATACATTTTTTATACATATATGAATAGCTTATGATACATATATATATATTTTCTCTGCTTAAATCACTTAAATTCTTAATAAAAAAGCTTGTAAATTAAGGTATCAAATAATCGTTTAAAAGTTTAAAATATGTATGTTTCTCTGAAGAATATACACATAATTTTTTCCGGATTTATCTTTTATGAATCATCATTGTTGCGTAAGGAAACGTGCATTAACAAAAGCTAAAAAAGTATTGCATACTGTATAAAAATTTCAATGAAAATTTTTACAACTTCATTATAATTTGAAGATTTTATTATTCATTATTAGGAAAGAAAATGGATGGTTGTTGCTAAGCCGCTATTTAATGTTCCAAAGGGTAATATATTATGGAGATTGTGCTTTTATGAAACCGAGAAGAATATTTTGAATGGAGAAGTGAAACCTGTAATACGAATGATGAAAGTAAACAAATTTAAAAGCATCGATTTTTTTTTTTTTCCTTATCATTTATTTTACTTTTTTTTAATAAAATTGCAGAAATTTCGCGATACCATGAAATGGCACAGTATTAAAAGTTATTTTATAGAAACAATATTTTTTCATGCCTTAGAAAAAAATGAAAACAATCTACAATATTTTCTCAATGCACCAAAAACATGCTTATTTATGCATGTAAGTATTTATTCTTTATTTGAAATAGTTAATTAAAATTTTTATGAAATTATGTCCTATTCGTAATTTAAAAATCTGAAATTTTATTTTGTCAATGATTTTTTTTTTTTTTTTTTTTTTTTTTTTTTTACTATGAAAGTTTTTATTTTTAAAGGGACTGGAAAGATTAAAAGAGGCGCTTGAAACTAAACGCCTTCAATACTACTGGCATGAAAATTTGAATCTATTTTTTAACATAAATTATTATGAACTTGAAGGATATGCAAATCGACTAAATAGAATAATAAAACAAATCAATAAAAGAATTGAAAGTGATAAATATATATTGGCACATACAGTTTGTAAGTATACATATACATGTGTATCGCAAAAGAATATGAATATTATATTAGCAAATAAATCTAAATAAATCTAAATATTATCATTGTCTATAAACTACACAATCTATAATTAATATTATTTTTGTCTCTCAAATATTTTAAGAAATTTTAGATTTTCTGTTTGTAGTAAATGACCAATTGATGTGAATATTTTGAAATGTAAAAAAGTTATTTCTTAGGCTCCTATGTAAAATAGTTAAAAAATTTTTTGTTTTGTGAAAAACGTAAAAATTTAACACGATACCAATGGATAAATTTTTATTACATAAAATATAAATTAAAAGTTAATGATTTAAATTATTTTCATTTTAGTAGAACCTGACGAAGTTAGCATACTTTTGGGTAAGATAGCATATTTTTATAGTATTAATAAAATTATACAGACGTTCTTGTACAGTTCTTTTCTCTTTTAATAGCGTTATCATCGATCAATATAAATTAAAATAACATTAATGTATTCATGCTTATTGTCACGAAAACTTTTTTTTTCGATCAAAAATATTAAATTTAATTTATTACTTTCATTGCAATTAAGAGTTATTCATGTTTAATTGTGTACATAATAATAAGTTTTAATTAAAGTATTGTAGGAGATACTTATTAATTATTAATATTAAAATAAATAAATAATGAAAAATTTGTTATAAAAAGTATTAAATTATCAGCATTATATTTGTAAAATTTTAAGAATTATTTTCTTTAACTTTCGGTATGGAAAGCAATTAAAATAATGCATAACACATAACTTCAATTAATATTATGAAACAACATATGCTTTTTTAAAAAAGTTAAATTTTAATTTTATCTCTTATAAAATATAATAATAAAGATTTTAATTTTGATTTAATCGTTTACTTTTAGGGGTACCCGATAAAAACAATATCCAGGATTCTCCACCACCTCCAGATGAATCACCATTAAAATGTATAATATTATAATTTATAAATAAATATTGAAATATTATTTTTGTTAATAAACTGAAGGAGCGTTAATTTTATTAAAAGTTTGAGTTGATTGTTTAAAAAATAATTGCTTAAAATGTAAATTAAAAAAAAATAATTTAAAGTGATAAGTATTGAAAACTAATTTATCGCAATAACTTAATACTCTAACACCTCGATATAGTCTTGTCTTTATATGTTGAGATATTTCTTTGTTTACCTAAATTAAATGGAAATGGTGGCAACGCATTACCATCGGTATCGCGTATGTATTCGAAGCTATTCAAAATATTTAATAGCAAACTTTCGATATTACGTTTACTTGACAATAAAATGGACGATTTTTGTCATTCTTTTTTTTTTTTTTAAACGCATAAATAAAGTTACGTTTAAAATTTCAAATATTTTCATAAAAAATGCGTTCACTCCTATATATTACTTTAAATACTTTTTCGAAGAGTATGTGATCCGATCGCGCGTGTATCGCGAGAACTTAATGCGTCGGTAAAAAGAAAACTTTCGAGCAAACTGGTCAAATCGAAGCAGTCTCGTGGGGCTGTCTTCCCTCTCTCTGGAACCGGTCGTACATATGAGGTCTCTCCAAAAATTATTATAAATTTATTTATATACTTTAACCGATATTATAATTTTAGATATATGGAACGTTCCAATGAATTCTTCGTACATGTCGCAGTCGAATTTTCATTTTTTTTGTTTTGAAAATTTGTATACTTTTAGTATATATCAAAGTAAAATTTCATTCCAAATATCAGCTCAAAATATACATTTTTAAAAAAGTTATGGGCATTCAAAAAAACGGGAGTAAAATTTTTAAACCGTTATATCTCGAATACTGATTATCGGAATCGTGGCGCGGCGGGAAGCGCGAAGCGTCAACTTTAAATGGCTCTAATTTTTTTTTCTTTTAAACTGTCCAGAAAATTTTTTTTACGAAATTAATGAAGAAACATTTAACTTTGTTTCGACATAAAAAATCGAAAATCTTATGAACCCTTCGATTAAAAAACTTAATTTGTTTATAAAAAATTGTTGTAATTTCTTTTTATAAAAAAAATTTTCCGTCAAATTGTATATTTTTTAAAAGTTCAATATTATTGCCATAATTGAAACAAAAAAAAAAAAAAAATTATGTAATTCCGATAATTAGTATTCGAGATGTAACATAACGGTTTAAAAATTTTACTCCCTTTTTTTTTAATGCCCATAACTTTTTTAAAAATTAATATTTTGAACTAATACTTGAAATGAAATCTTATTTTGATATATACTAAAAGGATACAAATTTTCAAAAAAGAAGAAAACTTAATTCCGACATGTGCTAAGAATTCATAGTAACTTCCCACATATTAAACAACTAGCTAACCGATGACAATTATTTAAGTCGAAATAAATTTCGAAATTGGATGGAAAGTATTTTTGCAACGACTTTTCCATATTTTCACAGAGATACAAATGGTTATAAATTAAAAATATAAGGAGTACCATATACAGTAAGTAATAGAGTGTTAAAAATAAATATAATAAGTTGCAAAATATTCAATGAATATAAACAATAATTGAATTTAAAAATATATTTTTATTTTAATAAGATACTGTGCACCGAAGAAAATGTTATGGGTAATAAAAAAAAGTATATATTTTTTTTTTTTAAATAATACAAAAACATTTAAATAATTAAAAATAAGTTTTATTTAACTCACTTAAAGCCGACTTATTGAATACGTTTATTCTTTTTTTTAGCCAGACCTTCCATTTTATAATTTGACGATTTCGCTTTAATTTATTTTTGTAGCGAGTGATTTTTGAAAGAAATAAAAAATCCATTTGTTGGGTACCTATATCTTTTGATTAGTTTGTTAAGAAGCTAGAGTTGTAAAATAAATTCTGATTTTTATTTGTCTATTGCATCCCGCTATTTAAAAAAATTTTTTCAACTTGCATGCATAGATTAAAAGTATATTTTTAAAAATTTTTCATGAAATATTAACGACAAGCTTTGTTAACACTAAACTTTAATTGATGTAAAATATTAATTAATAAATTAATATAGATAACTCATAAAGAAAAAAACAAGTCCAGCTTTTACGATGACAATAAAAACAAAATCCAAAGTTAAGATTGATGTAGATATAGTTACTTGTCTCGAATTTTAACATTTTATCGTTAAATGGCTACGAACCATTATTTGGAAAGGTAATATGATAAATGTGATAGAAATTTCAAATTTAATGAAGCAAGGCTAAATATAATATTATTATATTTTTATTTTTATTCGTCAATAATTTATTTATAAATAAACCCATATTTTTTATATTTTACTTTTATAATTTTTGCTTAATTTTTTATCAATTATTTAAATATCGTTTAAATATGTACTTAAAATATAAATTTTCAAAATGCATTTTTTGAATAAATTGAAAAATAATTCGTTTTATTAAATAATTTCACAAATTCTATTATATTAATTCATTTTATAAATTCTATAGAAAAGTAATCTGTATAAAATTTCACACTAAATGTATTTTCAAAAATTTTAAAATAAACTCAAAATAAATTTAATAAAAATATAAAAAGTTTATTACCATACTTTTTTTTATACCTTCTTACGATTTAATTTGATATATTTAAAGGTCCAAAATAATTTAATCAGAATAAAAAAATTATATTTATTCTAAATCCACATCTGATAATTGTAAGGAAAAAATTGGTTGTTAGTTCCTAAACCATTACCACCCAATATTGAAGATTATGACATTTTATGGAGACTTTGTTTCTATCCACATGAAAAAGATTTGTTATTGGAAGGTAGTTTAAAACCTGTTATTCGAATGATAAAGGCAAATAATTAAATGGTAAAACAAACATAATATTTTTCATTTTAAAATATTTTTAATTTATAAATATTTTCAGAAGTTTCGGAATACTCGAAAATGGAAAAATATAGCAAGTTATTATATTGAAACTATATTTTATAATGTAATGGCAAATAATAAATACGTTTTAAATAATCTTTAAAGAGCTCCAAAAATATGTTTATTTATGCACGTAAGTATAATCAATTTAATCATAAATAAATAATTATGCTGTGACTCTTGATATAAATATAGTTTATAATAAATAATTTTTTATCTTAATATAATGAAAGATATTTTAAATTTATTTTAAAATAATTGTAAAATCTTTACCTTTTTTTTAAGGGATTGATGAAATTAAAAGAGGCATTAGAGAATGGAAATTTGACGTATTATTGGTAACTATATTATAATTTATTTAATAAAATAAAGAAAAGCGAACTCAGTAATTGCGGTAATCGATTAAAGAATAGAATTGATTTAATTGAAAATAAAATCAGAAGAGATTCTTTTATTTTAGCTGATGTATGGTATGTAAGTATTTTTTCATTGAAAATTAACTCATTTCTATTTTTCACTAAAAAAATATATTTCTTAATGCGTATAAAGAATTATATTTTTAAACATTTTTTCAGTAGAATATAACGATGCTCAAAAGTTAAAAAATTCTCAAAATCTTTCGTTAACAAATTCGTTTTCATCGGTGGATCGGGATTTTAAAGATTTTTTCTGTATAATCTTGCTTTTTCTTTTCAAGTATTGCATAAAATCCCATAAAGAAAAGAAGTAACATATGAGTATATAATAAATGTATATGCTTTAATATCGATAAAATTAAATAAAATACTGGGCGCCTTTAAATAGCGTTAAAATGGCTATCACAAGTCAAATAAAATGGTCTTCTTGGCGATTGTTTCGTGTATTTTTATGAACTGACCAATCAAAAGCGTCAAACTAATTTGTTTATACACATATATATGTACAATACTATCATTTTAACGTTATTTAAAATTATATTTTTAAATTTTAACATAAAATATATTTAATTTTTTTAACTTATGTGATACTGCTGTATGATATGCAATGAACAATGATTAAACACTTAAACTTCATTCTTAAGAATTACAAATATAAAATAACAGTAATTTTTATATTAAAATGTTACCTCATTTTCTATATAGAAAAATTATAATAAAAAATTATAAAGGTAATAAAATAAAAAATATTGATAAAAATTATAAATTTTTATTTTTTATAAAACTAATAATCAATTGACAATTAGGTATTTATTTTCAAAATTAAATTTAAAAAATTTACAAACAATTATTATTTAAGACATCTTGTCTGATGTAATATATCATTAAAGCACAGAGTATTGCACAATACATGTTATATATTACTTATAAAAAATATTTTAATTATAATAGTTAATTTTTTTACTCATTAAAGGATTTTATTAATTGTTACATATATCTTATTAAAATATATTTTTCAATATTATAATTATTAAATAAGTTTAATAAATTCTATTAGTCAATTAGTATATGTATATTATTTATGTCAATATTTCATGAACACAAGAAAATTCAAAATAGAACGAAAATTGTATATTAAAATTTTTTTAAATTATTTTTTATTAATATAAATTTTTTTTTATTTTACATATTTTTAAAATATAAATTATTATTTTTATAAATTTGAGTTTATTTTTTACAAGCTATGCAATATCAGTTCCTAACTAGTTAATGTAAAAAAAGCAATATTAAAAATTATACATCACTTTTATATATTTAATTTTTATCACAATCAATTATGTAAAAAATTTTAATAAAAAGCTTATTACAATTTTAAATTTCTACAAAAAGATAAAATATACATTTTTATACATTACAATAAAAATAATTTTTAAATTATCATAAAAGTAATAATAATTATAAAATAGTAGTTTGATATTTTTAAAAACATTAAAGCCAAAGATATATTATGTAGTATATATTTTTCTATTACATATTATATCTAATGCATGCTAATTAACGTCAATTTTATTAATTTACTGCAACATTTGCTTCTTTTTAAATAAATTAAGAGATACTGCATTATAATCAGCCCATTCTGCAAAATAAGGACCTATCTGACATACACATCTTAACATGCTTAAACAATCAGCTTCTGCACAGTGTGATTCTTTAGCTCTACATCCAATCAAGTGTAAATGCAATGTACATAATTTATAATTTTTTGGTTTATTATCACTGAAATTTAATTTTTTCCTAACCCCATGCAATATTTTAATTAAATCACCAGTAGAATTTTTAATAATTTGACTTTCTGGAGTTTTTTCATTAATTGCTTGCATTGATTTCGGACTACTTTTTGGTGTATGAGTATGCGAATTATTAACATCTGATTGATTTTCATTAGAAATAGAATCTAACACATCTTTACCATTTTCACAAATTGACTCTGAAGATTTAGAAATGTTTTGCTGCTTTATTTGAGTTTTCTCAAAATTATCTAGAGTTGAACATAAAACATCATTCCATTCATCTTGTAGTAAATCAACAGATTTCGTACATTCAAGAGAAGCTAATATTTCCTCATCAACTTCATCGCGACCTTCAGGAATTATTTGAGCTGGTTCTTGAATCACAGATTGCATATCATTGAAAAATTCTTTGAAGGCTAATAGTGTGTCTACGCATAAAATTTTATCAGGAAGTGACTGAAATTGAAATATCATAATCAAATAAGATAATATTTAAAAAATTATACAAATTTTATAAACTTGTATTAATTAATAAATTATGCAAAATTGCTTATATACTTTTTTCAACTGCTGAATTTCAGAAAGAAATACTGGATAGTCAAAATGATTTCCATTATGTGCCACAAAACAAACCAATCCAGGTAATCTTTCAATAAACTGCATAATCATATTATAAGTATTTTCATCAAATGGTTTAATATTTTCAAGACTGTCATTCCACAAATCTATAAAAACATAACAAATTAAATATAAAACATGTTTTAAAAAATAAATAAATAAATAAATATTTATTATTCTAGAAAATACTTACTGGTAATATATGAAGCTTCAGAATTAATAGATTGCATCGGACAAATTGGAATTGTCAGTTTATGCAAAATTCTTGGCAAAGCCAACTTATTTCTAATCTCACATTTAATAGAATTTCTATCTGTAGCAACCATTGAAAGTTCTGTGATTTTTGGCATTTTTGATCCTTTGATTAAATCCGTTGTTTCCAAATCAAAGAAAATAAATGTGTCAATTTTATTATACAAATTTTCACTAGCACTTGCCATTTTTGCTTTTTTTATTTTCACATTGATTCCAATATGTGCTTTTATTCCACTGACAATATAGAATAATTAAATTTACTTTTGTTTTCCTTGCACTTTCATATTTTTATAAATCCATTAATTTAAAAATAAATATATTTTAATCTGTATACTTACAAATGCGTGCATTAATTAATATGAGCATCATGTAAGGTGATTTAAACATAAAATAAAATGAATAATTTTTATATGAAATTTACTAAGTATGAAAGTACAGGTTATAGAAGTTAGGATACAGTAGGATCTGGAAATATGACCGTCATTTTTGATTTTTAAAAAAATTTTATATTGTATCCAGAAGTAAGTTTTAAAATAAGCTTTAATAAAATTAAAAACTTTTCAAATTTATATTATTTTTTTAACAATTATTAAACATTTAAATATTTTCTTATATGTTGTTAAAATAAATAATTGATTTATTGAAAACAAATATTTTAATATTAAAATTTGCACTTATATTAGGTAAAATATAAAAAAAAACGCACTAAAACAACAAAAAGGTTTTATATACATCATAGGATATTGTAATAATTCTGTAATTGCATCATGTTAATATCAACGAATATGTAGACACTCAATATTCGTTAATATATTCGTTTCTTTACAGGTTGTATCAATGATGTTTGTACACATACGCAAATATAATGCTATCATTGCATTATGAATGGGTTTAGGAATATGACAATTTGAGGTTACTTTTGAAAATGTTCTACCTCGTAATTTACGATATGTATTTTATTTAATCATTTTGTGCAACAATGGAAAGTCAATTAGATGGGTCGGAGAAACCGACAATTTCTCCTATTTCTAAAAGAGTAACTAAATTATTAGAGTCTCGACCTGAAAATGATAAGGTATAATATTTTTTGAAAATTTAAAAAAACACAAATTTTTTTATATTAAATTTAAGTTTTATATTAAATTATAATAAAAAGTTTTATTAACACTTTTCAAATTTTAATGATTTAATTTACACATAAAATATTTCTAAACCAAAAATTTTCATTTTTTTCAAATATGTTAATATAACTGTTCTTTATCCCTATTAGAATTAAAATATAAACCTTAGAACCTATAAAACTTAATAAAATTTACAAATTAATATTTACATAATTGAGTATGTATTTTTTAAAATAATTCTTAAATATATTTTTAAATACATATAACTTATATATTTTTTTTAGGATACATTGGAGGCACTAAAAGAATTATCTACATTTTTCAAAGAAAATACATTAGAAGATCGAAGAAATCTTCGTACCAAGATAGAAAGAAGAAGTTTATCAATTAATGAAGAATTTTTAACCGCTTTTCAAGATGTAAAAAATATTTTAGATGACATGCATAATAATGTTTTGGGAATGAATAAATGTGTTCAAAGTATGACAAATAGACTTGAAAGTACTAAATCTAAAACTATGCAACTTATTGATCAAACTTCGAGGCTGCAAAATGAAAGGTTTTATTTTTTAATAAATAATTATTATTAAATTTTGCAATTATTATTATTGTTAGATAATTAATTTATAAAATAATTTAAATTTATAAAATTTATAATAAACAAATATTATGTAGTGACAAATTGACAATGCAGCAAGAAGTAGCATCTGCTTTTATAAGAACATTTCAATTGACTTCTGATGAGCTCACCATTTTACATGGTAATACTCGAGAAGCTTCAATAACTGAAGAATTTTTTTCTGTTCTTAATCGTGTTCAGGTAAAAATATGTGTAACTAATATTATGTTTTTATATAACAATATAACATATGAGCTGTTATTTTTGGCTTGTATGTGTATAGTACGTACTATATAATATATTCATTTTACCTTAAAATTTGAGATATTTTTGAATTACAAAGAAATAATAATACTGAATTAGTAGAGATATATATTTCATAATTTTATTCAATAGGAAATTCATGGTAAATGTCGAATCTTAATGCAATCTGGACATCAAACTTTAGCAGTAGATATAATGCAACGTATGACTTTGCTGCAGGAAGCTGCACTTGAAAGACTTTATCGTTGGACCCAAAGTCAATGTCGTCATATTGAAAATGAGAATTTGATTCCTCTTCTAACAAAAGCCATGAGTAAATTACAAGAAAGACCTGTATTATTCAAATATATTCTTGATGAATATTGTACTGTTAGAAGATCAATTATTGTAAGTTCTTTCATAGATGCTTTAACTCTTGGGAAAGGACAGGGTAATGATTCTAATCCTATAGAAATGCATGCAAACGATCCAAAACGTTACGTAGGTGATATTCTTGCTTGGTTACATCAAGCTATACCAGTTGAAAAAGAAAATCTTCTTACATTATTAAAAGCCTGTGATAAAACTGCGATATCTAATCAAATATCTGAAGCACTAAGTAATATAACAGAAGGTCTATGTCATCCATTGAAATCTAGAATTGAGCATATTGTAGCGGTTGAGGCACCTTCAACAGTTTTATACTCTGTAACAACTCTTATAAGATTTTATAGAGCAACTCTTAAACCTATTATTCATGATAGTGTGCTTGATGTCATGTTTGAGGATTTACTAGAATTAAGTGAAAAAAGTTTTATTAGTAGATTGCAAAGAGAAACTAGAACAGCTCTTGGAGAAAGAGCCGAACCCCCTGGAACAGATTTAATACCTGCACCTTCAGTTTCACGATTATTATCCCTTCTGAATGAAGTTCTATCTGTTGCAAGCATAGCAGAAGATAGAGAAAAAGATATGCTTCAAGTAAGCAAATTTTAAATTTAAATAAAAATAAGTTTAAAATTTTAAGCTTTGTTTTATTATGTAAATATATCTTTATTTTTTTAAAACTTATTTGTTGAAATCAAAATGTTTCTATCAAAACAATATTCACTTTTAAGCAACAACAAATTTAATTACAATAAAAACAACAAGTAAATATAATAAAATATAGAATAAATTTTGATTTTTCAAATTTTGTTACAGATCGTTTCTTGCATTATTGATCCATTATTACAAGAAGTAAATGAAACAGCTTCAAGACTTCCTACTGTAGACATGGCTGTGTATCTACTAAATTGCATGCATCAAATACATTCTACTTTAGCATTATATGAATATATGGATCAAAGATTAGAAAGACTTAAAGTATAATTTTATAAATAATTTTTTATAATTATACATAGATAGTACATTTTAAAATGTTAATACTCTGATTTTATTTCAGGCACAATCAGATGCTCAAATCGACACGTTAACTTCAGAGCAAGCTAGTTCTTTAGTTGCCCATTTAAATCTTGGTCCAATATATAATATACTGCAAGGACGCGATCAAGGTCCGTTATCTTCTATCTCTGGAATGGATCCACTCAGTATTAAAGAATTCACTGTAAGAATATTTATAATAGAATTAATCATACTATTTTAGAAATATAAATAATGATAAAATCTTAAACTAAATTCTATTAATTTATTGGAATGATAGTATAATTAAGTAAATAATTAAAAATTTTTAATATTTATAGGTTAATCAAAGAATAATAAATAATATCTTATTTCAGAATAAATTAGAAGCTTTCTTAGTTATGCCAGATATTTTATTATTACCACAAATTTCATTACTTCAAAGTAGTACTCATCGAACAGATACCCAAAGAAGAGCTTTCGAGGTTATTGGTGCAATTTATAAACAACTATATGATGCTTGCCATGATCCAAAAAATCTTTATCAAAATCCTAGTAGCCTTTTTTCTCATACACCAGAGGAACTTTTAAAAATGCTTTCTGCTCATTAAATTAGTGACTCAATTTATGGAGGACTCAAAATTAAAAAAATCCGTGAATGAAAGTATTCTTTATTGGATGTATATATAAATATATATAAGAATAATGTAAAAAATTATTGTTTATTAAACTTAAATTTTTATTTCGATATTGTATTCAATATTATATTTATAAATGCAAAGAATTAATGTTGTAGTCATTAGTTTAGTCATCTAAGTTTTTTTACTATTTAAACTAATTAGTAACAAAATAATTTTCGTAAAAAAATCTATTTTAAGATCAATAATTTCATTATTAATTTCATATTTACTAGAAAATATAAAGTTATTTCAAATTAAAAAAAATAAACATTATTTTAATTGACTATGGTACATACGTCTTCTACAGTAATTATGAAAATAATGTCATTCAACCAATCAAGAATTTCGTATTTAAATTGAATTTCCCGCCATTTACACTGCTGCCATCTTACTTTTGCTTCCTGCACAATTTCAATCACTCAAAGTTCGCAAGAATCAAATGTAAAGAGGAGGGAGAAAATAAAGAATGAGGAGAGAAAGAAAAACAACACGTATATGCATCCTTCTCTCTTTCTCTCTCTCATAGCGAAGCGCAGCGAGTCGCGATTGCTGTCTGGTCGCGTTTTCGTTTTTCGCGGCGGCGACGACGGCTGCGGCAGCCTGTGAGTTGAGTTGAGCTCTGTTGAGTTCTATGCGACAATTCTCTCCAGTCGACGTCCGTTTGCCGATGCGGCGTGTGGAATGCGGTCGCGTCTTTTTCTCTCAACTTAGTCCTCACTGTCAAGAATTTTCTCTCTCCCTCTCTCTGCGTTTACGTGTGGTGTATCATATATTTTCTGAACGAAAACTTCGAAAGATACAAATACGCGTAAAGTCTAGAGCGCATTGGGTACGAGCTTTTTATTATCTTTATAGCACACGATGCAAAGCAAATTCTAACCTGTAAAAAAAGAAAAAACTGTTTCGTCTTTTTCTTGTGCACATATTTTCTTTTTTTTTCTCCGTCTTTTTCTATCTTTTGAAGGAGTTGGGAAGACAGGTGTAAGTGTGTATATACATTCAAGTGAGAGAAGAATATATAATATATAAAAGTGACTACGTATACATCGTGTGTAGATATATGTATATATACATATTCGTGCGTGTGCATACGTGAGTGAGTACAAATATTCAAAGAGAAGCATATACATATATATGTATAATGAGTGAATCCGAAGTCCAGTAGAGGAAGAGGGTGAGAAGCAAAAGTACACACGCACGTTCCTCGTCCACGCAGTGGAGATGCACTGCACGACAAAGGCCGGACGGGTATCATCGGTCGTTACGCCGACGAATAGTTGCGAGTCCTGTATCGCTACTCGCGTCTGAACGTGTATTTCGAGTCGACGACGCGCGCGTGCACGCGACACGCGTGTGTACGCACTTATACACGCGTGGACTTACGCATAATTGCTGCTTTAGTAATTTTTAATAAATCCTTTTTTACCTTTAGTTACATCGTCGTTCAAGTTCAAATTCTTAAGGTTAAGTTCTGATGCGCCGTTGCTTAATTTTTGTCACGAGCGCGCAAATTTCGGTATCGTAACGACAGTAGCATCAACAGAAGTAGGGGCCAGAAATCGCGTAGTAGTAGTACAGAGTGCGTGTATTTTCTCGTCTTTGAAAACGGAGCTAAGCGACGGATAAAAAAAAACAAGTGGAGGAGGAGAGGATCCGTGAGTGTGTGCGCGGCTGCGAGACAAGATGGCGGAATCGAGCTATTATCAGGTGAGTCGAATGAGAGAGCGAGCGAGTGCCAGAGGTTTTTTCTTCTTTCTTCACATACATACATATACACATTTTTCTACGTATTCATGTTCGAACTTGCTTTATACCTTATTTTTTTTTCGTCTTCCTGGCCTTTTTGCCTAATTCTTTAAGGGCCATAAAATAGAGCCGCCGCAAAACGCGAATAATATAGTGTTCGTTTTCGGGCCTCACTGACGACGCCATAATTAAAGGTTAACCTGTATATAATGTTAAATTAAAAAAAATGGGGAAGCGACTATGAAGGCAAGGGATCGGTGAAAAGGTCCGCCTAAGTCTGCGACGGCCACGAGTTTAAATTTGTTAAAAATTTTGGAGTTGAATTTTGCTCTATATTTAATACATTGTAATTACACCTGCCATACATGGCTTACTGTTAAATGCAGATGTTTGAATTTTGCTCTATATTTAATACACTGTAATTACACCTGCCATACATGGCTTACTGTTAAATGCAGATGTTTGAATTTATATTATATTTAAACGTGTTGAGTGCGTAAAATCTTTCGTAAAATTATTAATTTAAAAAAAAAATAAGTTTTATGAAAAGAAATTATCGTATATGCTTCAAAATATAAATATAAATAATAAGATCAGTACGTATTTGAAATATATTCTTAAACAATTTATTTTATACTAAAATTAAATGCGAAAATTTGATCATGCGCTTGTTATATAGAATCGTGTGAAAAAATTATTCACAAAACTATAAATCTCTTTCAAACTAAAATAACACAAACTATGTTTAAAAAAAATATTTATATCTATTTTTTTATAGTAATTAATATTAAGGAAAACTGTTGAAAAAAAAATATATTGAAAATAATTTCTTAAAATTTATATATATATATTATATATATAAATTTAATGTTAAAATTTCATAACTGTCATGATTTTTTAATATTAACTAATAGTTACTGAAGAATACTTCCAAGAGTAAGATAAATTTAATTTTAGCGTAATTATTTATTATAAATGAAAATAAATTTTGAAAGACGAATGAACTATTTATAATTGTTTAAATCTTTTTAGCTTCAAGAGTAAAAATTAATTTTAAAATTTTCATAGATGATGCAAACAAGTAGAAAATTTAATTCTAAGTAATTATACTTAATTTAAAAACTAATGAGTAACATAATTGGAACAAAATTTACTCAATGTTTATATAAATAAATATATCTGTAGAGCTCGGATTTACATTATCTATAATTCAATTTACTGTTCATTAAATAACAAAAATTTAGTTCTTCTGAAACCTTTCCTTCAAGATACTGTTAAAAAAATTCAATAAATCAAATCAAAATAAAAGTACCGTTTTTTTTTTTTTTTTTTTTTCTCTTTTCATTTCATCGATATCCTTCATCAATAAAGTGTATATATATGTAAGCACAACCCTGATTATGTTAACGTACAAAGGGTCGCATAAGCATTTGACTGGTTAGATAAATGCATGCGCGGAATTACCGGGGGGAATTTAGGTTAGGAGGCCTTGCTGCGACGACGCCGGTTTGGCGCGACCGATCGGATGAGGTCTTCTCGTGGCAGGTATAACATTTAAGTGGAACTGGACGCGAGTCGCCGATTTGTCACGGGCACCGCGCTCTTGACGATGGGAATTGCCTTTTTTTTTTAACACGAAGAGACTGAACTATCGTATTATTTTGTTTTGTTTTTTTATTTAAAAAATTTGGAGATCGATCGATCGATGGGCAATGGTTTTTTTAAAATATGTTTTCGAAATTTTGAAAAATGTATGTATTTTGAAGTTGTTTGTACGAGTTTGATATGTTATAAATATGTTAAATAATGAACGGCATGGATTTCACAATTTTAGATTTTTAATCTTTTTGTTGAAACCGACTTGTAAACAAATTTGTTTGCATTGAATTGAAAATTATTTGCATATTATGTTAATTTTTTTAGAATTTAATAAAAGTGAAACTACATTTGAGATATTTTGCGATTACTTATGACTTAAAAATCATCGTGCTTTAGTTTTTTTACAAACAAATGTTCGAGAAGATATGTTTTTAACAAGCTTGAATCATTTGTTATTTTAAATTCGCATATGATTTTTACTCTGCAGATTATTTTTTTAAATTAACTCGAGCGAATCATTAATTAATGCTAAATCAGATTCTTAGTAATTGTCCTTTAACTAATTAAAATAAATAGTCGTACGATCAGCTGATTACTATTAATGATACTAACAGAATTTTAATTCATTTTAAATAAATATTCCAATTAAATAATCTTGCTTTATCCGATGAAAAATAATTGATGTATGAAAATATTAATTATCAAATTGTCTTTGATAATAATGATATATTTTATTTCTTTGTTAAAAAAATTAGTTGAAATAAAAAAAAAAAAAAAAATTTAAATAAATTCATAAAATACACTTTAATTGAGAGAATTCTCCCAAGATTCAAATAGCACGTACTAGTTGAATTCAAAGCATCGCAAGTCTGAACATTTATCGCAATTGTAACTAAGGTAAACTTCTTTTTTTTTTCTCTTTGCCCCCTTCTGCGTCTCGTGAGAAAAAAAAGATTTCGCTTTCGAAATCGACGCACACATACTTATGTACACATAGAGGAATTTTCCAATTATAGCAAAAGCCATTTTCGGTGGATCGCTCGCTACTTTTGAAGGTGGGGAAAAAAGGTAAAAAAGAAGAAAAGAAACGCGCGCTCTATTTTAAATTCTTTTTTAAATTCGAGCGTTCGCTCGTACACTTTTTTTTCGTTTTTCATAGCGGAAAAAGCCGAGACGGAATTAAAAAAATGCCGTTCTCTCGACTGCGTCTACACTATTTCGGTGTATAGTATTTACTGGATAGTTATTTGTCAAAAGTGGTAATGTCGATTGATTATGGCAATGAAGTCTTTATGTAATAAATTGCTTGCTTGTATAGACTTAACAAAAATTTTGATTGGTATGAATAGAAAAAAATATGTATTTATTTGCGAAAAAATATTGTCATTTAGAAATTCATAAACGAGTAAAAAAATAATACTCGAACCAATATCTCTTAAAAAAAAATAAATTCAATCACGACAGGTATAACTTATGTAAAACTTGAATTATAAACGAAAATAAAATATAAAGGAGAAAAAAAAATAAAGAAAATACAAATCGTTTTGACAAAACGATAATTAACGAAATAGAGTCTCGTGTAACCGTCTCGGCGGTAACTAACGAAATAGAGTCTCGTGCAACCGTCTCAAAAATTCATTTCTCTCTCTCTCTCTCTCTCTCTCTCTCTCTCGGATCCACAAAAAAAAAATATCTCACGGTGAGAAGGTATCCTCGGTAGGTTGAGCAGGTGCCACTCGATTGCGTTCGATCACCTGTGCAACCTGCTGAAATAACAAATAGACAGTTCATGCGCGTCTCAAGACAGCTAACGTCATCTATTATATTATACTCCGTTTCTTACCGCGAACAAGCGAACGACGGATACAAATGAAGGAGAGAAGTCGGAGAGAAAGAAGAGGAAGGAAACGCAGATGTGTAACGTTGTACGTAGCGAAGTGACGCTTATACACATCGTAAGTGAGCGCTAAAGTTCCTCGCATGACGATGCTGTTAAATATCTCGTGTCTCTGTGCGTTTGTGTGTGTAATACGTATCAGAATGAGACGGCAAAAAAAAAAAAAAAAAAAAAAAAAAAGGCGGAGTGTACGTGGTGTATGTATTAGTGTGAAAGACGCGTACGAGACTCCTCGCAACGGAGAAACCGTAAAGTAAAGCTTTTAAGTAACGGAGGGAAAAAGAAAGCAACAACAGTTGTTATGGAGCTGATTTTGTATTGTATTGGTGAGCGTACAATGAGCATTAAATTACGCGAATTGATGTAAAATTTTGAAAATATGTAGGGATATTTTTGTTTTTGTTTATTTTATAAATTTATTTAAAATAATAATATACAATCTATAGATAAATATCGATTATTTATACATTAACATTCATTATTCTCAAAGATATTTAAACAATTGTTCTCGACTTTTAAAATTTTTTAAAAACAACAGTTATGATTTTTAATCGTTTTACTGGTCTTAAAATTAATTGTATTAATATTATTTGTCAATAGTTTTGACAAAATTATTGTATATAATAATATTATTGTCATTATAATCTTGAAGGTAGGTTTAGGTTCACAAAGTTTTGTATCATTATTATTATTATTCCCATAATATTTATATTGTTTTAACATATTTTTTAAAAATGTCAATTTACTTTTCTCTGCTTGATTATTTTTCTTCATAAACAAATACTTCCATTTAAAAATTCAACCTTATTCCATTATTATAATACTCCACAGTTATCCATACTACAATTTATACACATTTTCATAAAAGCACGCAAACCACTAAACCATGACTCAACCGATCGAGAATTCAACAATCTAGGGTCTTCTTATTCTTATATATATATATATACACATACATAAGCAGCTAGCAATTAATATCGTAAATTCGTTCAGGCACAAGAGCGCTTGTGATACTTTTATATATATATATATATATATAATTCTATTTTCGGGTCACGCGGTTCTCGCGAGAAAGTAAGCCGTGTGTGCGAGCCCCTTGCGTATATATAAGATCACCTCTGGTAACCCACACACACATATAAGCGCGCGCAAACATACAGGAGTTCCTTTTATACGGGACGTCGCTGCAAGTCCTTCTCTTCTTGCGAAATAGCGCGCATGAGAAAGGTTGAAGCCGCCGCCGCCGCCGTCGTCACCGTTGGGCATTTTCGAAGGTCGTCGTTGTCGTTGTCGTAGATATCAAAGTGGATATATCTAACGGCGATACGAGGATCCACGATGCTCGAGTAGACAAGGGGTTCAAAGGAGAATCTTGGTATATACTCGTATATGTGAAAGCGGTCGAGGTGCTTGCGTTCTTTATTTTTTCTTACGCGCTGTTTTATATATATGTTTATACATTACGTATTGGTGGTAATATTTTATTCCCAGTTTATATATATATATATATATATATATATAAAACGGTTTTTTGTATTAGCATGATTGATTTTTTACAATCAAATGAAACATTGATAGAATTCATAAAAATATTATCAATTTCTTTGACAAATGAAAATTTTATTTATTAGCATAAAAGCATTTTTTATAATTCATAGTCCAATAACTTTTATTTCTAAACTCTCTCATTATCTAAAAAGTACTAAAGCTAAATGTATTATTAATGAATGAGCTAATAAAAACAAAGTTATACCAACTCGTACCGTGCTATTGTTTTACTCTTTCACAGTAAAGCAAATTAAAGAATCGATCCTACAATATTTTTAGTTCATCGGAGATAAAACGTTAAACGGTACTATTATATTTATATATGAAAAGTCGGTAACAATAGTTAAACTTACTTAAGAGCGATATTAGACGCCGACTAATAAGTTATCCAATATTTAAATAGTACTTAAGCTTGATATGTAAATACAAATTATGCATCGTATACATATATTGCAAATTTAATCTAGAGCTCCATTGGGCTTATGGTCGATTTATTTAAACTTTCCATTGTTGAGTGTTTGACAAAGTGTTTCAAGCATATCTATTAATACATATGCGGTTCAACGGTCATTTAGGGCTATAATTTTTGTTGCGCGTACGCAGTAAATTCTTACGTATAATTTGTGCGTTATCGTAAATTACATAAATAACTTAAGTTATAGAGATCTAATTTCGCCTATGGAAAAAGAAAAAAAAATGGTTGTTGGATATTGAAACCTTAAACGGCATAAAAAAGAAAAATAAAAACGTTCACCTCGTGTTGATTTATCGATAATAAATTTTTGTTGTAACGTATCTATCACTTACAATTGATATAATTAACGAACCTCAACCATTATGTTTAAACGTATAAACTTTCTTGTTTTCCAAAAATCAGTTGATAAACGTAGACTACGCCGATAATAATAGCCGATAATAAGCAATAATAATCATCGTTAATAAACAAAGCAAGAGATTACAAACAATGATATTTCATCGCTATACTTTCCACAGCAGCAGCAGCAGCGGTACGAGTCTCGCGACTTTTACAATCGGTGAAATCAAGGTCACGGTCTTGCCTCTCGGTAGTAGGTATCGCTCCCGAGATAGCGCCCGTCGGTGGTTCAAATCGGGTAAACAAACGCGCGCCGCGCTTATGTGTATATACGTACACGTGTGTGTACATACAGATATGGGTGCGCTCGCAGACACGACACAGTCGTAGAAATATGAAAAAGAGGAAGGAATCGTTTTAACGAGGTGAAATTCACCTTGGTAGCCTTTAATGCCGATGCTGTTTGCAACCAAAGAATGAGAGAGAGAGAAAGAGCGAGCAGTTACATACCGTTCGCCGTTAATACGTCTCAGCGCTCTTATATGCACGTGCGTCGTGTATTTTTAGAGACTTCCGCTCGCGGAAAACTTTTGCGATAGAACGCGCGCGCGCGTTCCAAGGTACATTTAGATGTCCATCAGTTTCGTGTACACGCGCGAGGGGATTATCCGTTTTTCTGCTTTATTGCGCGTTTGAAAAATTGTCTCGATTTTTTTTTTTATGCTCGATGCAGAGAAGGGATTAAAAAATTATTTTAACGATGGTGGAAATATTGAATTTTTTTTTAAATTGAAATAAAAAAAATCGTTGGTGCAATCATAGCAGATAAAAAAAAGGATCTTGTTTAGAGAAATTACACAAAAAACTTTTCATTCGATACTAGAATGTAAAGACCAAATTACTTACCAATACCATAAAAAAAAAAAAAAAAATTAGTGTTTTAAAAAATTAAAAAAAAAAAGGCAAATATTCGGTTTTCAAAAATTGTTAGTTATTAGCGTTTATTCTAAAAGAAAATCTCTCACACTATTCATGTTTACAAATTTTCACATAATTCTATATAAACAACAATCATTGAAATTACAAAATTTACACAACAAAATTCCTTTAATCTTTATTCTTACACATTTTCCATCATAAACATTGTGAAGAAAATCGAACTTTTTCTATAACCGTAAAGCCATCCAACGCAACCCGCAATGTATATAGTTTATCTATTTCCGCATGTCTGTGCATAAACCGGCACGCTTTTAAAAAGAGATAACCCTACACACACTTTATATATACTCCATACCGAGGCAGTTATTTTTTACCGTGCGATACATTCGGCACGGCAGTAGTACGTACGACTGTTGACCTTTGAGGCACATGTTGCGAGCGCAGATGTTACGGAATGCGATGAAAATATGTAGCTCCGTCTCGCGTGTAGTCGAACTCTCTCTCTCTCTCTCTCTCTCTCTCTCTCTTTCTCACCCACATACGCGCGCGCCATGTGTCGTATTTTTAGTTTTTTTTTTAGTACAGCGTTTTAAAAATGCACGGCACGCGCATTGATACGTAACGAGAGAAAGAATAGCCGAATAAGATAAGAGATAAAACGTTGTGCGAAATTCCGCGTTGCTTAAATTAAGCTTTTAAACTGCTGTAAATGTACAATACGTATCTGCTGATGTTTAGATCGCTTATTGATAAATAAAATTGGCGTATCGTCGCGCACAATGCGTTAATTCTTATGAGCTTATGAATGGTGGGAAGAATTGGCAGCAATGTCAAGATATTCGTGAACTTTTTTTTCTTTCAGTTGGTATTTCCTTTCTCGAGCGTCGTTCTCTGTGAATAAATAAATTTTGAAATTTAATGAATTACATAGAAAATTAAGCGATTAATGATACTCTTTGTTAATAAATATAAAGAACAATCCGTAATATCTTTGTTTTTTTGAAATATAAAACAACAATTAAATATTTTAAAATATTTTCCATTTTATTGATCGTTTGAAACTATTTATATTTATTATTCAAAATATTAAAAAAATAATAAAGTATTTAAACATCGTTTTTATTTATAGTTACGCGTGAAAGATTACGAGTTGTTTTAAAGATAACCATAATCAAACTTTAATATATAAAACTCGCAAAGTCAAGATATTTTTTTTTTACGCTCATTTTCATCTCCTTTGTTTAATTAACATATGTCGTTATGTAATACTATATGATAAACGTCACATTTTTTTTACGCAAAAAAAAAAAAAAAAATTATCTGAATAAAGAATATGTCATATTATATACAAACGCATTGAAAACAAATTCGACAACTAAAGCTCACCTCGAATCTGATAAAACTTTTAAAACGACTTAATCGAACAATCGCCTTCATTTCAATCATTGTCGCGCTAACGTTAATCGAACGTTTAACAAAAGACAACTTCGATATCCTCATTTCTGGATAAAGAGAGATAGAGATACATAGAGATAGATAGATAGAGAAAGAGAGAGAGAGAGAGAGAGAAAGAGAGAAGAAAATCGCTCTTATCGAGAGGCTCACTCGATAAACTTGATAGAAGATAACGGCAACGGCGGTATGACATTTGCTTGTGAAATAATACATACATGTGTATCAGTCTCTGCGCGGCTCTTCCTCGACGTACGGCACATTAGTTCGTGCCACGCAATCGTTGTATACGACTTTCACTATCGAAAAGAAATCGATACAATACCATATTTTAAATAGTTTAAGTCACTCGATATTTCTTTAGATCGCGTTGTGACTTCGCACCGTCGTGATGTGAATCGACAAAGCTTTGTTTTTTTTTTTTTTTTTTTTTTTTCAGTTGTTAATTTTGTGAATTGCCATTGTTTTCAAGGTTTTTGTGAAATATAGTGAGAAATAATAGTTTCGTTAGAAGTGTAATT
Source organism: Chalcis sispes (assembly GCA_949987625.1). Taxonomy (NCBI): domain Eukaryota; kingdom Metazoa; phylum Arthropoda; class Insecta; order Hymenoptera; family Chalcididae; genus Chalcis; species Chalcis sispes. The sequence continues at coordinate 13,657,330 of OX465095.1, read as the reverse complement.
TTAATCGAAAGAAAAATAAAAAAAAAAAAAGAAAAAAGTCAGTGCGAATTTTTTTTGCGTGAATTATGCCGAAACCGAAAAAGAAGCCGAAACCAGAATATAAATTATTTTGGCAATGTGTTAGACCTTGCGTGGTACGTTTTTGTTATATAACGAAACTAACTTTTTTTTTTTTTAATCGATTGTTATATTTTTCAATATCGCAGAAATATTGCTTGATTTTAATTTTACAAAAAAAATTATTAACGATTTTATTGTTTTGATAGTGTAATAAATGTTATGCAAAATAGAAGATCTAAAAAATATGTGATATTTTTTGTAAATAATTGATGATAGAAGCTATGTTTTGTCTATATAAATGTAAAAAAAATAATAATCTTAGATAACTTAAAAACATAAAATGTTCAAATGTTCAAGCTTCTTATTAGTTGATTTTTTAACAAACATTATAAAAGAATTTTATAATTTTTATGTTGTTGAAATCAATAATGAAAATTCATCTTGAATATTTTTACGTCACAAGAAAAAAAAAGGAATCTCATTATTTTTATACAAACGATCTATTTTTTGTACACTTGATAAATTTTTACTACAATTAAAAAAAAAATAACATCTACTAATAATTTGCATTAAACAACTGTAAATGTTATAAAAATTAATTACTTTGTATCTTGTTTTAAATTTTGATTATTTAATTAAATATTTTTATTAAATAAATACATAATAAATTTGATACAGTTGGATCAAATTTTTCAATAAACTTTTAAACTTATCTCTTATACATATCAAAAAAAGTTTTTCAAAATAAATAATTTTGCCATCGTTTTTATCAAAAATCCAAAATATCGTGTTATAAATGAATCACACTATTTTTCGTCCGAGAGAAATCCATTAAGTGTAAAACATAATACGTTATTTCAAAGTTTCCACTTATATCAAACGAAATCTTCCGTCAATCTTTGACACTTTTGCGTTAAAAATACAACCATCGCGATTGAAATCCTCAACAAAAAAAAAAAAAAAAAAAAAAAAAAAAAACAGAATTCAAGGGGGTCGATTTGAATAAAACCCAACGGATAAAATCCTCTCTTTTTCTCGCTCTTAAAAATACAACATCGAACAGACCGAAGTTTTCAAAGCGGCGAATGCGAGCGAAGACAAAACTATCTAGAGCGCGAAGGTCCGCGACGGCTTGCACCGACATCTCACAATACATTAATACACACCGCCAAGTACGTATACGTTATACAGTAGCCAGCGCGCACAACTGGATAGAGAGAGAGAGAGAGAGAGTGTGCGGCGATGTATAAGTTCGCAAATGACTTGGCACAATGCCCTTGTGCGATTCAAACTTCGCTCTCGTGGTCGGCCTTGATAAGACCGGCTCTCTCTCTCTCTCTCTCTCTCGCTGATTTTCTGCGCGCGACAAACGCGTCGCCGGATGATAAAAGTTGGCGTGCCGCTTATATATATATCGACCCTCCCTATCTTCCTCTCTCTCTCTCTCTCTTTCTCTCATTTTCTCTATTACTATCCATTACAATAATCGTATTGTGCAATTATTTGTGCGCAAGCGCGTAATCGCAAAAAAAATTGCTCGCTTTGGACACACCGTACTTTTGTTAGATAATTATTGAGCGGTAACGAACGACCGAGCGCGCGAACTCTCGATAACACGGCCGACATTGTCTCGAGATTTGATAGATCGGATTGTTTTTTTTTTTCTCTCCTATTTGCTAAATGCTATATTTATGAGGTATTGTTGTATATTGAGGAAATCGGATACGATGCCACCTTTGACTTTGTTTGAGTTTTTCTTGATAGAATCGCGTTAATAAATTTAAGAATCTGATTTATATATATTTTTAATGATAATCCAGTTATCTATTGTATGTTTAAAAATTGAACGATCGTAGAATTTTGATTCATCGTAGACAAATGTAAATTTTATGCAATAAAACTTGGTTGATGATCTTGTTTTTGTTGTCATGACAGATCAACGTTAACAATAAAAATTATAAACGATTGAAGATGTTCAAGAATTATGTTCTGTTAAAGTATAATTTCGTTTAAAAGGTTTTATTTGATACGATAAAAAGTAATATTAATTAATTCGTAAAAAAGTTTATTCGTATAACTCATATTTGTTACTCATAGATTTTACTGTAAATTTTGATAATACCGATGATAGCGATAATAAGTATATATGACTTGTCGGAGATTTCAATAGTTTTTTTTTAAAGATTGACGTGTATATATATAAAACAAGGGCGCAGAATGGTGTTACGTATTTAAAAAATAATGTACAGTTTACATTAGATTTCATTTAATTCGAACGATACTATTTCATATTTACAGTTACAAAAAAGTATCGAAGTCAGCCTCGAAACAAAATTTCACTGATAAAGCTGCATAAAAATCTTTCCAATTTTTCGAACAATCCAATTTTCAACTTCCAAACAACACACACTATCCTATTTTATAAACTCATCTTACAAACTTACCCATTACCTACTAACATCCTCTAATAACGCGCAAGTACACGTAACTTAATAAAACTAGATAGCGAAGTCATGTCTCGATAACGTAAATTATGAAAGGAAAAAAAAAAAAAAAAAAAAAAAATTAATAAAAATCTTTGCATGTTCCAGGGCGATTACATGAGACACCCGGTCCTCTGCGAGCTATCGCACAAGTATGGAGTCGCCGGCAGTGACCAGGTGCCCTTGCCTGCACGACTCGACGAGCTTCGCGAGCACATACGGCGCGAGATACGCAAGGTATGTCTGTCTTACGTACACACCGATCGATATATCTATATATACACATACACATATGTACACACACATAAATACATATAACTGCGGTTATTTTACGCGTATACATGTGCATGCGAACGCGTACGTAGGTTTATCTTGAGAGCGCGTGTATATGTACATATGTAGTCGAAGTTTCGCGCGTGAAACTCGATCGCCGTATGCGTGAAAGCGTGAGCGCGCGCGTGTGCGGGTATGCAGACGAATATCGACGCGCACTTTCACGCTTTGATCTACGATTGGATGAAACGATTCACTGCTTTCTGTCTCTTTTATCGTATTTTGTTCTCTTTAGAAGATATCTTTTTTTTTTTTTTTTTTTTCTTTCTTTACTTTTTTTTTTTTTTTGTTATTATTCTATTTGTAATTTTAAAGGACGTACATATCACAGAGCGCCTAAGGGATAAACCTCGAGGGTATGTTGTTTCGGTAAAATTTTTTCGCTATCTCATTCGGTAGCAGTGGTTGCGCAAAAATTATGCGCGTGAGAGAGTGACGTAATTAGCGCACGGTACAGTAGTTATGTATTTATACATATGTGTGTGTGTGTGTGTGTATACAATTTAGCGGAGTAAACGCATTTCTATATTATATTTGCGGTAGAGGAATGAATCATCGTCCTCTGCGCGCGGATGATGATTCACGAGATGTTTTTCATTGTAAATAACCGTTTCAATTTTTTTTTTTTTTTTTCTTTCGAGTTATTACATATGTTTTTAAATACACGCAAAAACCGGTGATATTTTTGGTTTATAATTTTGATTTTACGTTCGATAAGAAACAGTCGTCGCATTGAAACTTTGATAATTTATGTAAGAATCGCATGTGGCTAATAATAAAAATATGTTAATATGTTTTTCGAAAATAAAAATTTGAAAATCGAAGCAGAATTTATGCATAAATCTTTAGATATTAAAAAACGTTTCTCTCCGCGGTGCTACATAAATGTAAAGTCGTGCGTTTGCAATTAAAGTTGCAGATTTCTTACGATCATTTTTAATTGAACGTATGACGAAAGTCGAATAACGATTGAAATATATATTTGCCCTTAAGATATTTGCGTTTCAATCAATTTTAATCTTTATGTCTTTATTGGAGGATAATTTCTGAATGTGCCAATTTTGTAATTGTTACTGCGCTTTAAATTTTTTTTCTTTTTTTTTATCGAATAACATTAATCAAATCTTTCATTCGTATTTTTTTATTTTTTAAATATTTATCTTACTAAATGGGATCTAATGAGAATTATTTAAACTTGTACTTTCTAGAATGTATACGTAACAAATTACAGAATTGTACCAACAGCTGACAACTTGTAAGATTATATCTTGACTCAGAATGATGTTGATAAATTTTCTACATTTAATAATGATATCGAATTGCAGTTGCATATTTTCTATGATTCTGGACTTTTTTGTATCTAATAAAGTATCTTAAATTTATGAATTATTTTAAAAAAATTTTTTTATATATTGATAAATTACAAATTAAATTTTATAATATTTTAAAAGAAACAAGTAAACTATAGAAAATAAACATTTTATTAATTTTTCATTTTTCTAAAATATATAAACATTTTCTTTTGATATAAACAATCGTGAAAGTTATTTTATCGTACCAAATAATAGAATAATTTTCATATAAAGAGGTTGAAATTACAGGTCGGATATTTACAATTACGGTTATCATTCACATTTATTGTAAAGCACATAAAATAAAGAAAAATAGCTTTCTAAATGCATTCAAGAGCAAATTAATGTTAATTATCTTGGAGAGATTCATACTTCTGCAGTTTTTGAATGAAATATCGTTGTATAATAAATAATTTTTATTTATATTTAAGAAATTTTGTGAAACAAGATATATTAATAATTTTAGAAAAATTTTTTTATTTATTTTAATTTAAATGTATTTAATCAAGCAGTAAAAATTTTCCGAATAAGACGATGTCAAATATTCGTAAACTGACCTATAATTTCTGGAAAAAAAAAAAAAAAAAAAAAAAAAAAACTATAAAAAAGAATACATTTTTTGATGTGTACTTTAAACAACAAATTTATTTATTTTTCCTCGACTTAAATTTATTCAAAATATCTCTCAAGCACATTAAAGAATAAAAACCTTTAATAATATACGTTATTCATAATTGCAGTCACAATGGTCGTAATGCATCCACTGTTGTAACTTCGAAACTAAAGCTTGTATGCCATTACGTTTATGCGTCGTTCGAGTAGCAATTGAAATTGTCTAAACTAAAATGGTATTCTGATCATGGCAATAAAATTTACTGGCATTGCAATCGTTGGCTGTTACAACAAGTACGTTATCGCGTGCGGTTGCGAAATCGATTAAAAACTAAAAATAAAAAAATTTTTTAAATATATAAGTGAAAATGTAACGTTATTTTTTCGATAATGTATGGCAAAATAGTATATTATTTTAAGTGAGATGTTGAAATTTATCAAAAAAAAAAAAAAAAAAAAAAAAAATGGTATATTTTATTCGTTATATCTTATTCATTGCTTCTTCACAAAATTATTTCAATCGTTCGTTCAAAATAATTTATACATAAATTTTGTTTCGATTGCAATTTTATGAATCGATCGTAAAATTTTATATATAGAATTAAAAGATTAAAACGATAAATTTTATAAACAAAACAGGAGCTAAAGATCAAAGCCGGGGCGGAGAAGCTGCGAGAGGTAGCGACGGATCGCAAGGCGCTGTCCGACGTGGCGATGATCGTGAAGAAGGCGAACAGTAAGCTTAACGAGCTGCAGGCGGAACTACAACAGCTAGAGAGCCAGATCATCCTTACGCAGGGACAGCCCCAATCCCCTCAACAAAATCACTCCAACGGCCAAGGTTAATACATATCGCTCTCTATTATAAGCTCATAATTTTACTTTGTCTATTTCTAGATACATTTCCCTCTTTCGCGCTCGCTCACGTACTCGAATCGTTCTACGTGCGAACGCGAAGTCGCGCGTCCTTACAGTTATCGTATGATCGCGCAATGACAATGTCGGTAATCGACCGCGCAAGAAAATACGCTGCTTTATCTTTTATAGGAGAATTTTAAAAAGTTTTAAAGAGTTTAAGTAGTTAATTATAATAAATGTTATTGTCCTTTATAGATAATTTTACATTAAATATTAATAGCACTTTTTAATATTTAGATTTCTTTTTTAAAATAAAATTGAAAGACAAGAAAGACAATTAAAGCTGCAGAATATTTGAATGATTGAATTATTTTTAACTTTAAAAGCTTTTAATCCTTTGTTATGCAAGATATTTCACTTTTATCAGAATTTTTTAAATAATGCTTTGAAAATTTTTCATAGTTACTTTACAATGATTTTTACATAACATTTCCTTTTATACACTGCAAGGATTCGCATATTTCGAGGCCTCGTGCAAGGTTACGTTGAAAAAACAGTATATACTGTTTTGAATGCACACACACACACACACACACGCGCGCGCGCGCGAGCGCACACACGCATACAGATAAAGAGACAATTACTCATTATGAACACGTCTATTACAAGTTAGTTAGCATTATTAAAACGTAGCTTTTAAATGAATTTAGTAATAAAACATAGATTTTAAAACTATTTTATAAATTAAACAATATAAATTTGATAAATCGAGCAATTTTTTTAATATGTTGCAATAATTCGTCGTAACGTTTTCTTTATGCGTCCATGTTGATCGGTAACAATTCTCTCAAACGATCGTTAAAAGCTTAATTACCAAAGTAAAACGAGTCTCCAGCGTGACGAAGAAACGGAATAATGTATGCGATCAAAGCGATCTTCGTCTGTTGAAAAAAAAAGACACGCTATACATGTGTACATGAAAAGAGGGAGAGATAAAGATATTTATGTGTGCACTCGCTGCACTTTAATAAACTCTCGACGGTTCCTCTTTCTTCCTCGCACGATTGTTAACGAGAGAAAGAGGGAAACGGAATACAACGCGTGTGCATTTCGCGCGCGCGCGCGCACACGTACACACCGAAAATAACATCCAAAAGATAAGAAAAGAACCCGTGAGAGTTAGCGTATAAAGAAAAACAACGAGAAGGAAGATTGTCGACGTATAAGTGTTTACAGAGTCGCGGTTGTTGGAGAGCCGAAGAGTAAGACTCGTGCAGTCGTGTCGGTCATTACCGCCGATCTCACTCTCATTAGATTATCGTTCTGATTGTTCTCTGTCTGTTTCTCTCTCTTTCTCTCTCCCTCTCTCCCTCTCTCCCTCTCCCTTCGACTCATTGCTTCTTCTATACAAGTTATTCGCAAACTCGTTTTTTTCTTTTCTCAAACGAATTCTTTTATCATACGACACGATGCTGATGCTTTAAAGTTGAAATTTCGTTTCTTTATAATCGTCGTACTTTCTTTTTTCCGCGAATCTGTTACGCGTATATGCAGTCGCTGCAGGTGGAGAATTCGACGCGCGAAGTCGAAGCTATTTGTTTTGAAAAAGAGTTTCAGCGAGATCGTTTGGTTTAAAGCTTAAGTATATCGATGCTATTAATAGCTCGTTTAATGCAAAAATAGATGAGCTTCGATTCATTGCGAATGCGATCGCATCGAAATTTAGAACGTAATTTATGGGATCAATGTTGTTTTAATGATTTTTTTATTCACTCGATGATAACTAATTATATACGATCTTATATATTAGTTATGTGGAATTTTAAAGCGCTCGCGAATAATGTTTAAGCCGAAAAAATCAATAATACGTTATAAATTATTAATTAATTAATTAAATATAATAAGTTTTGTCATAAAAAAAAAAAAAAAAAAACTTTTAATCAAAATTTAACAATGCATCAAACGAAATTTCACATTTTCAATAAACGCTATTAATTTTCCTCTTTAAAATCTATTTCGATGGTTAGCTTTTACCCGTCATATTTGAATAACTATTTTCACGAATACTTAACTTGAAACAATGCCGTGCAATTAATAGCACACAACGCGACATTTACTCAGGAATGTAAGCGCGTCGCGTACCCCATACAACTCGAAACAATTAAACGCATCGTTTGCCACTCGAGCAAAAGAACGAGAGTCACCAGTTAAAACAATTCCGAGCTAAAAGCTGGATTCCCCGTCGCGTTTAATTAAAAATTTCCTCGGCTTTTCTTTCTCTCGATACAAAGCGACTACTTTCCCATCGTTCGGTTTCTATTTTCCTTTCCTCCTTCCACAGCGAAGGAAGATATCAACACGGAAACTGCACAACCTGCATCGGATGCATTCTTATAAACTCGCGGCCAATTCCCTAAGCAATTTCTCTTTTCCGCGCGTCCGATGTTTCCTACTTCGCGCTAAGAGTGCTAGTCGGTGTATATGCATAAATTATCGGCGATTAGTGGTTTGGCTCGTAACGATCGACCCGTAGTTTCTCGGGTCACGCGAGCTCCCTAAGCTGCTGCTGCTGCTGCTGCTTCTTTTTCTTCTTTTTCTTTTTCTTCTTCTTCTTCGGCTACATCTTCTTTTTCTTCTTCTTCCTTTTATATGTTTTACCTCTCGGGTCGCTGGCACTTGCGCGATTTCCCTCTCTCTTTGACCTCTCTGCGAGTATCGCGTGTACCGGCGTATACAAGACTCCAACGCAAGACGCGGTTTTTACCGCGTTTGTCAGTATTTAGATTTTGATATTTTTGATATGTGTACGAATTTTAAATAATGAAAGATTATCTTTATTGATTTTCATCTTTTTAAATCGGTTTTTGTTGCCTTGTTGCTTGATGTTACGTTTTTTTTTTTTTTTTTTTGTTTTTGTTTTTTATGTTAAAAGTAATATTAGGTTAAATTTTTTTTGAAAAAGCATAAGATAGATTCATTGTGATTTTTTATTTTAATCTAACAAATTTTACCAATAACGATTCAATTTTTTATTAAAATTCTATTGAGATTAATTTAATTCAAGAAATAACGTAAACAGTAATAAAGAACATCCAGTTGAAAGTTTTATAATTAAAGTTTAACTGCAACTCAACCGTCACGGGTCTTTATAACGAAGGCACCGTTCTGAGAAGTAAACTTAATTATTTTATTATATGAATATTGCACGATGCAATATTAAATGACCGAAAAAATCAAAAATATGAATTAAAAAAGAGTTTTATATTCAATTATAAACGGATATTTTTCTCATCATAAATTTTTGTATACGCAATATTCCAACTCGCAAAATTTATTTTTTATCTGATAATATAAAATAATAAGTAGGATTTAATAATTTGTGACGTATATTATTTAATAATTTACACAATTTTAAACAAGCGTTAAAATACGAATAGCAAAAGGCTACATTTCACACCGATGTGAATTGAAATTAAATTCTGAACTGGATTAAAAACATGCCAACTGCCCGAAGGCGCTTAGTGCGCAACGCAAGTCCTTGATATTTCGCAGCGCTTCGCTTACTCTACGGTGATAAGTCATCGGTGTTAAGGAATGAGGAGACGATGGAAAATAAAACAGGGAAAATAGTAATTTATATTATATATTTAATATAATGTAAGAATTATATCGCGTGGATGTGTAAAGTAGACTGTCGCTTCATTAAATATCATTGTTCTATTTAATATATCTATGTGATTTTTCCTTTGTCTCAATTCGACGTGAGAACAATTCAATTTTTTAGAGAAATCGTACGATTGAAGGAGAATGTTCTTCGATTTTCAAGGCGTTATTTTGACTAATTTTAGTACAAACATTGACTGATGATATTTTATCGTATTGAGTATTTGATTGAAATATTTGATTGTGTTTACTTAAAGTAAGCTTGAAAAATCATCGCATTTTTCTCTCAGTAAAAGAAAAAGCAAAGAAATATGAAAGATGGCGGGAAAAGATGTTTACTCTTGCCCTCCGGCAAATCGTGACTTGAAAACAAAATATGCACGTTCTTTATCAAAGTACTTTATTCAACTATTTTTTATAAATTTTGCAATACAATTTTCTACATAAAATCTGTTTGTTTAATTTTTTTTTTTTGAGATTATTCTGATATTTTATCAAAGATATAAATATTGATACGTTTTTAATACGATTTTCATTTAATATTAATTTTACAAATATATTACTTAATTATTTAAACAAATATTTAACATCACTAAAAGTTAATATCCGATATTTAAATGTTGTATCATTTGTTTTCATCATATTTGCTATAAAAAGAATGAACTTGAAATACAAGTTGACTACGATTATAATCTTAATATAGTTGTATTTTATAGATAACGACGACGAAAATAATCGTCGCTAAGATTCTTAATTAGAGTCCATAAATAACCGCAACTAAAATGAGTACAAAAAGTTCTGGCTTATTACTCCAGATGAGTCTCGATGAGCTTCGCGATAATATCTATGTTAAGCTTCCAGTTTCTTTCTTAATATAGAAAATAAAATGAGGAACGTCTCGACTTTGAGTACTTTTGTCGGTGATTATTTTATCATTTTCTTTGATATATTATTCGTCTGATTAACAATACCTACAACAAAAACCTTAATTTTAACCTTTTTTTTTTTGTTTGTTTAATCTTTATTTTATTATTTTTTTTTTTTTTTTTTTTTTTTCATACGTTGCGTTTAAGACTTTATGTACATTAAACATGAAACGTACGTAATACAGATCAAAAGCGATTTTAAAATACGAAAGCATAAAAATATCCCGTTAAATCGGCTATCGCGCGCGCGAATAAAAATTTAAAAAGCGCAAAAATATAAAAAATGTCAAATTGTCCAATAGGCTAAAACGTAAAGAGATAAAACGAAGGGGAGGAAAAAAGATGCGCGTTAATTTATTGCCAGTAGCGGCGCTCTGGCGGTTATTTATACATCGAGACACGCGCAAGAGAGCAATCCAGTCGAGTCAGTCATCATCCTTGAGGACACGCGAACTGAGACTACTTTGGATTTTTGTACGAGAATGAGAGATAAATAAAGGGAGGAGTGGGGAGGGGAGAGGTAGAGGTTGCGCGTAAAAATAAAAATTACAAAACGTGAAAGTAAAGTGGATCGTTTAATTGCGCGTTTTCGCGGAGTTTTATCGAACTGACGCGCGTTTTATATGTCTTTATTTATTTATTTTTTAATTTTTTTTTTTTTTTATTTTTTTATTTTATATTATCTTTCATTCTTCTTTATTGACGTTTCATTTTATTTCATGCGTAAACGTCAAGCGCGTCACGTCATTCACAAAGTTGGAATTTATCGCTTTAAGTAATCCGAGCTTTCGAATAGAAATAAAATGATTTAAAATATTGAAATGGCTAGTTTTGCGTCGAAAAAAAAATATTTTTCACCGACGCGTGCTCTTTATTTTTCTTCATCTTCATGCGAAATGAAAATTTTTTTTATCATTTAATTTTTCGAATTATTACTCATTTAATATTAAGCTACTTTCATATTTTATTTTAAATCTACTAAAATATATCATACATGTTTTATTTACATTTTTTTTTAGTTAAAGAATATATAGTTTAATTTTTGCATATGTATTTGTAACGTATAACTTTTCATGCGCTTCTTATACTATTCACACAACCAATAAGTTTATCAAAAAAAAAAAAAAAAAAAAAAAAAAAAAAACAACTGCGAACACGCAAAAGTTATCGATGCGATTTGAAAACGACAATAAAACAAATGAAAGCCCAGTCAACAATAGAAAGCAATTGCACATGTGTCTCCGCCCTTGCAATTGCAAGTGCGCCAATACGATTGTTCTCTGTTACGATGAAGGTCCCATTGACCCGTCGTCGCTGAGCTCCGAATAGAAAGACAGATTGAAAAAGCAGGGAAAAAAAAAAATGAAAGTGGAAAGAGTGGAAAGTAAAAATTCAAATGAAAAAAAAAAATGAAAAAAAAAAATGAAAAAAAAAAATGAAAAAAAAAGTATTATATCCATTCGTATTAAATTGAATGAGAAAAAAGAGACAGGGAAATACGAAATATCATTTATACATTGAATATAGATGAATATATGATTAAAAAGATTCTTTCCATTTATGATAACAAATAAATTACTTTAAATATTGGTTTATTTTAAAATTGAAAAACGTAAATATCTATCTTTATTTTAATTTTAATAAAACGATACAAGTAAATTCACTTTTTATTAAAAAAGAAAAATGAAAAAAAATTTTATTTACAACATACGATAATGTTAACGTGCTTAAATAATTCTAATTTAAATAACATTAAATATTAATGAAAATAGTTAGAAACTTTTGACTTTCGCTTTAAAAATTAAAATAACTCTCGTATGCTCGTTAACCGCAATTTACTAATAAAAATTTCCTGTAACACATTAAAGCAAGTAACGTCGTCGGGCTGTTTATGCTTATCGCCATTACTCATTCTTACAGCTAATATATCACAATTATTATCGTGTCAAATTAAGATAAACATTGCAATGTCTTATGCACGAATTAATTAGCTTTTAAAATTTTCTAAACCAATGTATCGCTCGTTCGCTCGTTTGTATGTCTACAACTTCGGCTACGATCTTCGTTAATCTAGTATTAAAATACACGAGATAGGGAGAAAATTTCTGTACGACGACTAAAAAAACAAAAAAAAAAAAAAGGTTTTAAATTCAATTCGAATACGCGATAAACAAACCAAAAAAAAATAAAGAAAGGAGGAAAAAAATGTTCTTCGCGACTACGTGCACGTACATATCTAAGAGTACACAGTCGCATTTTCGATTCGCAGCGCGGCTCTAGATCTGCCAGACGCGCGGAAATTATGTTTATTCAACTTTACGGGGAACGCGCGTAAAAAGGTTTTATAACTTCGCGCGCGTGCGCTGCGCTTTCTCGCACTTTATAGCTTTTAAACGCTCATATATTCTTCTTTTTCTCCTTGTTTATCCTCCCTTCCTTCTTGTTTATCTCTCTCTCTCTCTCTCTCTCTCTCTCTCTCTCTCTCTCTCTCTCTCTCTTTCTTTTTCGTCTAATTTATTTCATATTACGTAAACTTCATATAAACGTATTACACGCACGCGTACTTGATTATTACGGTAGTTTTCATCGTTTGCAATTGTCGCACAACTCTAATGTTCATACATACGTGCATATATGTATAGGTATACAAGTATAAATAAAGCACATCGGAGGAATTGGTCGAATGGATCGATTTTCCTTCGGTGGGGCGAATCAAGCTGTTATTTTCTTAATTTGCTCTTAGCCGTGGAAAATTTTATTTATGCGCTGTGTCGGCTTTTGATACGCGCGCGAGACGAGCGCGATTCTTGCGTGTTCGTAAGCCAAAATTTTCAAAATTAGATGACGTTTGTTACGAAATTTTTGAGTTATAAGACGGTATTTGCATTGGAATAGATTAAGTTTTTAACAAAGAATTATTTATTAATAACGTTAAATAAGCATAATAAGCGTTAATTAAAATTTTGTTTTATTTAAAAGTAAAAGCTTTTCTTTAAACAAATCTGTAGGATAAAAGATGTTTAAAAAAATAATGTTTAAACATTTTTCGTAAACAATTTAACAGTAATATTTTAGTAAAATTCTTAGCGGTTATCATTGAACGAAATCCTTGAGTACACGACGCATCTCGGCGATCTTCCAAGTTTAACAACGTAGTCCAAGTGCTTTGATAACTGCTCGTTCATACACTCGTTCAATCTTTAATATACGTTATTTTCTATTTAACGCGACCAATTCGAGAGCGAAAACTAACGCTCGAAAATTTTCGAGTAACAAACAAACGACGAAGAGATTTTATTTTAAAATTTTAAAGGGCTTAACGAGAAGCGATAGCCGGCGTTGATGCTTATGTAACAGATCCAAACAAATATTATCGTAGACGCGACATATATTAACGCGTGGTAGCGCTTATTGGGAATTTTAATACGGCGAGAATTCTTGATTTTAATAGTCGCCGAGCGTGAGCGCAGAAAAATAGAGGGTAATTAAAAAAATTTTAAATAACGTACGTTTATGCAAACTTTATTTATGCGGTAAAGGGTAAATTAAAATTTTTGAAACAAATAAATTTCGTTATTGCGTAAGAGTTGAGATTTATTAAAAATATGTTTTCGTTATAATTATACTTTTCTAAAATTAAATGTATAATGTCGTTTAATTTATAAACGAAAATTATAGCTAAACAGTCATTAATTCAAAGAAGAAAAAAAAAACATTTCCAATGGTAAATAATAATAATACGTTATAAAATTTTCGAGCACCGTTCGTTTTCATTCACGAACGCAAACTAATTTTCTATTTACTACGTACTATTTATGAACTCGATTAAGAAAGAGGAAAAAATGTACAAATGAGAAAAATACATTTAAAAATATAACGTAAAAAAAAAAAAGAGAAAAAAAAAAACAAAAAAAAAACAAAATTGACGCAGATATAGATAGAGGTTAGAAAATAAAAGAGAGAGAGAGAGTGAGACAGAGAGAAAAGAGTTAGCGCGTCAAATGCAACGACAAAAATCATCGAGCGCAAAGAGGTGGGGACGATAATTTTCGTGCAGTTTGCCAGAAGCAGTATCATATTACAAATGAACTTGAATAACCCGCACGCTGAAAATTCCGACGTGTGTACGAATGCGCGTTCCTCTCTTCCTTTCGGCAAGGCGCGCGCTAAAGAAATAATACGCGCACAGTCACTACATGCAGTCATTCAATATCGTTTGGTTTGCTTTTTTCCTTTTTCTTTTTTTTTTTTTTTTTTTTTTCCCCGAATGTTATTGTATTATGTGGATATGAGTTATTAGGATGAAATATTTTTATTACGATGTTACGTAATTTTGTTTAAAAATGAAGTCATTGAAGACGTTTATACTAAATATCTTGTTAATAATTTAAATATCAACGTTATATTATAAATATTTGAATAAATTAATATCGAAACGTTTTAACGGTAGAATTATTACAACGCTGTTGTATAAAGATCGTTTGAAATTATTAAATGAAAAATATTTTAAATTTATTCAGAGTTTTGTGAAAGTTTGTAAAAACTTTTTAATTAAATACTCAAAACTTCTGAATGAAATTTTTACGTTATAAAAGCAACGACTAATTACGAAAATTATTAAAATATTATCAGCTTTTAATATAATACTCGCACATTGTTTCGTATTTTAGCTTACAATTTAACACAGTTTAACCATAAAGTATCTTCTAACGGTTAATTATCGATTATAATTCTTTTTAACGCAAAAAAACATAATTAAAATTCATAATTCCAGACATTAACAATGCAAGCAATAAAAAGATATAAATTTTGTTTTTTTTTTTTTTTTGTTTTTTTTTTTTGTTTTTAATCCAAGTTACAATTTCATAATATCGTCGCTTAAACTTAACGCGTTAATTCTATCAGGATTGGACAATGTTTGCCATTATGCGCTCATATTCGTCCATACGTGTACACCGCGTCGCATGACTTTTTACTTCCGGTAGCAATGCCGCCGGTATATAACCCACGCGGTAGTGAGTTTCTTTTCAGAACGGATAATTGGATGGCCAATTATTTATTGCGCTTCTCTCTCTCTCTCTCTCTCTCTCTCTCTCTCTCGGTGTGTGTACGTGTGCCATCATTCGCTTCGCTTTTGTCCGCCCGTGTTTCATATCGAATTACTCGAATTATTATTATTAAATTATCGAATTGTTGAGCAATTGTCTAGCTCGCACACACCTTTTTTTTCTCCGTCTTTGTTTATTCTCCGTATTTTAATTCTATTGTTTTTGTTTTTGTTTCTTTGAGGAAGAGGGGTATAGGTTATTTGCTCGAATAAAACGATAATTATTTAATAGCGTAAATTATTTAAAAATCTTAACAATCTTTATATCGAATATTAATATGGATGCTATGTACGTTTATCAAAAACAAAAATATAAATTTAATTTTAGATTTTCAAACCAATATATCTATCGGTGTTGTTAATAATAGCCGAATGAAATTTAACCTGACTATTTACTTATCGCGTTGCATTTGCATTTCGTGTGATAGAAAAAAGGCAATTAGTTGGTAGGACGTGAAGTTTAGTTACATTTTCAGCTTTTCATTTTAGCCGATCAAGTATCTAGTTAGAACGACTTAACGGTTGTTACGGCTAATTTCTTTTTTCCATACTGCTAACCACACAGTTTCTTTTCAAAGCCGTTTCGTTCTGTGAGAAAAAAAAATTTTTTTATCTTATTCTTTTTCTCTTCGAGTAACGGTAATAAAATTAGTGCTCTAAATGTGTGATACAAAATTTTGATTCTAAAAATAAATTATATTATTTACTTTAAAAAAATTGTTACGTTGGAATAGCTTTAATTAAAATACTTTATACCCGAGGAATGCTAATATTTAATTATAACGTTTTATTAATGTTCTTTGTGTTCTTCTTGTAAAGTTCATTACTTTGTTATGAATGGATATGAATGATAATATATTTCAAATGGTTTATATTACACCTCGTAGCAGAGACTTGAAACGACAATTAAAATTGTAATTAGATTCTTTCTTTATAATTAATTTTAATTATTCGAATATTTAATCTCTATAATATTTTAATTTACTCAAGATGTTTGAATTGAAAAAAAAAAAAAACAACTTTTTTTTATGGCGTGTTTTCAATTATTACATTTTATAAAAGCATTACATTTATTTAAATGAAACGTTATTTAAATAAATGATCGAGTTTAAATTTCCGTGGAGCGTATACTTTTTCTTCAATATTCGTCATCGACATTACCAATGAAAGGTTAATTTTCATTAATAAAAATACGTACTCGAAACAAACGCAGTAACTGTAATACCTCATCTCATCGTTACGATCACAATCGTCATCAATCCAGACAATTCCTCTCCATCACGCCAAAGCTCTTCCCATAATATACACTTATAACATGCACACATACACCCTCCTCCCTTCAACAAAAAAAAGCTCGAAGTTTAAGCAAATCGAGCCAAGTTACACGAGAGAGAGAGAGAGAGAGCGAGAGCGTGAGCGTCGGTGTCGATCGTCGATCGTCGTCCGGCCCGGAAGCTCGCGTACCGTCGGCCTTATTGAGCGCATCCAGGCTAGTATTACGTGCATCCGGAGGGGCGAGGCGCGCCAGCGAAAAAGAAGAGAAGGAGAAGATACATATGTGTTTGTGTGTATGCGCCCCCCCCCTCTCTCTCTCTCTCTCTCCTCCTCTCTATCTTTGTGCACAGAATCGCTTGCACTCGATTGAGCTATAATAAGACGCGCGATGCGCGCTGCACTTGGCTCCGAGCTAAACTATATACGACCTATGATGTATACCTGTAACTCCTGCGTACTCTGTAATCCTTCTCTCTCTCTCTCTCTCTCTTTCTTTCCCTTTTGCTCGTTTTTTTTTTCTTCTTTTCGTTTTATTTTTACGCTCGCTAGGTTATCGGTTTCCTTGTTTCTTCTTTTTTTTTTTTTTTTTTTTTAATTTTTTTTCTTTTATTTATTCTTCTTTATTTGCGATGGGTGGTGCTTGTAGCGATGTTCTTTCCATTAGACGCGCTTAGCTTGCGCTCGACTCATTTGCCTAATTGTAGTTAGCGACGTATAGGATGCTTGAGTTTATTTTTACCTCTAGGGCGCGACGTTGATATCGATGGGCGATATACTGTGGAGTTATATCTCCCTTTTTTTTTTTTTTTTTTTTTTTTTTGTTTCTTTAGTTTTGATTTCCGCTTTCTTTCGGGTGTTTTTTTGTTTTTGAGACAGAGAGTTTTAGTGCGGGCTTTTATGGTTTATAATTAATGTGGAAGTTTTTAAAAGCTATAATCAATGTTTGATTTTACAAATTACAAATCGATGTAAATTCCAATGAAATATTAATGAAAAATTTGTTCGATTACTTACCGCTGATGTCGCACTTGACATAATCATGAATAAAATTGACATTTTTAAAACATCAATGAAATTAAAGGAAGATGGTATATATCATCAGGTACATGGTATGATTTACAAAATTTATTTAAACCGATTTGTTTATTTTCACAATCGACAACTTAAAATCGTGCGTGCAACTTACGTTTCCTCGCCCTTAAAATAATTTTAAATTCGATGAATCAGAAAATTTCAAATTCGTTTGTTCAAAACAACGTAAGGGCCTCGCCTTTTTTTTTCTTTTTTTTTACGAGACGTGCGTGCCGATCGCGTGTGCGCGTTAATTGTTAACGAGGTTTCGATTGTGAAATTGTGAATCAAAAGTATATTAAAAGAAAGATAAAGAGATATGCTTGATGGAATTATATTGAAGTGTCGTGCAACGCCGCGAAAAATGATGTAAAGATAAATTTATTTGATGAGATTCGTTTTAATCATTCCTACTATTTTGAAATTTGTAATTGGATTTTTACGATTTATTACAAATGTATCAAAATTTTTTATTGGACTTTTTGTTTCATTCGTTTTTCACGTGTATTAGTACATGTATTCTACTCGATACGTACTTGAAAAATTAACAAACAAAGCATTGAATATGTAAAAAAGTATAAACTTCTTTCATAATCCAAAACAAAACACAACTGTCGCACAAGGCTATCGCACTTTAAAGAATAATTCCTCGTTAGCACCTGAAAGCGTTGGAACTTTAAAGGCGCACAGTTGTCGCCCATTGAAAACTCATTTACTTGATGCATAAAGAATCCTCTTCGCGTCGTCGCTGTGCTAATCCTATTTTCTTTTGACGCAACATCGGCGTCAATGATTGTATAAATGTTTCATGAATCATCAAAGCGAATTTGAAAGTAACGCGCGAATTTTCTTGCGTTATCATTGTACCGTGTCTTATCTAACTCGACGCTTAGTCGTCTGATTCGTATGAAAGAGGAAAAAGATGAGCAGGTTTTTTTTTTTTTTTTTTTTTTTTTATTAATGAAAAATGTTCGTTATTATTTGATTAATTTTCATATGGAGTTACATACAATTTATGTTAATCAATAATATTTGGATTTTATTTTTTATACAAACGATTGTTGGTTAAACAATATCTCCGATATAAATATTTGAAACAAGCTAGTATAACAATAGATAAATAATCATCGTTTGATTTACTAAACTGCACATATAATTAAAAAATCGCTCGATAAAAATAAATGCGATAATTAAAAACGCATAAATTTTCGATGATTATATTCCCTCGAATTATAATCTTCGCGTTAAATGAATCCCCTATTGTATTTTAGCGATAAATAACTCGATTCAAAGAGCGCGTCTGCAGAAAAAGAGTCGCGCGCACAAAAATCTCATCCTCCTTCTCGTCAGCTGTACTCGACTCCCTCGACTTATTAGCGTACCGTGAATCGTTGCTCTATGAATAAATCGTTTGCGTATTTAAGTAAAACGCTTCTTTATGATTCTCGATGCGTTTTGTTCCATTTCTGCTTTTCAGGATTTATCTCCTCTTATTACTATTTTCGATTCGGTTAATACGCATCGGGTGTATATTTTAAGCGCAAAACTGTCGATTGTCAAGCGCGTTGCGGCAATTTTAACGCTATTAATAATACTAAATTTATTATCCCTTAACAAAGTTTGCATCGGATAACGTTTTCTTTTATTTTTCTTCAGCGAAATCCCTCCGAACATCTTCTTCACCCTTTTCGATCTGTAATATTAATGACTAATTTAACTTTACCTTTAAATGTTTTTATAATTGGTTTAAAATTTTTGATAAATATACGTTTTATTTGTGGTTGAAATTAATTACATTGGCTTTATATACATATTCTCTCGCTTATGCATAGAGAATATTGCGAGTTTTCGCGCGCGCTCGACTATTTAATTGCGTTGAGTCAACGGGTCTTACGAAACTATTTTAAAATTGTATGTATATACACAAGTTACATTTAGAAATTCACCTAATTTGCTGAAAAATTTAAATAAACGATTTATAATAATTCCCTTAAAATTTTATACTTTATCGAAATTCGGCGGACTGCACGTAGACGGTTCGTTTATTATAAAATGATTGTTTAATGTAGTGCACAAGGATGATTTCACGCTTAACTATACATGTAATGAACAATTATATTTAATTTGTAGGATAAATATATCTTTCGAGATAATATATTCTTTGAAGCGGATTCGTTCTTCCAGCTGAGAACAAATGAAATCGTTCGAGTAGAAGAGTATAAATTTAAAAAAGAAAAAAAAAAAAAAAAAAAAAAAAAAAAAAAATCATGTAAAGCGTGAAAAAAATTAATATAGAAATATATTTTTACATTTACCGATCCGTTGCTCATTCGAGATCTATTGGATCTCTTTTTCTTCCAAGTTTAAATATAAACTCGACTACTTTTGGATATATGCCGCTTGCATATCTCATACTTTATATATATTCACGGTTTCTTTGTAAATGTCCGTCGTTTATCCGCGTCGAATGTAAAATCTCAAATCTTCCATTCGGAAATAAACGTATCATATGATAAAAAGGAAAAATTTACTTTTCTTCTCTCTTTGTGCACACATTTTCCTTTTTTTTTTTTTTTTTTTCTTTTTCTATCTCGTACAATATTATTCACCGGCATCGACTCGTTCGCGCGTTGTCTTGGCTCGAGTTATCTTCAACCCGGTAACGTCGAGATAAACTTATGCACACATCGTTCGCGTAATAAAAAGTTTAAAAGGAAAAAGAGAGAGAGAGAGAGAGAGAGAGAGAGAGAGAGAGAGAGAAAAAGAGCGATTATACCTGTGACGTAAGCGAGTTCGCGGACGGAGACGCGCTAGCTTGCCGTCACGAGCGCGATAATGATAATAGCGCTCGTAAGAGTTGCGCTAAGTGCTCGATAATGTTATTACGAAGACTCGTATGCCTTACGCGCTGCGGAAAGTATAAGGAGCTTTAAATTTTGCAGAGCAGCTGTATACTTTCGTCGTTTTGAACGACGTCTGCAGCTTCTTATTAATTTTTATTACTTTTTTTTTTTTCATCGACGTTTGTTTTGCTTTGGTAGGCAAACAGTTTGTTAAGTGTCGAGCGGTTTGATAAAAGAAAAAGCGAAGATAAGATTTTTTTTCACGAGTGAGTTTCATGTTTTTCTTTTTCTCGTTAAGCAAAAAAAAAAAAAAAGAAGAGAAAAAAGAAACGGTTTATTGGGTATGTCTTACAAGCGGGTGTTTGAAACTTGTCGAACAAGTATATAGCGTTGATTTAACGCGTGCGCGAATTCCACTAAAACGGGTAAATAAATAAATAAAAAAAAAAAAAAAAAAAAAATTGTTTATATGAGCGTTGCAACGTAAATCGAGCGCAGTAAAAGTGTTATATTAGTTAAGTAAGTTGGTTTAATTTGGCTCTAGATGATTCATAAATTCGAATAAAAATTATACGCGCGCGCATTCATATTATTTATAGTATACTATATTAATCATACTTTTTTAAACTTATCAGTAGAGGATAATTTTATTCTTTTAGCTAACGTTTATTATCGATTAGCTACATTAGATCTAGTTCGATATATTTATTTCGTAAAGAATTTCTTTTCTTTCTTTTTTATCGTTTTTTTTTTTTCTAAATATTCGTACATAATTTGAAAATAATATTTCAAGGAATGATATATTAATTTAATGATAAAGAATAAATTGAAAAAAAATTTTTTTTCGAATTCGGTATTTATTTAAAGTAAACAAACAATTATTCGCTGTCATTTAGATTTATGTTTATTTATTCACGTGAATTTTTTATATTCTAAACTTATATTTCGTATGAAAAATCATTCTGTATATACTTTTGTAATGTATGATCGTTATGCAAATATAATAATAATTTTTAACTGTGATTGTAATAATTATACGTATAACAAATATTTGAAGAATAACTGAGTGAAATAATAATCTACTTATCGATGAAAATTACACTTGACTAACTTTCAATTCGTGAAACAATTCGACACTACATATTCTCATATATAGATAATATATAGAAAAATTCTATCCTTTTACAATTACAATTGAAGGGTTGTAAGTCTAAAGGGTCTAAGTGCCAATTTTATTATTTAGAGATATAACAGAAAAACATTATAAAATAAACAACTCAATGAAATAATTATTTATTTTTACTTAATTCAATTGAACACATATCCAAATTTTAAAAAAAAATGCACTTAGATCGTATTTTCGTAAAAATATTAACTTTGGATTTTTTGGTACTTAGACCCTTTAGACTTACAACCCTTCAATTAATAACGACAATTTTCAATAAACGATTTCAAACGCTCAAAGCTCACAAACGCAGCGTAAAAATTGCCACACGCGTATATATATATATATCTTTCTCTTTCTCTCGTTTCTTCTTCAGGCCGTGCGAAGAAGCGTAATTTACGTACTCGCCTATGCTGTTATTACGGCGCACGTATGTATATATCCCGCGTATCTCGTGGCGAACTTTTTAATCGTCTCTCCTTGGTAATAAGGATGCCGCGGTTCATCGGCTTGGACAATAATACTAACGTCTTCCCTCCTTTTTCCATCGACCCGCGGGCGTCTTTTACAGCGATTTCTTGGTTGCTCGAAGGGATGCGTATAATTTTTAACCTAGTGCGCATATACGCGTACGTTGGCTCGTAAAATTTTAAGTTCCGATCGGGCGCGTTTATGCATTCCGTTAATCCTCTCGCGCTCTATTGAAATGTAAATTTTCGATCTTTGAACGTTTGCCTATCGCAATAAACTAGTGGCTCTCCTCGTTTTTTGTGCTCGGCGAACTCGATTTTTTAAAATATTTTTATAACCTAATGCTTGTGCATTTAAAGTTATCGTAATTTTTTTTTTTTTTTCTTTTTAGTATATTTTTTAAAAATAAAATATTTCCAGTTCAAAAGCTGTTATTGATTTATATTTAATAACAAAGTATAAACAGTGTTTAAAAAAAGAAAGTGCAGCGTTACATTATACGTTAAAGCAAATAATTTTAATTGTCATTTATACATTTACCAGTCAAGGAAGTTAAAAGAACTTTAAAAATTTCACTCTTCGTAAACAATTGAATGAAACGGCAACGTATAATTGTAGTCGATTCGGCAATTAAAAATTCATTTGTAAAGCAATAAAAAAAATCGATAAATGCGTAAGAGTATCACACGGAGTATTAATCTACGGCAATTATACTAATCAAATTACATGCAGATTATAAAAAAAAAAAAAAAAAAAAAAAAAAAAAAAATACAAATCATCTAATGACACGAGCCACGTGATATTATGATTAAATTTTCTCGTCTCGCTAGATGTTGCGCGAGTGCAAAAAAAAAAAAAATAAAAAATAACTGGATCTGCGGGAATAAAAAGAACGACATCGTAAATTATTTTATTCTTCATGTTATGATCGCCAGATGGTACGTATACATGTGTATATTACCACCGACGTGACGTTTCCATGTGCACGTTGACCCTGAAATCATACACAGCTCAACGACGTAGGAAGCTCTTCCTCGTTTATGTTTTTTTAGTTACTTATTATTATTATTATTTTTTTTTTTCTTTTTTTCTTCGCTTTCGTGCTTTTTTACCCACGTACTTGTCGCTCTTGTTTTTGCCGCCTTATTTATAGAGTTCTTCTTGAGCTTTTTATACGCGTTTAGTATAATAGCGTTAAGTTTATTTTCGCAATGATTGTCGGCTCTTTCTTTTTTTTTTTTTTTTCTCTTTGTCGCTACCGGCATACTTTACGCAACTAAAAAGATATGCAAAATGATTTACCTATAAAGTATAACGTGTAAAAAAATTGCGCGCAAAATTATTATTTTTAAAATATTGCCACAGCTGTAAAATTAAATATGAAAAGCATTCATCTCATTATTCAGAAAAACAATTTATTAGTTATTGTTATTTCTAATATCAATGTCTTTGAGTAATTTAATTATCATGAATTACGTTCAGAATATTTTAATAAGATACGTTATAAACAAAAATATCGAATTATCCAATATTAGAAATTCAATTATAATTCGAAAAATGTAGTTAACATATTCATCCTTTATTTTCATCAATATTCATTACCATACATATATGTATATTAAAACTCAAACTGAATAACAATTTTCACGATAAAAGTAATTTTCTCCACGTTACACTAAACTTCACTCATACTTTCTCTCTACTTTCCACAAAGATGCGCAATCGCAAAGCTCAAACGTTCGTATTCGTTATTAATACTCGTAAAATTAATCGATCGATCTTTCATTTTCTCTCTCTCTCTTTTTTCCTAATTATCGTCCTCGCTCGCGGTCGCGAGGATGTAGAACAAAGGCGCGCGTTACACGTGTGCTCCCGTATACACGCCTTCTTTCCGCTCGCAAACAATTAAAACGATGATCCAGCGATATAGCTTATCGTAAGCGCACACATCCATACGTAGTCGTAAATATACATATACTACGTTGTATATGTACATTTTAAGTAAAACTCAATCAACGCGTGCACGCGATATCATCCTACTCAACGGTAAAATATTCTTTTCTCAAACGAGCAAACGGCAGGACAATGTTGTATTTTTGAATGTATATATATATATATATATATATATATATGCACGTACATTCAAGTATATATACCGGCAAATAATGCGAATACACATAGGGCTTGTTCAAGTCTCTTGTGTTTACCGTTGGCCGTAATTACGGGAACTGTTCCTATGGGAAGATTTTCCATTCTTTTCTTTTTCGCCTCTTCCTCCCATTGGATTTCGTTTAGTCGTGGTACTTTTGAAGTATTACGAGCGCGTGTGTGTGTGTGTGTGTTTCGGTAACATAAAGCCGAGATCGGATGATGATGATGATCGGTATGTATATACACACGCGTATCTTAGCGTGGATCTTTCGCGTAATGGTTTTATTTAATGCGCGATGTGTCTTTTCTTAAGTAGATATTTAATGGCTTATAAAACGTTTTTATATAGTTGATTTATTAGATATATGATAAAAGTTAACGGCTTGCTTTATTATTTTAATAACGAAGCTTTTTATAACTGTATAATACGGATCGCGAGAGTAACAAAAGAGTGACTCTCTCGCATTGAATAACTGCGTATTGCAGATTGCAACAATAAAAAAATGTTCCCGCACTTGTATATATTGTGGACATATGTCGATTAAAATGATTATAAATAATTCATTATAAAACTAACGACGCGTCGTTGGAAAGATTATTAAATTTTTTATCAAATTGAATAATTTATTGTTAATATTTATAACAAACAACGTCGCATATTCGCATCTTATAAAATTTTCTGCTACCATTCCGCCAACTAATTCAATTCAATTACTTTTCACCGTTTTCGAATCTTTCGAGTTCGCATTGTATCATCTCTCTCTCTCTCTCTCTCTCTCTCTCTCTCTCTCTCTCTCTCTCTCGCGAGCAATCAAACGAAGCAAGCCGCATAACGCTAAATAAAAAAAGCGTACACCTACAACGCGAGCAATTAAGGAAGGAAAATAAAAGAACGGAGAGCAAATCGTCGCATAATCGAAAATAAGAAGAAAATCACGTCAAGAAGGAACGGCGAGTTTGTTTCTTTCTTCGACGCTTAAACATTCAAAAGATAAAACTCGGGTCACGTGTATGCAATTACGGTGTCGTTGAACCTCTCGCACGCGCACGGCACACGCGTGTATTATGACGTGAGTTTAACATAAGCCGCTACCCCCTTTGGTCATACGCGTGTACATTTGTACATGCACTTTTCGTAACGATTCGTTTTGTTGCCGGGCTCTTCGTCCCTGTTTCTTTCTTCTTTATTTTTTTTTTTTTTTTCTTTTTTTACTGATCTTCACATAGGGGCTGCATTGTTTCTTTAGAGGGAACGAGTACGGAGTATAATGGCTAAGTGGAGTATCGATAGAGGCTATTCGTGAAAAATTTGATGGGTGAGATGATGCGGTGTGTGAAAATGAGTATAATTAGACGCCTGTAACGCTTTTTTTTTTTTATTTCCTCTTTTAATTTTCTAAATGCGATTTGAATAATGTTTGAAAATTATTTTATAACATTGTTTCAATCCAGTTATAATTATGCACAAGTTATTTATCTATCTAAATTTTAACTGTATGCGTTGCTACTTGAAAATGCAATTCAGTCAATTGAAACACAATTGCGTTATTATTTTCCATGCGTTTATTACATTAAGCCTTATGCATTATCTCGGTTGGATTGACGTTTTAAATTATCTATAATTTAACGCTGCAAGTATCTAATATATTATGAAGTTTCATAATTTCAATTGTCTTAAAAAATATTTATTACAAATTTTACTATAAAAAATAATTCATACTTAAAAATTTTTTAACTAACAAATCGAAAATTTAATAAATTATTACTTTAATAAAAAAAAAAAAAAAAAAAAAAAAAAAAAAAAAAAAAAAAAAAAAAAAAAAAGTAACAAAAAATTATTTTTTATTTTTTTACAACACATTCGCATCCTAAGTATCACGATCTCCATAACGCGTTCGAAATCTTTCTCTCTTCATTAAAATATTTCGCTCTTTTAAAGCGCTTCGCGCATGAATTAACGCTTCTCTCTCTCTCTCTCTCTCTCTCATTAACCTTCTTTCCCTAAAAAAACTAGCTCTCTCCAAACGCTCGCAACTGCTTCGCGCATCTCTTTATTATTTTCTCTCGTTGCGCCGTGCGTGTGACACGTGTCGCTTTCAGTCTTCTTTTGTCGACTCTTCTTTGTCTTTCTTGTCTGGCCGCGCTCTTTCTTGTTGAATTCTCGGCTCGTTTAATTCGTGTGACTGACTCGCGGATTGTGCTTGCCAGTTTTTTTTTTTTTTTTTTTTTTTTTTTTTTTTTTTTTTTTTTTTTTTTTTTTTTTTTTCTTATCGCATATGATTATTTTCATCGTAAAGACTAGTGTTGCAATATAATAATGTGTCTTTGCGTTAGTTTATTTTTCATATCGTGGATTCATTCAAGGGCTTAGCTAAGTACTGAGGCTTCTTTTGACTCTCGTAATATTTTATGCGGAATATTCCTTTTCTTTCTCATTATTTATTTATTTATTTTCTGAATTCTATTTCTAAATTCTTTCGTGCATCTTAATAAAAGATGATTGTTTATTAAACGGTAATTTAATTTTGGATTGAATAATATTCCAGTGTTATTCGTTAAATATATAATGTTAATTACAGCTTTCATAATTGCAATAATAAATTTAACGGTCTAATCAAGCCTCCTAATAAATGTAGTGTTAAATTTATTTAATTATATTATAATTTTACGATATTTGATAATATTTTATTAAGAATTATGCGGTGATCGTAGATTTAAAATTAGTATTAGATGTATTTATATTACAATTAATTAAAAATCCTGAAAAACATAATGATGGAGTTGTGGGTTAAAATTTAATTTATTTTGAATGCAAATGTGTATTCAAAATTGATTGTTTTAATTAATACTTATCACGCATTAATTAATTTTTTTTTATAAGACTAAAAAAATGTTCGCTTTATTTACTTCTGCTAATACTTTTTTTTAGAAAAAAAAAAAAAAAAGAAAAAAAGAAAAACCGCATCGCATGTGTTTGAGACTGTTTTCCATAAACAAAAATAATCGTAACATAATTAAACGTCTGTCACGACACATCGTTCGCATCTACTTGCGCATTACAGTAAATTTCTAAAAATAAACCTTACATCCTTAAATTTTCACGCAACGCTTCATAATTCAATCTTAGCTTACAACTTTTCCGCGAACCTACGAGAGCTCGGAAATCTCTCTTAACGCCGCCGAAAATACAACTACATACACGTTGACCCTTTCTCCTCGAACGACCGACGTATTATGGATCAAGCCGCGCTCGTAGTAGCGTCTGAAAATCCAATAAGTTCACGTGTACGTAACTCGAATCGAATTTTCTTTTAATATAAACGTGGAACGTTCGGAATGGAAAAGAAGACGAGCAAAATAAATTGCGAGCGCGATTGAAAATTCAAAGCCTTGAAAGCGTTGAATGAAAAATTTTTAAGCTATATTGAAGGAGGAGGAAGAGGAGGAGATAAGGATTTTTATCGCTTGCTCGAAGGTAGGTTCGACGAGGGCCGATGACAGGTGCAATTACAGAGTACAATATACAGTGTTAGTTCGAGTCCATAATTGATTTTCCTCGATGTATAACGTTGAGTTTAATTTTTTTTTTTATTTCGTCGAGAAATAATATTTAAATTATTTGCAAAAAGTGCTTTTACATATAAACATTTTTGTCCTTCTTTTTCCGTGTCTAAAAGATTCTTGAGTATTTGGTTATCATCAGTATGGATTTTAACAAATTGACGATATTTATCAGCTTAATACAATTCGAAATAATATATAAAGGAATTTTTATAACCGCAAAGAAGAATATCTGTATTGCTCTAGACTTTATTATTACACCGTATTTACACAACAATGAATTTTTCATTGCAAGAGTCGACCATTTTTCTCTTTCCATTTCCCTTATCTCTCTGTCTCGTCGACTTGCTATTGTTTACAAGTGGTCACAATACATATACGCTCGATACCATTCTAGTATTTACAGAATTATCAACACGAAGGCACCTCGATCGATCGATCGATTTATGGATCTATTGACCGCGATTCGTCACCTCGAAAATTAAGCAAAAACCGTTATTATACTACCTATCGTTATTTATCTTCACTCTCTCTCTCTTTCTCTTTCTCTTTCTCTTTCTCTTTCTCTTTCTCTTTCTCTTTCCTCGGTCTCTTTTTAATCTCATAATTCGGCTTCCTTCGTTTTATATCGAGGCTTTTTAATTGCTGGTGCAGATACATTCGATGAATCGTTTCTCTTCGCGGCCAGCAGATTCCTTTTTTTTTTTTTTTTTTTTTCGTAGATATTTTCTTTGAGCATTTATCTATATATACGATGCCTGGCTTTGATGTACTTTGAGCTCTAATGCGCACTTTCTCTTTTCTTAGATATTCCTGGTTTATTGTATGTACACGTGATAAATCGATCGATTGATTTTTTTTTTTTTGTTTGCCGTTTTCTACTTTACTATTTCTTTACTTTTACTACGTTTTGTCTTGTTTGAAGATTGCTATCATACTTGATATTTTTTTTTTTAATAAAGTAGTGTTGAATAGCATTGTTGATAATGTTATCGAAAATATTTAAATTGTTTACATCTTTTTATCTAAGTTACCAAAATTTGGTGATAAATACGTGCTTTATTTCATCTCATAATAATTTTTAATGGAATATATAGGATTTACATCGTTAATTTAAATATAATTCATTAGATTATTGTATAATTAAGGAAAAACAGAAAAATATTCAAAGTAAAAGTTTGAATCATTAAAATCGTATCAAAGTTCAATCATGTAATAAGAAAGCGTTAAAAAAAAAGACCATTAACGCATGCGAATATTTACTTAAAACAAACACATTAACATTTATGAAAAAAGAATGGAAAAAAAAGAAAGCTGAATATCGATCACTTAAAATGAAAGAGTATACAATTTTTAAAAGCAAACAAATTAGCATAAAAAAGTCTAACATGTTGAGGCAACACTATCTCATAACAAATCATCCCAGATAAAAATTAAACATTTATTGATCGTTTATATAGCCACAAAAAATAAATAAATGAATAAATAAAAAAATTAGCGGTTAGAAAAATGAACGAAATCTAAACTCACGCAGAAAAAGAGGCGTCGTTTACAAAAAAAAAAAAAAACAAAAAAAAGAGAGAAAAAATAAGTTTTCTTCCTTCGTCTCGCATCTCCCCTTTACTTATCATTTAATTGTACCCATCATTAGAAAACGAGTTTTTTCTCCATCTCCCTCCCTCTCTCTTTCTCTTTTCGTCTCTCACGATGCGGTGCGAAAGTGTAAAAGCATATATACGCAAAACCAAGCCCGTCGTCGGTGGGAAGCGAGCCGACGCAATTACGATTATGATGGCTCTCTTTCTCTCTTTCATCCTGGCTTTACTTAGGCCGGAACTCGGAGTAATTACCGCGCGAATTCGCGCACGCGCGCGAAAGAGAGAGAAAATAGAAGCTGGGATCCGGCCCTATAGTGTTTAGCGCAGGCTTTTGTTTTTTTTTTCTTTTTTTTCTCTTTCTTTTTTTCTTATTTTGTATTGCGCGTTCCTGTCAATAATAATAATCGATTATTTATTTAGCTAAACTAAAACATAAAACTAAAACATTAAAAAATTATTGAAATAATTATAAAATGTATATTTCATTACCACAATTATATACAAAAAAAAAAAAAAAAAAAAAGTATCCGCAGTCTTTTATTCGAAAGAAAAAAAAAGCATTTTTCCTTCACGCACCGAAGCGCAAGTAAATAATAAATCCACCCACATATTAATACGATCACACCGTCGATCCTCGCTTACACACATAACACACGATCCACTTTCGTTGTGCGTTACGCGCTCTCGCGCGACGCGTGAAATAAAAAGGTGAAATACCTCTTTTGCTTTTTTGATTTTATTTTCTTTTTACACTCGACTATAAAAACCTCGTTTCCAGTACTCGGCGCGCGTTTCAACAATGCTTGCGCCGTTGAGAAACGAATTAGGTTCTCGTCTGAGACACATTGTCTACAGTTAAAATGTTAAAAGAAAGAAAAAGGTCGCGAACTATACTTCTATGGGAAAAGAGCCGCGAATATATCACGCGGTGAAAATTTCGCAAGATTCGTTGGAAATATATATCCGCGCGGTGAGAGAGACCACGAAAACGTTGAAGAGGGAAAGAAGAGGTTTCCTTTATTGTATTCTTGTTTTGTATTGTTGTCAATTTTTTTTTTTCCTTTCTTCTTGTAAGTTTAAACTCGAGTGCAAGTGAAAACGTCTTTCTATGTGTGTACCCGCGAATTTATCGCTCGCCGGAAATAGTGATTTATAAGAGAGTTGCTTTTTTTTTACATAAATATCGCATTTAATTAACGTCTCTATCGTTGTTAAATTAACTTGAGAATTTCTCGAGAAATTTTTTTACTTTGTTTTTTTTTTTTTTTTTTTTTTTTTAATAAATTAAAATCGTAATAAATAATTAGTCTATTTCAGCTTTGCTGCAATTGAACTTACGCTAATAAGCAACCTGTATTTAGACACATCCAGTACATCAAATACTTACAAATAATAATTATATTATGTTTTTACAGTATATCCGTAAAATCATTTTTTTCCACGTTAACGTTTAAACCTTATTGATAAATTTTCAATCTATTTTTTGAATACCAACCCATTAAA
Organism: Chalcis sispes; assembly: GCA_949987625.1. Taxonomy (NCBI): domain Eukaryota; kingdom Metazoa; phylum Arthropoda; class Insecta; order Hymenoptera; family Chalcididae; genus Chalcis; species Chalcis sispes. Next base: position 13,626,298 of record OX465095.1, on the reverse strand, counting down.
AAAAAAAAAACAATAAAATAAAATAAAATAAATAATAAAGAAGCAAGAAAGCCACAATTTTTATCTTCCACTAAATTTAATTTACTTTACGTTACAGACACGCCAATGTCACCGACGGGCCCGTCATCACCAAGTCAGGAGGGTCTCTTCACGGATCTTCGACTACTCTCCTTGGAAAAACAGCTCAATATCGAACAAAAGGTTTGTATTCATAGATATAATATCAACGTTTTGTTAGATTGCGCTATTTTCGTGTATTTTAAAATTCAAGCCAATGTCACATTTTGAATAACCTTGCATAATCATTATATAACATTGTACCCTTGTCATTATGTATAAGAAAAAAATAGAACGATCGATTGATAATCTTGCTGTATTTGCTTTTTTATCTGTGTAAAAAACAAATTAGTTTCTATACTCACGTCCGTACCAAGTATGTAGATTCATTGAGAAACACGAGCATACACATTCGTCACGTTGGTATAATCATATTTGACAGCAGTAATGACAATAAAATAATGAATAAGAAACAAGTATTTAATGAAATCTTCTCGAATATTATCAGCTATAAAATAATTTACAAAATTATTAGAAAAAATTTAGTATGAATAAAAAAAAATTATACTAATTTATATTTGCGTACTGCATATAATTTAAAAAGTATTATGATCTACTGTTAACATAAATATTTAATAGCTCATTAATGACAAAAATGGATTCATTATTGATTAATGTTTCTAACAAGTTTGATTTTATTATTATTAAAATTTCCTATTCGTATTACAAAATGTGTTCAATAAAAGTGATAAGCATGTTTGAATCGGATATTATATGCATATTAATTCAAGTTTCTATTTGATTTGAGTACATGAATAGTTTTAAAATAAATTAGTACGGAATGACAACTGTCGTATATTTTTATGTTAAAATTATAAAATTGAATATCGTTTACTATACGATGGATATGATAAAGCTTTATTTATTGGATAAATTGATATTGTTTACACAAATAGCACGTTGATACAATAACTTTTGAAAATTATTGCTGACAAAAAAATTTTACTATTTTACAAAATATAACTTTATTTAAATTCATTTTTTATTTAAATCACGCAATAAATTTTAGTGCAAAATTTTTAAATGTACTGTAAAAATAATTAACAAAATGTACGTTGAATTAATTCGAAACTACTACCGAGAATAGCTCCTAACCTTTTCTATAAAAATTTAAAAAAAAAAAAAAATAATATTTATTAAATATTTTTATATTTTGCGCAAATTAAAAATAAACTCTTTCGCAAAAAATAACTCAGCGATCGTGCAAAACAATTTCCTCTGCACTCTCGGATAAATTTGAATTACTGAGTCAATCCAAGCGAAAAACAGTGAGACATCTATTTAACGATATCTAAATTTCCGAAAAGTGTTTTCGCTTTCTCTTTCTCTCTCTTTTTTTTTCATTTTAAGA